>JAPWTK010000214.1:0-600000 GCA_029963805.1 Aromia moschata
AAAAGTTATTTATTTCATCCCAACATTTCGTCTGTGAGATTTTACAATAGTAAAATCACAAGTAATTTAAATTCATTTAGAAAAAGGCAAAATTTCATGTATGTACGAACCAGTGGCGGCCGGTGGAATTTGACATGCTCGTATTTTCGTAAGGAGGCATGGGACCCACACCATAATTTAGGGGGTGGTTACTAGACCTAAGTAGAAGACCATAGTGGCAAAAAATCTTCAGGGAAAGCTTGCGATTTTTTTTTAAGTTGCTGCCTTCGGGCAGATCTTGGAAACGGCTTGCAAAATATTTGCAAAATATATTTTTTTTTCATAATCACCGAGTAAATACAAAGTCTTTTTATACTTGTGATTTTCTTGACATTTTGAGATCTGTAAAAAAGTTATTTATTTCATCCCAACATTTCGTCTGTGAGATTTTACAGTAGTAAAATCACAAGTATAAAAAAAATTGTATTTACTTGATGAAATATTTCGCAAATACCTATTTGCAAAGCCGTTTTCCTAGATCTGCCCGGAGGCAGCCATTTTTTGGAAAAAAATCGCAAGCTTACCCTGAAGATTTTTTTGCCACTATAACCTCCTACTTAGGTCTAGTTACCATCCCCTAAAATATGGTATGCCATGCCTCCTTACGGAAATACGAGCGTGTCAAATTTCACCGGCCGCCACTGGTACGAACGAAGGCAAGTTATTCATTACGCGCAGTTAGTAAATTTAAAATAATTACAAAGGGAAAACATTATTTGTGTAAAAAAACAAATGGGACTTTGGGAAAACTATAACAACTTATTTGTAAAACGCGATATGTGTTACAGGATTACTTAAATGGGTCTATAAAGTAATAGTTTACTATAATGATACATGTAACAAACTTTTTTTGAACACATGGGTATTATTCTTGAAATAAAACAAATGTATTAAAATATTAATCAAACCTGTCGTCGCGCGAAAAAAGAATGCGCTGATTCAAATAAAAATAAATACATTTGATCTAAATTTTACTTCAGGAAGTAAAAGCCTTTTTTTTATTAATGATAACAAAACGAATCAAAATACTAATCGAAATAATTTAATAAATGAAACATTTAACTTCTTATCATACAAGTAAATAGTAATACATTGTTGTTTATAACCGAAAAATTACAAGATTAAACTAAATATTTTAATAAGAAAATGATCATTGATACAGTGGAATTATTTTTTAAAATTGGCCAATTTAACATGTTATCAAGATTTCTTTTTAATCAGGAATAAAGCAATTTTTAAAAAATATTTTTGGGTCGAAATGTTTTGAACATATTCTTCACTGCCAACTTTTTTATTTCTTTTAGGCGGCGAAGTTACATCATCTGCCTACTCTCGATAACTTGGACAGTTCACGCATTTTAACGTAGAGTCGACTTCGACACCAAAAAGAAAGTAAAAATCATTACAAACACAACACTACAAATCATTACAAATTACAATAACGTATCTTAGGTATGATAAGCGTCACTGCAGATCTAAATAAATCCATTAAGACATTCTTTGAATAATGATATATTATATTTAAAAAAAAAAAACATGTCACAATACTCAGTCTTTAGAGAATATCTTTGTCTAGTATGTAGTAGATACATTTGAAGATGGTGTGCTCTCGAGAACAAAAATAATAAAACTCGTGGTATACATATAAATATTCCTCGATATTTGTATAAGTTTTACATGCATATAAAATTCGAAAATGTTGTATATAAGCTTATTTAAAAACAGGAACAATACTTAAACTAACACGAATAAAAATGTCATAATACAAGTGACAAGTATCAAATGGTAACGACTATGTACATGGTACATTTAATTCACTTGTATCTGTCCAGGTGGAAAGATATTAAATTTTTTTTCTCGAGCCGACAAACTGGGAGCCAATTTTGTAACAAGACTCACCCTCTAGACGAGAACGTCTATGTACATAACATGTAATAGACATAAACCAACTGCACACTATTAAAAATACTTGTCTGCTCGCGGTAGACACGGGGACCCAAGTTTTTTCTACATTAGCGTGGCTGCGAAGGCCACCCATGACATTGGAACACCTGGATCCTCTGCAGTCGGCTCCGCTGGGAAATAATCTGTTAGAATCCTCTCTGGCAGGACACATCCTACTGGCGTCTGTGAGTCGGAAAACCCCTGAAAAAAATGAACTCGTGAGTACCTCCCCCGCCGTTTTCGAGGATGCTGAACACGATGCCGGTGACAGAATGTCTCTTTCGGATTGCGCAACCCCCCAAAACGGCCAAAAACTACTCCCCTACATAATTTCCTTGTAAAACGTCTTTTCCCCGTTTTCGAGGATGCTGAGCACGGCGGTGGTGTTGAAGATGACTTCCGACCCTCACCAACCCCTCCACCGGTCAACACTCACCCCGGAAGGGGTGATTTTTAATTTATTTTGATATCAGCGACAAAACGTCTGTCCCCCCCGTTTTCGAGGGATGCTGAACACGGTGGTGGTGTTCAATATCCCTTGCGACCGCTCCATCAACCCCTCAACCAGCCAAAACTCACCCCCGAAAGGGGTATTTTTTATATTAGCGGCAAAATGTCTGTCCCCTCCCCATTTTCAAGGATGCTGAGCACGGTGGTGGTGTTGAAGATTATTTCCGACCCCCACCAACCCCCTCCACCGGTCAAAACTCACTCCCGATAGGGCTTTTTTTATATCAGCGGCAAAACGTCTGTCCCCCCCCGCTTTCGAGGATGCTGGTGGTGGATGATTTTTTTTTCAAATCCCTTCAATCCCCAAATCAATAAATAAATCACCCCTTTCGGGGTGAGTTTTGGCTGGTGGAGATGTTGGTGGGGAGTCGCAAGGGTTATTGAACACCACACCGTGTTCAACACCCCTAGAAAACCGGGGGACAGACGTTTTGTCGCTGATATAAAAGAAATTAAAAATCACCCTCCTGGGGGTGAATTCTAAAAAAATTTGTTTTAGGAATATTTCAAATATGGGCGTTAATATTGAGTGTAACATATTCTTTTCTTTTTAAGTGATGCAAATGTTAATTTCTGACATGCGTAGATATTTTTGAATGAAATATGAATTAAATTAGCTTAATTGGGTTCCTGAGGTCAGTCGGGTACAAAATCGCCCTTCGGGTGATGTAATTTGGTCTAGTGGAGATATAGGTGAAGGTAAGTGAACCCTGGGGGCAACCATTACATCGATATTACTACCAAGTAATATCGAAGACTACTAAAACTTATTCTAAGCACTAGAATATTAAGAACGTAGAAAAAAGAAGAAGAAGGCCTTTGGCGGTGCCTTATAAAGAAATACAGCTTGCGGAAAACAGGATGAAAATGAGAATCGCACTAAAAAAAGCGGTTTGTGATTTTCAAAAATCTAGCATCAAGGAATCATGACCAATACCGTAAACTTTTGGGTGTTGTCATAATAGTCAGCTCCTCGCAAATACTATGCGGCAAGCCGCGTTTTTAAAAAAGAAAAAAAAACTCGGGGCACTCTTTTAAATTTATAATGTAGTACATAAAACTGGGGAAGAGGGCAGCCCATACCGATCAATAGTCAGTTACATCCAAATGGTAAATGGAAGATTACTTTATTGAATTAGACTGACTAAAGAGGCTACGCAGGTAAAAACGTGATACTGATTCATAGAAAATAATTAGGGTGTATATGTTTTAATGACATGAAGCATTTCCCGTATCGGAATTCGATCGAGACCGGATAAACGCTGAGTTGATTCTATTCGGCGTGCTATACTGGATGGATTCTAAAGTATATACCTATCATTTTATCTAGTATCGTGTATTCGTAATCTTCAATGGTATAATTTATGTGTTGTTTAATATTATTCTTTATACAAGAACATGGAGAATTTTAAATACTGCAATTTGAGGAGACACTGTCTGTCACCTTTCATTTGTTCATCTACCAACAATTCACTAACTACTACCTGTTACATAGGGTCAGGTTCATCTAAACTACTTATAGTCCAATTAACGAGCGAAATCCCCCATGTAAATTGGTCACTAATTGTTATCAGCAAACAAAAAATATGGTCGTATAGAGAAAAAAATTCTAAGAAAGATAGCGTTTTTTGCGACTCGAGTTTTAATGGCGAACATAACCAAAAAAAATTCGCAAAAGTCAAAAAAACGGTTTTTTTGCAATTAAAAAAAAAAGCTTCAAATCCTACACAAGAAAGTTAAATTAGAAAGTTGTAGGTCTTAAAAATCCGCGTCGAATGAGATGTGAAAGAAAAAAATCGGTTCATAAACATTTGAGAAAAATTTAAAAAAAACGTCAAAATTCGCGTTTTCGTATTTTTGCTGTATAAATTCCAATTTTATTTGAACAGACTTCTTGTTAACTAGGCCCTTTTTTTCAAAAATTCAAAAAAGTTTTATTTTTTCGAGTTATAACGATTTAAAAGAAAAAAGGCGTTTTCAAAAATCAGCTTTGACAGAGGCAAAAATGATCGTACAGTAACGATCGTGGGCTCATTTTATTCGCGAAGACTTGTACTTTTATGCTATTAAAAAACCAAATCGCTTTTATTTAATTTTTGCATAGAAAAATGTGATGTAAAATTGTATCATTTTTTCGAACCGGTTTTTTTTTTTGATTAACTTTTTTTAATTTTGGTTTTACATTTTTGGCCGTTGCGTATTTGAAAACTGCCATTCAAAACACGCATTAAAAAAAAATAAAGGTCCTACGACCTCAGCGAGCCGAGATAATATTTTTTTTAATTCCTGACAGCGGTGTATACGTCCGATTGACTTCATTTTTACATGAAATAGATCTCAAAGACTTTTACTTTCTTAAAAAAAATATTTCAAATCATTTCGTATAAATGAAGTTGACATAATTGTTTGCAAAAGTAGAGCGTTGGGTGCGGCACGAGCTAGCCAACTCACGGCGACAGAGTGGACATACACTCCGCTTCAGGAGTAAACACGATTTAAAGTCGATCGCGCTCGCAAAATTATCTTTTCCTCCGCTTAAAAAAAATGATCTCGGCTCCCTGAGGTCGTAGGACCTTAATTTTTTTTTAAATGCATGTTTTTGAATGCCAGTTTTCAAATATGCAACGGCCAAAAATATAAAACCAAAATTAAAAAAGTTATTAGAAAAACCGGTTCGAAAAGATGATACAATTTTACAACGCATTTTTCTATGCAAAAATTAAATAAAAGCGATCATTTTTGCCTCTGTAAAAGCTGATTTTTGAAAACGTCTTTTTTTTTAAATCGTTATAACTCGAAAAAATAAGCCTTTTTTGAATTTTTGAAAAAAGGATAATTTTCCGCTTGTCTTGGGCTATATATGTAGTTAACAAGAACTCTGTTCACACAAAATTGGAATTTATACAGCAAAAATACGAAAACGCAAATTTTGACGTTTTTTTAAATTTTTCGCAAATGTTTATGAACCGATTTTTTTTGTTGACATCTCATTCGACGCGCATTTTTAAGACCTATAACTTTCTATTTTAATTTTCTTCTGTAGAACTTGAAGCTTTTTTTTTATTTGCAAAAAACCGTTTTTTTGACTTTTGCGAATTTTTTTTGGTTATGTTCGCCATTAAAACTCGAGTCGCAAAAAACGCTATCTTTCTTAGAATTTTCTTCTCTATACGACCATATTTTTTGTTTGCTGATAACAATTAGTGACCGGTTTTCTCCCAGGTGATTGGACTATTATATGTATTTTTATTTTATTGGGAATGCCTCACAAGTCCTCCAAAATGAATTATTTGTGATATCAAGAATAATTGAAAATGTTTAATCCAGTCACATCCAAAAATGACATCATACCTCAGTTTCGGAACTACTAAACAGATATAAAGGAAAATGTTATTATAAATTTGAAATCGCAAATATGCTTTTTCCCGAATTTTCTGACCCTTATGTACTAATGCATATACTATTGTAGGACAGTTTGCTGGCAATTTAAGAACGGTTGGATTAACCTCCAAAATTTAAAAAAATTTATTTTGCAGAAATACAAGCAACTTGACTACCCGAATCTAATAGTGCAATCGTCGGTACCGACTCACCTGTTACTGCAATCAGTGGCAGCACAATTGGCCTTGGCATTTTTTTCTCGTCCCGAGTTTCATGACGAAGTTCTTCAGGTTTATCTAAAATTGCAGTATCCGACGCTTAACTCCTGATGTTCATCCGCTTGACGTGCATGATTATGAAGACTCTCAGCCGCGTTAAGGTGAATTTATATTATCCGGTCAGACACGGTGCGGGAACGTAGCGTTAACGTTCCGACAAAGACGGGAGATGTTTATATTATCAGTACTATTTATATCACTCGTCTTCAGACATATAGATATATTGCAAGAACACAGTCAACTGTCGTTAATAAATAATAGACGCATATCGTGGCTGACAAACATTCTTCTCAACAATGACGGATGGTATGTGTATGACACGCAACGTGTCTGAACAGAACCGTTTCGCTAAATATAAATACTTGTATAAGAAATACACATAAGAATGTTTGTCTTGCTGGACACGTAACGTTTCCGCATCGTGTCTGACAAGATAATATAAATCCACCTTTACCCGTAAGATTATTCGTCGCGTTGTGTAATATGCGGTTTTAATTTTTATTATTTGAATTGTTTCTATTAGCGTGGCAAACTTCATTAGTATTGTCAATTTCACGTAAATATTCCTCAACTGAATCTATAGTTAGAATACCCACCTAGAACGCCATAGAACGCCTAGAACGCCATAACACCTTTGACTACTTGTGACGAAAAATGAGGAATTATCTACCCATTTTAAAAAATAGTCGGATCGCGAGCCACTCCGGTATTATCCGTATGATACCACTATGGTATTGTCCGTATTTTAATTTCTGATAAATTTCGCGTTCCTTAGTCGGGCCCCAATATCTGGCTAAAAACATTTCCTTAAAAACGGCGAAAGACGTAAATGAAGCTTCTTTTATTTGGGCCCAGTCCTGACCTAACCCTCGTAAACGGTTAATTGAAAAATTCACACGCTTGCTTTCCAGCATCCTCAAATACCCTTTCGAGTTTTTTTATGTACACCACAGGATGGACTTTACCACCCAGTGTGAAATTAGAGTTCCCACCCAAATCATTCCAAGCGGAAACATAGGACCTATCGACAAATTTTTCAAATTTATTTGCAGATGACCCTGGAGAACTGCCCTGAGAACTTTTACTTTCATTTAAATTTATACTTACACATTTTTGTATCAAATTTTCAGACTTAATTGTAATTTTATCGGAAGCAAAATTTTCACGTATAGACGTGACTTTATCTTGTGACCTTAGCTTATCAACTGTTTTCACAAAATTCATTAAGGTATTATTTAACCCTTTCAGGGGCGGTGGGACATATACTATGTCCCACCTATTTTTAACTCGTTTTTTTTCATATTTCTGACACCTTTTGCCCTACCTATAGGTACAAAAGTATTTTTTAGACTCTTAGGTACCTAATTTATGAAGTTTTGGCGTAAAATTGCAATAATTAATGTATTTAAATACTTGTTATAAACAATTAACATGAAAAAATGCTGTTTTTTTCACTGAAAAATCAGTTTCTCGGTAACGCATATGGCTACAGCTCTGATATTTTTTTACGTATTCTCCATATATAGGTTTATAACATATATTTTTCAAAATTTTTCGTTGTTCAGTTTTTTCAAAAAAAAAATCTTAAAACTGCAAAAATCAATTTTTTTCGAATTTTTGAATTTTTTTAAAACTGTTTTATTATTTAATTATAATTGTTATAAACTTTTTAAAAATTACTTTATAAACTTTCAAACATACTTTTTATTATATACTTAAAAAATGTAATGTTAGCCTAAAGCATGTGTATATTGAAACAACCATTTTGAACTTTTAAAATCTGACTTCCGGATTCGTAATCAGCGACCCCAAAATCCCTAGTGGTCACTATTATTTTTATAATAAGTGTTTTTTATTTTTTTAGGGGCACATTTTTATAAAAAATGTGCCCCTAAAAGGGTTAAATTTTCTATAATTTTCCTGAGGTTGGCTAAAATTTCACCTACATTTCCGTCTAGCACCTCGTCAAGCGATTCATAAGAACCATGTATGGTTTTTGACTTGCTAGGCGGCATTTTGTTTGCATTTTTAAAAACAGGAACAATACTTAAGCAAACTTCAAAAAGTGGGTGCCCGATGACTTTCGTTGCTGACTGTAAATTGCAGTATAACTATAACCGTTGTAAATAAAGGTGCGTCTAAACTTGTGCTCTGCTCCTGCCTCGCTCTGTTCGCGCTCTTCATTTTTGCATGTGTGGACGGTGTTTGAGAGGAGGGCGCGAACCATTCGCGCTCCGAGCGGAGCAATCCGTCTCCTGTCGGTTTTTTCGACGAACCTTTTGAGTGTTCGCAGTTCTGTTTGGACGGGCACGTTGAGAGGTTCTTTGCATTTCAGCGCACACGCCCCGCTCCTCTACTAGCGCCTTTATTTTCTTTGTTCAACTGTGTGTTGTGTCGTGTTTTGTTTCTTTATTGTAACTAGTTTATTGTTAAATTAGTAATGGAGTGGTCCGAAGACAAAGCTTTGCAGCTAATTAATGCCTACAGACAGCAAAATTTGCTGTGGGATCCTCGTCACAAGAACCACTTCGAAAAAATATGAAGGAAGATGCGTGGCGAGAGATCTCAGCGGAAATTGGTATGTCTGCTGAGCAGTGTAAAAAAGAAGATGTTGTCATTGCTGTCGGGCTATCGGAGAGAGAAAGTCAAAGAGAAATCCAGCAAAGGAACTGGTTTCCTGGACAATTATAAACAATAAAAAATGTTTGGGTATTAAAAAAATTAAATAGAGACTTATTAATATGTTACCTTGATACTTCCTTATAATTCATTTACAAGTGCTGCACAGACTTGTGGTACTATAGTAGCAATACTTTGTTTGGAAATTCTAAACGTATACTGCAGGCTGGTATATGAATCTCCAGTCGCAAGTTCGTGGGTTTTCCTTGGAGCGCGGGATGTTCGTTGAAATCCCTCAAACCTCCGAAGATCGGAGCGCGTGAGGAGCTGGAGCGGAGCATGTTCGTGGAGCGCAAGTTTGGACATACCTTAAGACAAAAAGCCTTCCACGTTCTACCCTGAATACGAAACGAGTTCACGCCTGCGCTCACAAGACCCTTCGACCCCATAGGTCGACCGTTTACGCCCCTCGAAATTCCTAAAATAAAACGCTCGGCGTCGACCTCGTCCAGCCATTAGACGTAAAAATGTCCTGGAAGTTTAAACCGTCGCTTTTGCACAATCGCCTAATTACAAGTGAGTGACGTGCACACGCACGCAGCCAGGATACAAACAAACCTGACCCCGCGCACACCCCCAAAATCAATAACGCGCTTTAAAATGAGTAGTAAGGCATCGCCGCGGCCGCGGAAACGTAAACAAAAGGAGGAGATGAAGGAGCAGATCGTGGCCCAGGTGCACAAGCCCGTTAAATCCAACACCAGCTCGGAGAACGACTATGCCAACTCCGGAGGACAATGTGGAGACGACGAATAAGTCGGTGCGTAACAAGTACGAGGACAAGAACGAGAACGTCAGCGTCCACACTCCCAGCAGGGACGTGTCTGTCGACGGCGAAACCCAAATCAACTCCAAGATATTGTCTCTGATAGAAACGGAGATGAAGAGGGACATCAACAAGCATTCGCACTTCACCGACTCCAGGCCTCAGAGTCTTAGCTTCTACGAAGACGAGAAGGTTCCCAAGAGCTATCCGGTAAGGAAACCTGTGTAGTTATTTGGATAATTATCATCGTTAAAAGAATGCGTTTTAAAAAGCAAATCGATTTTCCGTCAAGATTTCTTATATAACCTTTATTAAACGAGCGTCAGACCCGTTTCGCTTTAAAGGTCAAAAGCCAATGGCGGGGAATGTGGGAGTAAAAATGGCAAGGAAGACGAAGGTGGTGCCTAAAAAACGTGACAGAAGGTCCACGTATTTTATCACTACTTCTTCCAAATACTAGCCCCGAAAGAAGTATATAGTCTTACAGTTTCCAAGAACTTTTCTGCAAAAAAAAAACATAGCTTTTTCCCTTCCTTAGTCTTTTACAATAAGACATTGAATTAAACTCAAACCTTGGAGAGTTTTTGCTATTGTTTTTATGTAATTGCTGTCGTAAGCAGTGAACTTTAAGGACGTAAAAGGCATGTGTAGGTGTTCATTTTATTTCAGTGCCTATGATTTCTTTCATTCACGTAGGTTGCTAACCTTTCTTATAAATTCATTATCCTCAACAGAAAGTGTTTTCTAGAGATTTCTGTAGATCTTTCAGGGAAAGTTGTGGTCATATCAACGAAGATCTAAAGAATACAGAGATAAAAGGACAAATTTTGCCTCAAAAGACATCTGGAAAGCGTTATCAGGTTTCACCTTACCACGCTTTAATTATTCCCTTTTTAAAGCTTCTCGAAATGTAACTGTGTCTACCGTAGTAACGAGCCATACAAAAAAAAAAAAAAAACGTCATTAAAGTTGGCCGAGCAAAAAAGACGTATTTCTATGCCATCTTAAATTTATAACCTTCTTAACTGTCAAAGCTGTTACATTATGCGAGTGTCACATTCGCTTTACAATTGAAGAGTGAACTTGAATAAGGGGCTAAGTACCAAAAACAGGAAATTTTATTTTTTCCTTAAAAAAGGTGTTAAATAGCGTGCTTCATGTCTCCTAGAAGGGGCTAAGTTCCAAACGAATATTTGTTTCCGTAGGTGGCTCATCAGTGTAAGTCGCGAGCGTCATTTCCTATTAAAGGGGCGAAGTGCCATCAGTATTAGGTCTATTCACAGAAATTACTATGAAATTTCTCGTTAGTGGTCTCAGCTACTTACCAAACGATCGTCATTTCGCACAAATTGAAAGAAGAAGAAGACTTAAAAAATGCTTCGTGCCTGAGGACATAGAACAACTCATAAAAAGATACCAGATCAATACAGCCATATAAAGTTGTAAAAATGGAACCCAGACACTTTTTAAACTTGCAACAAGCTGCGGATTCCCTTAATATCTTACCAAGCTTTCAATATCGACGTTGTCACAGATACGACTTACGAAAGACAACCCAGGATACGTGTTTATTAAGAAATCGCACAGTGACATCGAAAGTTGGCAAAAGATGAAAGTTCTTAAGAAAAATATTTTTTAGACCAAGTAAAAAACATCCAGATAGTTGGACAGGAATCAAAACTAGAGCTTAATGCAGCTAAAAAGCAGATTTGCGTGCTATGATTCCATATCTTCATTTACCAGAGCACCAGGAGTTCTACAGAAAACTTAGAGCATAGTTGCCGGCACTTACCTACCATGAAAAAGCTAGCGGTACTTAGCCCTTTTCTATCTTCATTTTCTTTCGTTTGTATTAAAAACATTTTTGATTTTTGTGTTTTTTTTTACTATGCATGTCTTAAAAGGTTGCAAACAAACAGTTTTGTCAAATTACAAACATTTTTATTCATAAATAGTTAAACTAATCGTTTTTTTGGCACTTAGCCCCTTATTCAAGTCTACTCTTCAATTGTGATAGCCACTTGTCAAAAGTTTGGAATAACCAAAAAGCTTCGACGTAACCGTCATTTCTATTTCCCTCGTTCATAGCCAGTTTTGATGACTTTTTTTGGATGTCTACTATTGCATTTATACGGGGTGACACAGGGTACATGTAAAAAACTCTTCTTTACTGTAAAAAGTGTCTTTATTTAGTATTATACAATTTTGAAATATATAGGAGTTGTGTAACTATTGATAAGGCTTTTTTGGACCTAACAGATATTATTCACAACTTCTGGTTTAACCCAACTTACTTATTTTAAATAGAACCGTGTACATTTTTCTAGTTTATCTTATTCGCATTAAAATTCTCTTTTTATTCTTGCATGACATATATGTTTCTTTACTTAAATAACTTTTATGCATTTTAACTGTCAGTACAGAAACAAGTGCCTGCGTTTTATGAATCGTTAAATACAGAATTTTGAGGCAAATAAGATAAGCTAAAAAAGCAAACAAGAATAAGTCTAGTACAATGTTGTTATGAATGTAATATAAATTATACTGTTGATTTATAAAGATTTCGTATGAGAATGGGTTTGAGACCTATGATTGCTAGAGTCTAACAATCTGCAGTGTTAATGCAATAGCAAAACGACTGCAAATGCCATTATACCATGGCAAGATTTTACACAAAATCTTAAAAATGCATCCTTATAAACTTCAACGACTGTTTTATATAGAGGAGGCAGATTGGTCAGGTACGATTTTCCTTTCTGAATATTGGCTTAGACTGAACCCGAATGGTCATGTTTGTTATAGTTACAATTACAATTACGTATGGGGTAGGTGCAAGCCCTGTGCACTTAAGCCGATGCTCATTGTCCCCCATAGTCTGGTCATTCCATTAGTCCTGTTTCATTAAGAAATTTAACGACAGTTTCTAATGGAGCGTCTGTCACTTGTTTGGGTTCTGTTGTTGTAGCCTCAAAGTTCGAATACCTAACAGCTGCCAGTACTGGGCATTCGCATAATATGTGCAAGGAGATTTCTTCCTACTCTTCACACCTCCTGCAATCGGGATCATTTTTCACCCCAATTGTCGTGAGATGTCGCATGAGTGGGCAATGTTTTTCTCTTAATACGTCCTTTATGGCCTTCCTGGCTATCCGTTAAGCTAGACCGCAGGTAGGTTCCAGCTCTGTCAGTGGAACCTCCGCTCTTTTGTGCCCTTCGTGGCCTTGGTGCCCTCTCATCCACTTGAGAGTGATACTGTTGTGTTCCGATAGTTGTGTTAGCGAATCCATAGGTACAGTCTTTAGCTGCCTGGGAATGTATTTCTACAGCTATCAAGGCTTTGAGTGCTGCTTGGCTATCAGGGATAATCTGGATCCTCTTATTTGTGTAAGACCTCCTGATCCTTTCCTGTGCACAAGTGGATATTGCAGTTATATCTGCCTGAAATACGGTTGCCAAGTTCCCCAGGTTTATGCTGATTTCGCACCCTGGGTCTTTGTTTGTTGCACCCGCTCCACTGCTTTGTTCCGTTTTGGACCCATCTGTGTACCAGATGGTATTGATGTGGTTGCAAACCACAGTTTTACAGCTAATTTCATCACTGGTTCATATTTTTTTCACAACATAATGAGGTTGTAATTTTAACTGTTACTGGTGAACGATAGCTGCTAATATTAAGAGATTATGCAATTCGACAGTTGCTAAACGAGGACATAATTGAACAGTTACGGTAACCAGTGTAGGACATAAGAATCATACTATTTATATATAGTAATATATAATATTAATAAATAATATATATTATATAATATATAATATTAATAAATCACACCACATAAATTGACATTCTCCCTCTAAGAGCTATTACGATTGCGCAGTGGGAGAGAGAGAGAGAGAGAGAGAGAGAATCACACATGGAAAAGACGTAGGACACACAACCAAACCCTGTCACAGGTGCCAACTGCCACAGGCGGGATTCGAACCCGCGCGGATAATAGCTCTTGGAGTAATCGCCATCTTTTCACATGGCGCTTTACTCACTGAGCTATCGCGGCTACATTTACAATGATAACCTTGTACTTTTATATTTCAAAGTTAACAAAAGCAGATGCACATATCGTCATTCAACCAGGATGCACATTCAGTCAATTCATTAAGTTTTATCCGACAGGTAATTTGGAACTTCTGAGCCCCGAAGAACGGAAACACTATAAGAAACGGAAAGAGTACGTGCAGATGGACACAGACGAAAGGAATGCCTACAACGTGATGCAAGACCTCTACAACTCGAGAGATGCAGAGGACATCATGAGTTCTTCCACCAAAAAGTCCAAGTCCAGGAAAAAGCGGCACGTCGAGCCGGAGCTGGGCCTGGGCGACAGCAGGAAATGATGATACCGAAGGAGAAGCGCAAAAGCAAAAAGAAGAAGCGCGACTCTTCGCCTGCGGCGTCGAATAATAGCAAACGCAAGCACAAAAAGAGAGACGAAGACCTCGAACTGAGAAACGACATCACGGTAGCCTTGGAGGAACTTCAGGATGACGTTTTTGAGAATAGTCACGAGGACTTCAATAATAAGACGGAGAGGATGAAGAAGAGCCCGAGGAGATCGGACAAGCTGTACGTACAGAAAAAGAATAAGTTCGAAGTTACCGCCAAACCGACCTCTCACTTAAATCGACAGGGTGCCCAAGACTTTGAGGACGGAAAATTCAGCAAAAGGTAAAATATATATAGGTTTTCCTGATTCTTTATTTCATTTCTTGAATAAATAATAAATGGAATAAATTGCAGTTGGAGATAATTCTAATATGAATATGCTTACATCTTCATATTACTTTTTGTACATACGTAATAAGGAGGCTATTCTGTTGTTAAACAAATAACAACTATTAATCACAATTAGAGCATAGTCAAGAAATTAAGTTGCACTCATCCTAGGGAGTTTAAACTACTTACATATACTATTTTTACTGGAAAATTTTTTGGTATTTTCATGTAAGAATGATCATGTGATAGTGATTTATCACAACACTGTGGCAAACATTCTCGGGATTCGTTTTTCTTGAAACATTTTATATTTACAAACAAATAACTGCACCACACGCAATTTGGAAATCAGTTTTCAAAGGAAATCAGTAATGTGACTATAATTTTGTTTGCCTGTTTTCAACAGTTTTCAACAGTTTTCAACCAAAGTTACAGTATATACATACTTACTTATCAAATGTATGTATGCATGTGCCAAAAACAGCAAACATTAGAACATATATGACACATGGATCTCTTGTAATTTCAACGCTGATTCAGAAGCTCTAATTATCTTTTGACATCTCAAATTTTCTGCTTAGTGATTACGTACATATCTTAAGCTTGGTTACTGTAAAAATGCATTGCACTCTTAAAAAAATGTTATGACGAAAACGTGTTTAAACTCTCCTTGAAACATCACTGTACTATGACATTCACATAGTGTAAAAAATAAATAACCAGGAAAAATCAATTCGCTCACTTATTTCACATTGTAAAAACATACATTTTATAAACACAAATGTGACGAAAAATTCAGTCAGAGGTTACATTTGCAGATCTTCTTGAATGAAATATGTATGTCAATATGTAAAATACTTGATACACAATGCTAAGTAATGTTAAATTTAAAATTATTGATTTGGTTTTTTGTAACAATCAGTATCAAAGTATTTTATTAATTTAACAAATTATTTGTCAGATTTTAGTCCAGTTTAGTTCAAACAAAAATATGTTACATTTCAGATTTTCAACATATCCATTAGAAGTAGCCATTTTCTTCCAGAAATGGTGGATGCGTTTATCAACCCTTTGTCACGGCCTTTTAGGAGGCCTAGCCTTAGGCCACTGGTTATACTTAGTATCTAATTTCCGTCGGCAGGATGAGGATTTTTTGGTACATTACGCATACTATAGTGATATTTATGTAGGGCTCTTTTTTTGCCTTGTGCGTTATTTGCATAGTCTCTGTTTTTGATAGGTGAGTATGTTGCTTCAATTCCGAAGTTATTTCAAATTACTACTAGGTTATGTATAATAGCCACTTTACAAAATTTTATACATGTAGCTACCTTTACACGATAAATATATGATCTAAATTTCAAGGTCATTTACTTGTATTTTTGATGACTTATGTTATCGAATTTGTGGCCAAACTCTTTATTTTGTTATCTGCAGTAACACATATTTGTAATTTAATAATTATATTCACCAAATGCATAGTAAAATTCTTCCAGAAATTATTGCCAGCAATTTTTAAGCAGATGCATTTGTAATTATCTTAAATTTTAACGTTATAGGATCATCTAATTACGAAAGGTTAGTTATTTAATGAAAAATGTAAAAATATAAAGGTACAGAAAGTCCCATTATCTTGAAATTGATTAATTGACTCATATCAACCTAATTAAACTGTCAAAATTAGCGCAACATTTTTTTAGATGAATGCCATTTGCGTTTCATTCCGGCTATATATTAGTGTTTGAAAATTCCGGTGGCCTATAGGATTCGTTTTAATGCACCGAAGTCGGAACGCTGTGGCTTAAGGTATCCACACCCCAAAAATCACAACCCTAAAAAGCCGTCCACGCCCCAAAAACCAACCGTATGTTGAAACTTAGTTATCAGGATTCTGGCGGTAATTCAGGGACTTCCTGAAGGATGGACTGAGAAGGATACTGGCGGGTAAAACACTGACCCGACACATTAAGGCCTTCCCAAGTCCTGAGCGGTTGGTTGCTATCCCCTATCCCATCCTTTCAACTCTTTTCCATCCGTCGTGAGCCACTTTTTTGCAGTTACGCTGGGTTTTGCATGCTCTGGCCTCTGTTGGGCGATACCATTGGTCCAAGTGAGTGCGAATATCACTTTTGGCGCTCATCGGAAGTCCGCAGTGAATCCAGTCAGTATAGAGCCTTCAAGTGGTGCCAGGATATAAACTACAGACCGAACGATACTCCACGCAGCCTCTAACAGATGAGGAACTGGAGGGGGTGGGCAAGGAGTTAAAAAAACTGTAAAAGTGCCTTATCGGGGTTGTCAAATGGTAAAAGGGCGTCATAGCAGACACCAATTTGGCACAATTAGGATCAATTGAATAGTCCAAAAGAGGTCAAGGCACGCAAAACCCAGCGAAACTGTAGATAGGTGATTCACGGAGACTGGAAAATGGTGTTAAAGGGATTAACCGGTCAGGAGATGGTGAGGAGGTTCTAATGTGTCCCAGGATAGGATTTTTTACCGTCAGCGTCTATCTCAGTCTATACTTTAGATCTTTGGATGGCCGCCAGAATTTTGTGTGATGTCAAATTTCGACATGGGGTTGGTTTTTGAGGTGTGTATGGCAAGCTCATTAAGCTACAGAGTAGCGAATTCGGAGTGTTAAAACCAATCCTATATGCATTTTGAATCGCAAGTCTCTATCTCAAATAGAACACAAATAGCGCTAAAAAGTGTTATATTAATTTTGACGAGAAGTTTGTTTGGTATCTACATCGGCGTAGCTAGCCTCAGTTTTCAGGGGGGGGGGGGGGGCATGGCTCCAGTACAAGGATTGCAGGCTCTTTTACATAAAATAAGATTATTCTATGAAAAATATAAGTAATTTCAGATAATACGTTTTTTTATACGCAGTTTTTTTATTAGAATGTTTTTATTAGAATTTTAGAATCTTTCAGGGGGGGGGGCAGAGGTATATCAGGGCGGGGGCAGGGTCCCCTGGCCCCCCTAGCTACGCCAATGGGTACCAATACGTATTTTGACGTTGAATATTACATGTAGAAATTCATGTAGCAATTGATGCAATTTACGATTATGTAAAGCCTGTATAAACGCAGAAGTAGTCCCTTCGACCAACTAGACAAAAGTTTTGGCGCAATTATTAATATTGTTTTAATGGAACTTATTATTGTCTCGTTCTTTTTCAAAGATTCTACTAACTCTCGGCAGCAGCTCTTTAACTGTTTTGGCATTTTGCAAATGGAGGTCTGACAACTGTAACACTTTGATTGTTCTGAAAATAATAGTTTTTCAATGCAAGATGTTTGAAGCTCAAAAAAGACACAAACCACTATTAAAGTCAATGTAAGGTTCAGATAAGTTCAAACTGTCAATAAGTGTTAAGTAATACGAGATGTGTGTGTGAATTTTTTTAATTTATTTTTTATTCGAATGGAATTATAATTCAGTATTGTCTCCTTCAAAATAACTTTTTTTGGGAAGCCACACAGCGCGGAATACGGTTTTTTCATTCCTCACAGCAGTGCTGACACTGGAATAGCCTTCAGCTGGTCGGTTACAGCCGTTTGAATATTTTCTATGGCCCCAAAATGACGTCCCTTGAGTTGATTTTTCAGTGTCGGGAAGAGAAAAAAGTCACAACAAGTCAGGCGAATAAGGAAGCTGAGGAACCACAGCAATGTTTTTCCTGGCTAAAAACTCGTGACACAGATTTTTCTCATCCCCAATTCGTTAGTCAAAATCTGATGAACAGTGGTGTGACTCATATTAAACTCTTCCCCGATCATTCTTGTCGTCAACCGACGACCTGAACGCACAATATCCCGTATTGTATCGACATTTTCATCGGTTTTTAAAGACGAAGGCCTTCCGCTGCGTGGTTCATCTTCAATCGACTCTCTTCCTTGAAAAACCTGGACTCTTGACAAAACACTGCCTCCGTAGGCGTGCTGAAGTTTTGCAAAAGTATCCGTTGCGCTGTGGCCAAGTCTGAAGCAAAACCTGACAGCACACCGTTGCTCAAAATAAATGTCACTCATTTTTAAAACGCACCAGAAAAAAACGGTTTACGAAAACAGTCACAAAGAACAAACAAATGACTAACAAGTTTAAACTTGTACTGAAGGTGCATTACATGTTAACCTACCGTAAAATATAAATAATAAGTTTTGTATCTAAAACTGATTGAACACACATTGAGGAATATGGTATACCTAACACAAAACAGTTACAAGTAGATGCCGTTTCGAGTGAGTGTAATTTTATTAATTGTCTTTAATTTTCAGAATAGACATTGCTCATATCAAGCTAAAAAATCTAAAAGAGGTCTGGAAGCAGAGGAAAAGTTCGATAGTTGTAGTTATTTACGTCACATGTTTGATAGTTCATTTGTCAAGTGCTAATTATGACGATAAAATGTCTCTAATGTCATATAGCAACAACACTTTATTGACTAACGTAAGTATTGGTATAGTAGCTATTTGTGATATATGTATGTAAGTATTAAAAGTGATGTTTCGTGGAGGTCCTTAGAAATTTAGTTCTATAAAAACACAAACTTCTCCACTTACAAAATAAAATCACTTTAAAAAAATATCATACAAGGTTTTTTGATTTATCTATTTTGTTCTGAATAGAACAAAATAGATAAATCGAAATTGTGTACTTTGACATCTTAGGTTTGATAGTTAAGTAATCATTTTTTTTTTATTGTTGAACAATCATTACTTCTGCTGTGAAATCGTTAAGGGTTTTTATGGTTACAAACAAAAAAATATTAAGATTAAGACTAGTTACAGGAGGAGAATTGGAACCGTCAGCGTATAAACAAATTCAAACTTGAACACTTTTCACCACTTAACACCGAAGCATTCTTTTGCACTCCACGCGCGTTTCACCAACCATGTTGGCTTCATCAGGAAATGATGAATACAATGATGATTAAAAATCAGTTTTAATCATCTTCTGATGATACCAAAATGGTTGGCGAAATGCGCGTTGAGTGTAAAAAACTGTTTCGGTGTTAAGTGGTTACAAGTGTTCAAGTGCGCACTTAACACTAGTTTTAAAAAATATTTTTAACACTCGTGGCAAAACTTCTTTTAATACGCTTGTCTATAAAAGTCTTTTTGGAACTCAAGGCATCTATTAAAAACTTTATCTTGTAATGCCAGTTGTATACACATTTTTGTATACACATTTTTGTATACACATTTTTTCTACAGAAAAAATCAATTGATTACATTAAAGCAGGAAATGCGGCAGCAAAGGAGGTTGTTTATTGTTATTTTTGTCAGATTGATTTACATTTATATTGTTGTATGTTTACTATCTAAATATAGTGAGAGCAAAATAAAGTAAAATATAGTAAAATATTATATATATATATATATATATATATATTCTGTTACATCACCATAATGGAAATATATCACTTTTTTCACATTTAAAGTAACAAAATCACATTTTGCGATAGTCACTAGTAGTAGCTTTGATAGTCAATTTTGTAGTATTCTATTTCATCATTTTTTTAATGATTCCGTTTGTGTAGTTAAATATTTGCGTAAATTTGTTAAACAAAATTTTGTTATTTCATTTTATTTCCGTCAAGTAATTCCTAATAGTACGATATGTTCAGTTTGTGAATAAAGAACTAGGTACAGTGTGTTCATTTTGTTTTGCCCCACTTTTAAATGACTATAAAAATTAAGCTAGAGAATTCAGCGAATCAGCCTGCATATTTTTTTTTTGTAAAGTAGCCATGGTCAAAGTCAATTAAAGTTCAACATAAGAAAAATTTGTGTAATAAATCATAGGATCTCAAAGTAGATAAGCTGGTGTTTGGGACTTTGGAACTGTTATATACATATGTATATTCGATGCTTAAGAACCAATACCTCGTATCTCCATTTTTACTGAATTTGAGTTTATTAAATTAAATCGATATACAGACTAATATTCAACTGTTACCAATAGCTGGCATGTCCAAGACTATTAATTCAAATTATATAAAAACAAAAGACCAGTCATTTCAATTTAAACATTTGTGTAAGTTAATATGTTTTTTGTGTCTCCTGTAAAATTGTCATTTTGGATATAAGAGGTATTGTTTCTTAAATTATGTGGGTTTTTTGGATCGCTGAATTTGAATCCAGGGTTGGTTTAACCGTATTACGTCAGTCTTTAGTAGGGTTTTCAGCGGTTCTCCGAAGTGTGAAGGGTGACGAAAAAAAATTAAGAGGGTTATAAAAAAACTGCTGAATGGAAAATTAAGTTCTGATATAATAACTGAATTTTAATTAAAATTTAATCGAGTTTGTAATGATAACCAAATGCAGCCTTAATCTGAAACTTCAGGAAGATTAAAGACTTATCATAAACTCATCATTTGGCATAACTTCGAAGTTAGATTTTGAGGGTGGTTAAACAAGCGAAAATTGGGGTCGCTCTTGAATAACATAATCTTTTTTGCTGTAATAATGGAACACCCTGTATATTTTTAGCTACTTGAATAGAAGTTTTTATCGTTATCACAAGGATACGCCACATCTACCTTTTGACATTTCTACAACCATTTACAAATGGGACAATATAAGAAGAACACACTGTACATTATTAAAAAATATATAAAAATGGGGGGAAATTGTCTAGGCGCCACAAATTCTAAAAAATATGTCAAAATAGTAAATTTCGGTAGGTTTTTTAAATATCCATTTGCTTTTAATTTTCCTCATGTTTCTAATTCTACCTATTCAAATTCGATCTAATTTCAACCCTGTACTATCATTCCATACAATGTTTTTTTTTCATTGAAATAATAATTTATGTTCATGATCAATTTTAGATAACAAGGAAGGATTTAGCCACTTGGAATCACTTGTCACTATGGAGGGCGATTTTAGCTTTTACTGCGTGGATTTTCGTAGGATTGGGACCACCAGACGACACACTCTATTACCATTTAAAGAATATGGAAGCATATCTACCAGACAAATGATTATTATTTTTATATATCCTTGGTTAACTTAATAATTTCTATTGTGATATACGAGAATAATTCTATAAAGACTGTTGAAAACACTTCTAAAGATAACAATACATTTATTGAGATCTTCGTAGTTTTTGTAACTACGCACTTGATTTACTACAGAGATTACATCATAAAAATATTAATGCCGGGTATAGCTGTCTGACATAAATATACAGGGGGAGTCATAAAGAATGAGTCAACACTACACTGAAGATACTATACACCAAAATATTATGATTGGGCTCAATATGCTCAATATACCAATGTTGCTGGTTTAAGAGATACAGCCTGTTCAAAGTTTAAATTTTATTCTGAAATTTCTCAATAATTGAGAAAGTTTTGATAGTATAAATCTGGAAATTTGTAGTTTTACATTTTTTGGTGTGAGAATTACGAGTTTTTGGCTTATTTTGACGTTACTTCTAGAGGGTGCTACTGTATTAAATAATACAGTAAAACTAGCACCCCTAGAAGTAGGTAAATTAAAACTTTTTTTTATCTGTCGAGCCATGTCTACACCAAGTCGAGAATCTGAAAGAACGCTCAATTTTACAGAGAATAGGTACTCTTGTTTATATTGTCTAAATCCATCGGTTTTTAAGTTATTTGCATTCAAAAGGTTCAATGTATTTTATAATTTTTGATTCTTAAAAGATGAAAAGGTACGGAGAGGCAGTCAAAGTAACAGTAAATAACAATAACAATTATTGGTAATAGTGATGACAAATGTTGGAAGTGTCCACCACATAGCTCAATACATTTGAAAATACACCTTCTTAAATGCCTCTTAATATTAAACAATATTTCCCTATTATTTTTAAATGTATTCTCTGCCGCAACTCCTGAAGAGAATTAACTTCTTCCTGATAAAAAATTTGACGAGCAGTTTATATGACATATGCGAGTGAAAATTTTGACCCAACTGTAGCTTCCATTGTCATTCAATATATTTTTGGGTTGGATAACTTTTTAAGTAATAATTAATTGGGCGTACAAATAAAAGACTACCAATCAGTTAGACTAAGTTTATTAATAAATTATTTCAGAATAGTTACAATTATAATTGCCTTTCAGAAAGAAGGGTTTCATTGCCATTTGGACTGTATTTCGAATCGTACTCGCCCGATTCTAATTTTAACAGCAATTTTATACCAAATAATATTCCGATGACCTGTACCATGCTAAAACCTAATGCGACAGCACAGATGATCCACAAAGAAGTTTGAAATTCGGCGGCCACAGCTTCCATACATCCCTGAAATATTGAAAACAGAAGATAGTAAATGTTTACGAAACATCCAATTGTATGTAAGAAACGTAAAGCTGTCTTAACTATAATGTATAAAGTCGTTAAATGTCAGGTAATGTTAAGTAAATCTCATATACATTAATATAATTTTAATTTATAAATTGATTTAATTCAGTTATATATATAATTCGGCATTGTTTACTACTCAGTTATTTTGTTTACTACTCATGTTTCAGTGACTATTATGAGCATTATAAGCAAACGTGAGAATTATAAGCAGTTTAGTTACAGGGTGACAATAAAAAACTGACAACCAAATTGCTTTGGTCTTATCACGAATGTTTTTGAAGCTTGAAAGTTTTTATTGTTTTTATTCGATTCTCCGTTAAAAATACTACATGTATGTTCTGTTTCAAAGATTTTTAACACATTTAAGCTACTTTTTTTTAATTGTCAAACCAAAGGGAAAAATGTTGACGTTACATGAGCTGAGGAAGCATCCGATCGACATTGCGCGAACGCTCGGCATCGACAAATCCAACGTCCGGCGAACCATCAAGCGGTTTGAAGAGCTCGGCTATACTGGTCGCCGTCCAGGAAGAGGCAGAAAGCGCACCGTCAGAACCGTCGAGAACCGGGAGCGCGTTCGAGAGCGTGTCAGGCGAAATCCGAGGGTCTCCATGAGAAAAATCGATCGTCAGACTGGTATCAATCGAGAATCGATCCGCCAAATAGCCAAAGAGGATCTCCATCTCAAGCCCTACAAGCTCCAAAAAGTTCAGCTCCTCACCGACGTCAACAAGCGCGTACGGTTTGAAAGATGCAAACAACTCCTTCGTCGCCACGCTCCTCTTCAGTGGGACAAAATCCTCTTCACAGATGAGAAGCAGTTCAAGTATCTGTTGATTTTGGAGGGCAGGGCCTGCGTGAAGCCCCACAAAAGTTTGGAGGCGTTGAAGCGCTCCTTGCGCCGGGAATGGGACCGGTTGTTACCGGAAGAGGTGCGTGGCGCGGCGGAAAATTTTCGGAAGCGTTTGGTGCTCTGCCGAGACGCGCAAGGGGGCCACTTCGAAACCGGCTGAGTATGTTATAGTCATGATTATTGTTTATTGTTTTTTGTTGATAAAATTTGTTTTTGTTAAAAAATAAAACTTTTATGAATTTTTGCTAGAGGTCAGTTTTTTATTGTCACCCTGTATTAAAGGAAGTTTCATGTAAATCGTCCACATTGGTATCACCTTGTAGTAAACAATGTAATGTAAAATATGTCAAAAATTATAGAGAAAGATAAAACTAAATATAATTCAACTGATTTAGCTGAAGAGACAACTTTCACAGAACCAGTCAGCATAATAATAGTAAAGCCAAAAAAATTAAACGAGTGAAGATTAGGAATTATTATCTAAAATAACAGAATAACTGTAGGAATTATTATTTATAACTACCACACTACCTCTTTATTTACACCAACAATATAACTTTAGAGAAATTTTTGGAGATTACCAAACAACAATAGAAATGGGGAGAAAATATGTAAATAATCATTTCAACTAAGTTTACTACTAGATAGTGGCAGATTTCTCATTTCTATGAACATTCTTACTAAATTATACATCCTACTTACGTATGTCATAGTTTTTTAAGTCATACTTACAATGTAGAAAATATTGGATGGATGATCCCTTCTCCCACACTCATAAGAAATTGACTTACAACACGAATCGGGTACTTTGTTCAAGACTGTTTCATTTTGTACCCATCTGCTGTATCTCCAGTCTAAATAACTTCCTGCTCCACAGCAATGCAACTGGAATATGGTAAAGATTACTGCACTGAATAATATTACGGCAAGTAGGCTTGAGAATACTATTTACAGCATTTACTGACAACAATGAACACAACATAATAATAAAAAAATACAAACGAAAATATTGAACACAAAAAAATACATAAAACAGATAATACTCTGTCAAAGCCTAGATGCCTTTGTAAACCTTTTTTTTTTTCGGGAACTTTGGAAAATAACCGATACTTTCTCGAAATTGATAGAGATAAAAATAAATATTAAATGGAAATCAAATTTTGCACTTGACTGAAAGATTGTTCGGTATAGGTTCCAGTATTTGCAATACTTTGCAATAATAAAATTGATGACAAAACGAAATGTTCAAAGAGCA
Source organism: Aromia moschata (assembly GCA_029963805.1). NCBI lineage: Eukaryota > Metazoa > Arthropoda > Insecta > Coleoptera > Cerambycidae > Aromia > Aromia moschata. The sequence goes on from JAPWTK010000214.1 coordinate 24,819, forward strand.
AGTCTCAAAAGTTTTTCAGTGGAATATCTCCAAAACGGCAGATTTTAGGTATTACGCGTTGTAAATAAAATCGACTTAAAATGGGGTATTCAACAATGTACAGGCTGTTCCGATTAAAATAAAGAAATTGTGTACGGTCATATGACATGGAGCGCCCTGTATTATTAAAAATTCCACTTAAATGCGCCGCTTACTTTTGGGCAACTTTTATTTGAAATATTTTTTCTTAAATTTACAATAACGATAGACAATACATAGAGTTATGGAAGAAACCATTTTAGATTAAATATTTGGTATATTTATTTTATGATTAGATTAGCAGGTATGTCAATATGATTTACTATTCTTTTTTAAAATATCAATACGTCTGACCACAAAAGAGAATTAATTAGTGAATATACCCAAAAATAAAAAGAAACACATTAATTGTTTCAATACTCACTTTTTGTTGTAAAACGTCAATAGATTCGGTTTTGCTATCGCTCTGCTTATAGGTTGTGAGAAGAGTCGCATTGAAGTTTAAGTTTATCTCTTCCTCAATATTTTCTTGGTAAATGTATGAAAGTACTCCTACTAAAGCTTCCAACAGGAATATTAAAACTAGTAATAAAATATACTGAAACAAAAAGAAAATGTTTATTATTTTTTTATTTTACGGTACTTTATATTATTTCTCCCTTATATCTACAAAGCAAAGTATTTTTAATTTAAAGTAGTTACTGTAAGAAATGTTTTAAAACAAATTTCAGTTTAGTCTAAAACATAACTAAAAGTGTAATTTTTTAGATAACTCATCTAATTTATTTAACATTGATAAAATGGTAAGAATTCTTACAGTACTGTAACAGTTTTATATTGAAAAAGAGTTTCTCTAAATCTCAAGGGCGTAGCCAGGGGGGGCGATGGGGGCGATCGCCCCCCTTCCAAAGGGTCAAGTAAAAATCGAAATACTCGGGGGAATGCGGTTGCCGTTGGCTGTAGTGACCTTTTTTTTTGGCTTTTTTGTTTTATCTGCAGCGATCGCCCCCCCCCCCCCCAAGTGTCAAGTCACCACCAAAAGACCTTCTTTTTTTTTGCTTTTTTGTTTCATCTGCATTGAGCCCCCCCCCCCCCCCCCAAGATAATTACTGGCTACGCCCTTGCTAAATCTAATACACATTCCTATGCGAAATCAGTGGCGGTTGGTGCTCCAATAAATCATCAAAAAAATGCCACTTATTTTTAATTTTCAACCATAAGAAACGTGTATTAATGACAAATGAACAACTTTTATTACGAAATTCAAAAATAAAAATTTGTTTTGAATTTTTGGTGCAAAGCTGCAAACCTTAGCACCTACCGCCAGTGGAGTACGAGGTGTGGCTATTAAATAACCGAACTGCTGTCATGACACTTTTTCGCCTTCAATGTACTCCTGTTGGCGATATCTATACCGCTCCATACGACTTTTCCATTGTTGAAAGCAGTGCTGGAAGTCTGCTTCTGTCAGCTGGTTCAGAACCTCGCTTTTGGTTTAACCGCTTCCACACTTTCGAATTCGATTTAGATTAATCTCAAGTAATCACCGTGTCTAACAAGCCTGGATCAGTGTCAATGTTGTTTAGAATGTCAGCACAAATGTTCTTTCTTGATTCCTTTTGCTCCTTTTGGGGTGAGGAGTTCTGGCACAATTTTTGCGCAAACTTTGCGCATGTTGCACGATTCATGCAAATCTGATGAACACATTCTTTGTCGATTCCTGTTATATCAGCAAACCCTCGGGTGCTTAGACGACGATCTTCGCGGATTGATTTACCAATTTTTTCAATGTTTTAGTCCATGTTTGCAGTGGCGGTGCGTGATATTTCAGTTAGCCATATCTTGAAAACGACGCATGGGACCCACTTCACTTTTTTAGGTGATGACTATACACCTCTTACAGATAGGATTTATAGTGAAAAAACCGTCAGCAAAGTTTGCGAAAAAATTTTCAAAAACACTGGAGCACTCCCTGGGTTCTCAGTAACGCTCTGTGGAATATTTGCAGTATATTTTTTTTTCATAATCTAGAAACAAATATAAGGAGACGTTTTTCGATTTGTTACAAAATATTTTTGTTTCAAATAGTTATGGCCATTTTAATTTTGGGAAACAAAATGTTCCTATAAAATTGCCGCACCGCCACTGCACGTTTAACGTTGAGGGCTGTCCGGGGCGCGGATTGTCTTCGGTCGTTTCACATCCCTCTTTAAAGCGTTTAAACTTTCAAAAACTTGTGTGCGGGATAAACATTCATTCCCGTACACTTCTTTTAACATCGCATAAGCTTTTATACATGTTTTCCCCAGTTTAACAAGAAACTTGAGATTAACCCGTTGCTCCATCTGAACACTTAACATTTTTTTCGACGCGTCACTGGTGCGTAGACTAATTCAAATGACTGCTACAATGAAACTGAGCGACCCACTGGCTTGTCCAATGAGCTCAGGGTGGGGAAAGTATCACCAGACACAGTTCTGTTCAAACTTGTCGCGAGAGACGCTCGCAGCGTACTGGTAGCAGCATCAGTTCGGTTATTTAATAGCCACACCTCGCATATGCTTATTTTCAACAAATTTTCGTTAAAATAAAGAAATAATCTCCAACAATTTATTACGATTTGGTCTCTATGTAAAAAAATACATTTATGTAATGGGATACTTACACAAAATAACAATTTGGTCCTATGTTTTGGTATGGCACAACAGCCTATAATGGCTGTCAGTATGACTAGACCACCAGTAGTTAGAAATAAATATATGGCAGACGAATATGCGATACTGTCAAGGACATTCATGTGATGAAAAGTTTTCAGGAAAGTCCAAACGCCCACCCCGCAAATGCCGAGACCTGTCAACTAAAATAATTTATACTTATTAGATGTTTGTATTTTGCAAAATAGAAAATGTGTAGTAAATAATTATTTACAAGATCTTATTATTTAATTGACGTTTTTCATTTGCTTTATGGATATTAGTTGTCTTTAAAAAAATAACACTAAATTTTACCACTTAATACATATACAGGGTGATTAGCAAGTCGCGTTCATTAAAAGTTTAGGTACTTCTGGACTCAATCTAATTCCGAAAATTTAGAACTAAGGGTAGCAGGATATGCCCATGAAATTACTTCAGGTTATTTTAAATGAAACACCCGGTATTGTTTACGTAATTACTCTTCATTACGTAATTAAGTACGTAATTATTCTTCATTAAAATCTCTTCAAATCACATTTGTTGAAATTGTAGTTTTTATGACATTCGATTTATTTTGTATTAAGTGTATCGTGGAATGATATTGTGTTGAGTTTTGTAACAAAATGTTTTTTTTTTTCACAAAAATTCACCACAGTAGATGGTGAATTTTTGTGAAAAAAAAGCACAGTAGCTGTCAAAAGATACCGAGCCATCTAGAAAAAAAAACGTAATCAAAGTTGGCCGAGTAAAAAAAGACGAATTTCTATTCTATCTTAAATTTATGAACTTATTTAATTGTCAAAGCTGGCACATTATAAGACAGCCATTGTGACAGTCACTTGTCAAAAGTTTGACATAACAAAAGCTTCGACATGACCGCTATTTCTATCTCTCTCGTTCAAAGTCAGATTTGATGATGTTTTTTTTTGGATGTCTCTTTATTGTTTTTTGTTTGTGGACAGAACCTGCTTCAATTAATACAGTGCCTTTTAAACACGATACAATATAAGTTAATAAAAAAAAAAATAGTATCCTAAAAACTGTAAGAGTGCCTAAAGCGATCGTTTCACACCCCTATAGCATACTGAAACTTTCTGAATAGCGTTAATTACAACTGGCCTTTCTCAATATTTCTATAATAAAAAAAAACAAAAAAAAACGACGTTTTCCACGAAACACCGAACTACTACACTTTTCTCGACGTGCGTTTCGCCAACCAAGTTGGCATCTTCAGTAGAAGATTAAAACTTCTCCAGTTTTAATCTTCTGAAGATGCCAACTTGGTTGGCGAAACGCACGTCAGAAAATGAAGTAGTTCGTTGTTTCGTGGAAAACGTCCAGTTTTTGTTTCTACGCCGAAGGTTCCAGTACCCACTCCATGTTTCTATAATATCAAGTTGATATATTAATGACATAATTAAGTAATGTATGGCGAATTTAATGTGACAGGGTTTTTTTAAAAATAAAAAAAAATCAAAATAACCCGAAAACGGTAAACTTTTGAGATTACCTTTGGGGTCAAATTTTCAGAATTAGATTCCGACCGGAAATTTAAATTTAGGACCGCCTAAATTTTTAATGAACGCGACTCGACAATCACCCTGTGTGTATGTAAATATGTATTACCATAATCATAACATAGTATAAAACAAAGTCGCTTCCCGCTGTCTGTCCCTATCTATCTATCTACTACCTATGTATGCTTAGATCTTTAAAACTACGCAACGGATTTTGATGCGGTTTTTTTTTAATAGATAGAGTGATTCAAGAGGAAGGTTTATATGTATAATACATGCGTAATATAGTAGAGAAACACAGATAATTTTAGAGGTTTCTAATGTGATGTCGTAAACCGTGCGAAGCCGGGGCGGGTCTGCTAGTAATTCATAAAACTGAACTAATATCAATTAAATAAATAGGTATGTTAAATATGTAAGCATATTTTTAATTTTAAAAACAACGTTTAATAATAACTCGACTTTAAAACAATAATAATTGTTGATATAATTGTAAATTTACGGGATCAAAATCCTTTTAAATCAACCAAAACTTAACCAAAAAAAAAAAAAAAAACAACATATTTTTGTACTAGAATTGACCTTTGAGTGAAACCAAATAGACCGGAGTAGGAAATATTATATGAAGTTCTTTATTTATCGTACTTCGTGAGAACTTATGAAATAAAGTGATATGAATGAAAAATCTGTTGTAACGACAAAATATGAAGACTTATTGCTATACCAAACCTAACACTATATATAACGAAGTTGCTTAATGTTTGAAATAACTGTCTAGAAAATCAATACTCCAAAAATTCAGTGTATATAATACATACAATATTAGAAACATTTAAGACGATCAACATTTAAAATAATATTGATGTCATATCCGTATAGCGGTCAACGCCATCTCTGTCGTATTATCAAAAAGAGAGAAACAAAGAAAGAAAATAGACCTATTTGATTTCATACGTGTATCTTTCCGGGCTATTCAGTATTGTTGGTATTTCACACTTTTTTTCACACTCTATATAACTAGACGAGATGCTCCTCAATAATTTCATTAACGACAATAACTCCGAAGAAACAATTAAAAGTATTCTTGTTTATTTATATCACGAATTAATGAAAATTATTTTTATTATTACATTATAATGCCGTGAAGAAAATGTGTGAACCACGCATTGAACAAATACTGGTTTGCTACAGCCTACAACGAAATAATGAAAAATTACTTACCACGAACACAAATTGGAAGGCGTGCAGAATAGCCTTTAAAAAACTTATGCTACAACATTGTGTAGAACCCATTATAAATTTTCACGGAAACCTCCAGTAAAAGTCACCATCGGTCTGGCATCTGGAAAACGTATAAGAGTATAGTTAGTAGATTAAACTGGAACAAATGCGTAGTATATGTGTATGTAGTATTATTGTATGTATTAATAAAAAATATATGTATATTTATTTATAGGCATTGCTTAATAATAATATAGGTGCACAGATGCCACCGCATATTTACATTTTTCAGTTAATGGGTAGGTGTATTCATTACGAATGCATAGAATTCACCTATTAAACCATTGGCGTGCATGCTTCCTTATTTTCTCTAGATACCTATTTATGTTTCTATTGAATTATAGAACCTATTATAGACTGCTCGTCAAAATTACCGTAACACTTTTTAGATTAGCGCCATTAGAATTCTATTCGGGTTAGAAACTTGCGGTTTTTCAATTTCAATAGCATATATGGTTGGTTTTAATTCTCCGAAGTCGTTACACTGTGGCTTTGTCCACACCCCAAAAACAAACCCAATGCCAACATTTTAATTAACAAGATTTTGACGGCAATTTCAGAGACCTACAGGATGGACTGAGGAGGACGCTGTGAGGTAAATTTGAAGTCATTATGTCTCGAAATCTTGTCCTGACATAAACTTTACTTGTCACTGTTACTTAAAAGCTCTTGAAGTTTATGGGGCCCACTGCAGATGGCAGATTGAACGCCAAAAGTAAGATTCCACATCCTATTCACCCCTTTTTTGACTTCCACCAAAAAAATTTTGAGCGGGTAAAAATTCCTGAAAGAGGACTCATTGGATAAGCGTAACCTTTCTTTGTACTTGTGTGAATCGACAATCGCGAAATTCGTGAGAGATGCTTGGTCGCGACAAGTGTTCACGCGCGACAAGTGTTCTTTGTGACTTGGGCGCGTGCACTTTCGACTGGGCTAACACCTGCAAGGTAGACCACACAAACATCGCCTGTTTCCACTAATAATTTTATGAGAAAAAAGCTTGTTCGGATGACCTATTTGCAGGCGCTAGCGATTCGGGGTGAGCCAAAAAAGGTTCGAGCACCTTTAGGAAGATTAGTCACCCCACGCATCAAGACCTGCTTACAACCCCTCAGCGTGGCATATTTTCAGAGGATGGGTTGGAGGTGGAATTTCACTTTTGGCTCTCAATCGGTCACCCGCAGTTGATACCGACAACAAGGGGGTGGCCTTGAGAGGTGTTTGAGATGCTGAAGGGTGAAAGCGAGTTGTGGCACCTCACACAAATTTATTTGGCAGCATTATAATTAATGGGACCGGACCGCCCAACAGAGGTCAAATCATGCGAAACTCACCGTAAATGCAGAGAGGTGGTTCACGGGATCTGAAAAAGGGTTGAAGGGATGGAACAACGACTAAACGCTCAGAACTTGTTGGCAAGGTCTTAATGTGTGCTAGGATGTTTTTTTTCTGACAGCGTCCTTCTCAGTCTATCCTGTAAGTCTCTGAAATTGCCGTTAAAATCTTATAAACTCAAATTTCGACACAGGGTTGGTTTTTGGGGCGTGGACGGCGAACCACTTAAGCCACAATGTAGCGACTTAGGGGATTTAAAACCAACCCCATAGTCTGTTGAAATTTAAAAATTGTACGTCCCTACCCCAAATACAACGCAAATGGCGCTAATTTAAAAAGTGTTACGCTAATTTTCAGGATCAGGTTATTATACAGGGTGAGTCAAAAATATGGAAACCCTTAAGAATCTCGCGAATAGTGCATTTTAGAGAAAAATATATTAGACAAGGTTCAGGAAATTTCCCTGGATATCCATCGGTGACCTTAGATTTGACCTTGGGCTTGTCTTTGAAGGGCATATTAAGGTCAGTAGAATTTTTTTAAACGGAAACCCCTATTTTTTATCGTGGATTTGGAAAGAGCGACAAATTTTACATCCAGATATGGTATTGGTCATGACCTTGACTATGACCTTGAGAGTCATTAACTGCTTCATTCAAATGACGCAGTTAATTTAACATTTAAATAAGATCTTGATTATGACCTTGACCATGACCTTGACTATGACCTTGAGAGTAATAGCAATGTCTCAGACATAAAAAAATGGGTACCCCTATTTTTTATCTGGGATTTGGAAACAAAAAATTCTACGTTTAAATATGGTGTTGTTTATGACCTTAACTATGACCTTGACCATGACCTTGAGTCATATCAAGGGTACTACATTGTTTTAAATGGAAATCCGTATTTTTATCGTGGATTCTTTTGAGAAGCAGAAAATTTTACGTTTTAATGCGGTCTTGACCATGACCTGGAGTCATATGAAGGTCACTAAAATTTTTTTTAAATGGGAAATCTTATTTTTTTATCGTGGATCTGGAATTGGAACAAATTTTACGTTACATGCAGTCATGAACGTAACCTTGACAATTACCTCGACTATGATTTTGAGATTCATATCAAGGTCATAGTTGAGGTCATTCCCAAATTTTCTACTCCATTCAAATCCACGATAAGAAAACAGGGGTTTCCTTGTTAGAAATGTCAGTGACCTTGATATGACTCTCAAGGTCAGGGCCAAGGTCATGAGTCAACACCATATCTGGGAGTAAAATTTTCCGTTATTTCCAAATCCAGGATAAAAAATAGGAATTTCCATTTAAAAAAAATCAAGTGACCTTGATATGACCTTCAAGGACAAGGCCAAGGTCAAATTTAAGGTCACCGATGGAAAGCCAGGGCCTGAACCTTGTCTAATACATTTTTTCTCTAAAAATGCTATCAAACGTATTCCTTGAGTAACCATCGGTTTGTTTACTTTCAACTGGATTGATATCATTTAAAGAGTCAAATAATACGCGTTGCTATGCACCTGACTCCCGTGTACCCGATTTCATCGACAAAGATTAGAAATTTTATATTAAAAATAGAATTACTGCTACAATACGAGTAGAATAACAACTGTTTCCAAGATTTGTTGTATGCGAGGCCAATCTATTAAATAATAAACAATGATTAATAAACAAGCGAGCTGAGATAAAGTGGGAATAAATACGTTTGTATTTATTCCCCCTTTGGGCAGTTTGGCCACTTAATTGTTTGGGCGGTGGCGGCTGGTGGAACTTCTCATATATTCGTAAGGGAGCATGGGACCCACACCAGGTTTTAGGGGTTATTATTAGACCCAAATTGAGACTTGGGTCTAATAATAACCACTTTTTTTGCCATTATAGCCTTCTACTTAGGTCTAGTAATCACCCCCTGAAATCTGATGTGAATTCCGTGCCTCCTTATGAAAACACAAGAAATTCAAATTCCATCAGCTGCCGCTGTAGGTGTTTTTTGACACTGTCAAGAAATGTCTCTCAGAATGACCGTTTTAGAGTCATTTGCGTTTAAAGTGTTCAAAGCAATAATAAAATTGTTCTTTAATTAAAAAAAAGAAACATATCACAAATCAAGTTCATAAATAGCACAAGTTCTTGTATTAGTAAATTTGTAAAAAAATCATCTACTCCAGTGGTGGAATTTGGCATGCTGGTATTTTCGTAAGGAGGCATGGGACCCACGCCATATTCAAGGGTGATTACTAGACCTAAGTAGAAGGCTATAATGGCAAAAAATCTTCAGGGGAAACTTGTGATTTTTTTTTTTAAATTGCTGCCTCCCCCTGAAGATTTTGGAAACGGCTTGCCAAATATTTGCGAAATATTTCTATTCATAATCACCGAATAAATACATCTTTCACCAAATAAATACGTCTTTTTATACTTGCAATCATCAAAAAGAAGTTATTTACGAAAATTAAAAATTATGTAAAAGACGTATTTCTATTCTTAATCTTACAAGGGAGGGCCAAGTGTGCGAATCTTTTAAAATTTTCATATTGATGGTATTTAGAGGTCATTAATAGGACATTAATTTGTCGCAGCAGCAGCGCGCTATATTCAGCCATTTTCGAGAAAATCGATTTAAAGAATAATTAACCCTTTAAAACAAAAAATGGATGAGGGTTTACAACCAACTCAAGTGCATAGCAAATAGTACCTAGATGTTTTTTCCATCGCGCGGGGGTCGACCGCTCTGCGATATGTCCAGCCGGTGCCCAAAATATTCATAGAATATTTGGAAATGAATATCGAGCTCTGTGAGCCAATGGATTGTAGTCATCAATATGAATATTGAATAAAAGTCTTTTAATGTTAAAAACAATGGTCTAGTAATCGTGAGGCCGCTGGTTCGAGTCTCACGCCCGACATTTTTTTTCATTCTTTATTAGCACATTTTTATGCTTACATCATTTTTACTTGTCAAATTTGTTAAATCTACTTTAATAAACAAATATTTCATTTTTACCGTTAGATTCGCCTCGTGTTACTGGTAGGACAACTAGAAAACTGTCGACATGAAGCCCCAAACGACCCTAATAAATACCTGTGGGATGAGTCACCAACCGCTTTCACGTTAAATGTTTCATTTTTAAATCCTAAGTTCAATGAAATTAAAGTAAAAACGATGTAGACATAAAAATGTATTAATAAAGAATGTCGGGCGTGGGACTCGAACCAGCAACCTTTCGATTACTAGACCATGATTTAACATTTAAACATTAAAAGACTTTTATTCAATATTCATATTGATATCTACAATACATTGGCTCACAGAGTTCATTCATTTCCAAATATTTTATGAATATGTTGGACCCCCTGGGCACGTATACCGTGAGCAGGAGGTGGAGATATCGCAGTGGTCGACGCCCCCCCCCCCCGCGATGGAAAAAGTGTACTCTTTGCAATGCACTTGAGTTGGTTGTAAAACTCTCATCAATTTTTGAAAAACTCCCATCAATAAACAAAACAAATTTTAACGTTTTGACGTATTTAAAAATAATTAACCCCTTAAAACAAATAACATAACATAACAAAAAAAGGTTTTTATTCAATCTTATATATGACATCTACAAGTACATTTGCTCGCAGAGCTCGGTATTTAATTTCACTGCTATGAATACAGGGGCAGAGGGCGGACTTATCGCTTGGCGGTCGGCCCCCCGCACGCTGGAAAAGTGTGAATTCCGCCTTTGCACTTTTGGAACTTTATTTCTGAAACTTTATCCACCTATGTAAGTGTTTTAAGGCTATATTTTTAGGTATGCTAAATCAGCTTTTGAAAACTTCGTACATAGGACAACAATTTTGATGTTTGAAAACAGGAGAAGTTTCTAAAAACCTGCTTGCAATAGAAGAATGGGGATGGGACGTCACAAACGGCGAGCGCTACGCTCTTAGCCACGCGGCTCGCTGTCAAGTGCTTACAATTTCTTCTATTTATACTATACATATACATAAGCTGTACGGCGTTCTTTAAAATCGATTTTCTCGAAAATGGCTGAATATAGCGCGCTGCTGCTGCGACAAATTAATATCTTATTAATGACCTTTAAATAATACCATAAATATACAATTTTTTAAAAATCTGAACACTTGGCTCTCCCCTTATCAAGTTTATAGCCTTATTTAATCGTCAAGGCCAAGAAGACTAGAACTAAGGAGACAGAGCTGCGGCTTTTCGCTGTATAACGCGAGGGACTCGAATATGTCCACCTCCAGAGGCGCTGTAAGCAGTGTCGTTCTGTATTAATCTGTGTGTGTGTGTTAAGAGTCCGTGTGAATGTCCGTGGTGCGAATACAGTGATATGTGGCAGACGCTCGATATCTTTCGTTAATTTGTTGTTATTGACAACACATGACGTCAAGTACAGCACTGCTCACAGCGCCGTCTGGAGGCGGACAGATATGAGACCATGACACCGAACGACTTCGGTCTCCTTAGTTCTAGTCTTCTTGGTCAAGGCTATCTTATTATGATAGTCATTATTATTTATTTACAATTATGAGAGCCAGTTGTTAAAAGTTTGACAACAAAGTTTCGTCTCAGAGCTTCGACATAACCACTAATTCCATCTTTCGTTAACAGCAAGATTTAATTTTTTTTTTTAATGGCCATTATAGACTTCTACGTAAATTTGGTTAAATCGAAATATTTTACCTAAAGAATCTGCAGTTACTCTGTGTCCCTTCACTAATGGGACACTTCTGTACGTACTTATACAGTATACCTACCCTGTATAATGAAAAAAAAAGTTTTATTCTATATGACATTTATTACAAAGTAAATAGGATAGTAATAAAATATACATTTTTTATAACAGAATGTACAGACATACAGCATGATTGGATTATCTTGTTACATGCAGACTTAAAAGCTAGAGGTGTACACAATATAGTAATTGGAATTGTTTGTACAAACACAATAATAAATAAATTGTGAAATTACATGAAATAATAATAATTGTGTATAAAATTTAAAACAATAATTATAAACAATAAATTGGTATAAAGATCACAAGGGTTTTGGCTAATTTTCATCTTTCTTACAAACAAATACCAGCATATGGTCGGTACCTAACTTAATAGTCAGTACTTAATTCAAAGCAGCCACTCTGTTATGGTACAAAAATAATATACAGGGTGTCCATTTATTAATACCCAGAAAAAAAATTAAGTTTAGAAAAAGGTTTGTGAAACATATTTATACCTTTAAAATAGGTTAATTCAATAAAATTGTGATGCCATGTTTGATAATAGCGAAACAAATATAGAGGAGGTTAAGGAAAGTATAAAAATGTACATTTTATGTTTTGTGTATGGTGTAAACAAAAAAACAAACAAAAATGGATGTATAACATGATTAAAACAATTAATTAATTCATTAATCTTAGAAAATAGAAACAAAATCACTGTGATATATCTTGAATCACTAGAAATTTACAATTTCAGGTTATGTAATAACCTCAAAGATATCTTTTGCAAGTTGCAAACATTTAAAAAAAATATAAATGGTTTGATACAACTTAACATACTTCCATTAATCCACACTTCCTTTATCAAATTCCGTTATACTATTTATACAATCACAAATAAAAGTATCTTATAATATAGGGTGTCTATATGAAGATAGAGTACACTCAATGACTTTTGAACGAAAAGAGATATGTGTTTCTGGTTTTCACTGTTGCAGACAGCTTGAAATTTGGTATCTTTTCCATAGCCACCTAGATCTGAGTAATAAAAAGGAACTTTGGATTTTTAAATGAAACACACTGTCTATTTTTGTTTAATTTTAATTTGCCGTTCATTTGAGTACAAAGGTATCAACATTTTTTATTAGGCATTATTAAGATTATTAAACAACATTAATTCCCTTATTGTTTGGTATCATTGAAAAGAGAAATTTTCAAGGATATTAAAAACATAATACCCACAGTACTACCATCCGAAAAAAGCGAATTAAACGATCTTGAAAATAAAAATTGCCCTTAATTGGAGAGTTTTACTAAAAATCGATTTTCAATATTTTTCTAACAAAAATATAATGTTAATTAGGCATGTGCGAAATCTCAAAAATCTCAAGATCTTGATCCTCGAGACGAGAAACAAAAATCGAGACGAGACGAGATGAAACTCTTGGTCAGTTGAGATTTTTCGAGATCTCGAGATTCCGAGATTTTTCGAGATCCCGAGATTTCTCGAGATTCCGAGATTTATTGAGATCATAATATTTTTTTGAATTCCGACATTTCTTGAAATCATAAGATTTTTAAAAATACCGAGATTACTCAAATCCCAAAATTCATTTACTATTTGAAATTTCCCAGAGAATATTCAAAATCTGAAACTTAAGGAAAATATCGGAGACAATCTTTCAATTAGGAACTGTTACATCTCGTAACGTAATTTTTTCATACGCATCCGAGCTTTACACCGAGTTCGATCGATAAAAATTAAAATCGAACTCAACATTTTGAAATCGATGACCGATTTCCTAAATGGTGAGTTAAACCAAAATGTTAAACCAAAGTGTAATAAGTTTTCTTTTATTTAATGTGTTTTGCTAGCTGAACTTTTAAATTGAAACAACTGTAAGTATTAATACATTAATGTCACCTCTTTTTGGAGAAATTTCAATATATCAAGAAATCTCGGTATCTCCAGAAATATCGGGATATCGAGAAATCTCGACTGACTGAGAATCTCGTCTCGTCTCGAAAAATGACTTCTCGTCTCGTCTCGAGAATTCGAAATCTCGCACATGCCTGGTTTTAATGTTTTTTTTTTTAATTTATCCACGGATTCTAGATTTAAAAATAAAATCTGAAATTTTTGAAGAAAATTACAATAAAAACATGATTTTGATGTGTGATTACTCAGAATGACTTGTATATTAAAATTATACAAAAAAATATACTGGGTATTCCATTTACAAATCCAAAGTTCCTATTTAATTATAAGATCTAGTAGGCTATGGAAAAACATGAAGAATGATAAAAGACTTCAAATTCGAGCCATTTACAACAGTGAAAACCTGAAACAAATCTCTTTCCATTCAAAAGACAGGTTATTGTGCATACCCTGTCTTTGTAGACACCCTGTATAAAAACTATGTGAAAAGTTTGTCACAACATTTCCAAAGAATTATATCAATTAAGATACTAATGAGAATTATCATTAGTGGCAATGCATGAGTAACCAATGACATAATAATTGATAAGTATCTGTAAAAGCATAAACTGATAAACTAGAATGTTTTCTGAATACACATAACACATCGTTTATACTTTGTATTAGTAGAGAAGAGGAAAAATTAAAAAGATTCTTAGAGGACGAAACTTTGAAGCACAATAAATAAATTTCAAGAAACAAGAAATGGCTTTCGAAAATTCACAAATTCATATTCTCACATTTACTTGACAGTTCACTCCTACACTTATCTTGTATCAACACACTCGCAAACTCATCATTTTCTTTCTTAAAACTTAACAGATTGAAGAAGGTAATAATGCCTGGACCCCTGTATATTTAATAAAACGCTTGGTAAACTAATGTGGCAAGGAAAAAGTTAATCGAATTGTTTTAATGTATCCTCCAATTTGCAGACCACGTTTTTATAGAAATTTAATTGTTCCTGAAGGAAATTTTTCAGTGTTAATTTTAAGTCGGTGTCCCTCTCGTTTTGGAAGTGTTCCATTTCAGCGAACACTGTGTATGTTAGAACGTCGGCACGTCTCCTAACGTCAGCTAACGCAACCTGCTGCATAGAATTTCTCTCGCACTCCCTCTTTTTCTGTTCTGAGAGTTTTTGAAGATTTAGAATATCTGGAAGGCAGTTAGTGATACCCTTGTATATGTATAGTTTATCGAATAAAGGCTGCCAGTCTAATTTGGCTTGTTCCTCGTACAGTTTTCCTATCATGATGTAAGTAGAACCAATGCTTTTGACATCTAAAAAGGAAGAGAAAAAGGAAAATGCAGGAACCATTTTTACAAATACCTCCTTTTGTATTCAAGAAATAAACTAGAGAACAGTTTCAGAAAATTGATAAATGCTTAATAATGAATATGTATGTGTATAAAATATAAACATTTTTTATACAGTGTGTCCAAAAATTACACCGCTAAGTACAGATTAGGGATGACATTTTTTTGTTTTAGTTTTTGAGTTCCATAGTTAACATAAAAAAATCATTATACTAGAGAAATAGAAAACATTTACAATTTAATTTATTTTCACATTTAACTCTTTTAAAAGTTTCTACACAGTAAAAATGCAACCAGGAAAAGTTATCACTGAATATATTAATTTAGGTGAGATTTTGCGCAATGATACAGCTGAAGTTCTAAGTAAAAGAGCAAAAAACCAACAAACCCACCACCGCTATCAAAGAGTTTAATAAAGTTCGGAAATTTGTGTTACAACACAGGACTCCACACTACAAAATTCTACGATAATGAAAGTATAAACCGTATTTTTAGGTTTTACCTAAACCTAAACTTAACCTTGTAAATTAGGTAAACCTTGTAAATTAGGTAAAAATTTTTAGGTTGTCAATCTTCATCTGCAGTTAGACTTTGTCGGTGTAATTTGCACACACCCTGTATATGCCCCTTAACAAAATTTACTTTATTACAAAAAAAGAAAGACAAATGTCTTTCTTTTTGTTTGAGTCTGAGAAATTTCTTTTAGAAACATTATCTAAGAAATTTTGTACTAGTAATTACTGTCATATAAATAAAAACCTCACATAGGTACATAAATTATATGCCAATCAATTTCATATTGTCCATAGATTTACAATATTTACCTTCTCAGTTTACACAAAAATACTTTATCAATATCTAAAGCATCACTTGACAAAGTCAATATCAATAGGCTATAACATACACATGCTGTCTATAACTAAAATGTTTAGGAATATTTACAATTCATAGCTTTAAATTAAAATGACAATTACTAAAGTTGTTATGCTCAGCGAACAGCAAAATCCATTGTAAGATTTTAACACAACTTCCCGATCCTAAACAGTGTTGTAACAGTTCACAAATTTGTTATACTAATTTGGTCGGCAATAGAGTTTAATAAACTTTGAATGTTGTTATCTATTGATAAATATATCAAATATCTAGCAGCTATCGAAAAAAAATGCAACAAAATATATCTATTTTTTTTGTTAATAAAATGTGAAGTGTACTTTCACTTACAAAAATAAAACTTTTAACAATTTCTATACAGGATGAGTTTTTTTAGTGACTAGTTGGTCTATAGAATTGTTTCGCAAAAAATGTTAAAATGGAATGTTAGATTGTTTGCACCCTTTTTTGACACAGTTTTAAAATACTACTGCTTCTACAGGGTGTTCACATATTTCTGGGCGTCGACTAACTTTCTTATTTTAAACTTATCACCCTATATATTTTTTTGAAGTTGGAAATATCACAGAATTTTGAGTAGAAAACACATACTAAACCTATACCTATATTGTTTTGGAGATACACTTGATTTTTTTTTATATAGTCATTTTTTTTGTTGCCGTCAAATTAGTAACGAATGGAAACAGTGAATTATACAATTGAATTCATTGCTTTCGTGGAATTCATTGAGAAAACACAGGGAGTTTGATTTAAACTAAACAAGTTATCTCGATTTGAAATTGGCAAAAAGCAATGTAATAAATTGAATTGTACTTGGTATAGCATTTTCAAATTTTTATTGCTTAATATGTAATATGCTGTAAATAAAAAAAATCAAATAAGTATTTCTGGTTGAGTTTAGATATATAGTAATAGTAGTTATAGTATATTTTTTTGACTCAAAACTGCTTTTTTTCGAAATTTGTAAAATATATTTAATGTCTCATTTAGAATAAGGAAGTAAATCAACGCCCAGAAGTATGTGAACACCCTGTAAATTCGGCGGTATTTAAAAACGGTGGTAAAAAATTGTGCAAATGATCTCACGTGATATTTTATTTCAGTATTTCTTATGAAACAATAATTCTATAGACCATTTAAATATGTATTAAAATTCACTCTGTATATGTATCAAATAGGTAAGACTTAATGTACGATGTAGTTTGTTTCAATAAGGCATTATGAGTATGATGATTAAAAAAAAGGTTGACTCACCCACTGACGCCTTTGAGTACATTCCCTGTTGGTTTTGTTCAAAAGCAGAACCCAAAGCAAAGAAACTTTCCCCGATTCTAGTAAACTCCCTCTTGTACATATTTGCAGACTTCTTTTGCTGATCCTGAGCAGTGTTCATGAGATTTTTTATACACTGGTCCATTTTCGCGATATAAATCAAATTCTCATCAATTTTAGGGTCGACAAGCGACGATAGAATTTCCTTCTCTGGCGCTTGACGCACATACAAAAATTAGCTCCCACTAACTGATCTCGTTCGGCATTTCTCTTGCCCTGCTTCCATTGCTTCTCATCTGTGCACGTTAAAAAGTGCACCCACACATCACAGGTGGAAAGAACCGGGTGTCTGCACATATAATTTATAAACTCCTGTAACTGCGCCCTACGGTGTTCAATGAAATGTTCTTCGTATCTACCCGACACCTGTTTGTCTGGTAAAGGTGGTATGGCAACTATGTTAAATTTCGTCGTTAGTCTGCTATGAAGCCAATCGAAATGTTTATATCTACGCGAAACCTCCACGTTAGAAAAAGATGGCGTTAGCTGATACGCAATAAAAGATTTAAGACCACCCATTTTGGAAGCCTTCTTCGGGGATGCGATTTGTACTGTATAAGGGTTGGATATAGCTTCCCATCTGCCCAACACGTCATCGCTATCTCTAAATATGTGAATTTTTTTATTCGCAGTTGGTAGATCCTTTCCTGTTCCTAAAAATCCACAGCACTGGTTTATTACCGCAAAATATTACCAATATAAGATAAAAAGTAAGATAAACAGTGATAAAATTGGTAAACTAGCTTTATAGGAAATTTGGATAGCAAGGTGTTATAATCTGATAATTGCTTTAAAAAAATTGTAAAAGGATTAGGCTGTAGAAAACTGCAAAATATTGATAGTACCTACAACGTGTTTATCAAAAAACTTACATTAATGAAAAAATGAGCAACGATTGTGTCCACTGTTTTGTCATAATATTGCATAAATAAATTAATATATCCTGAACTGATGTAGTAAAAAGCTAAAAAAATTAATAAGAAAAAAAGTAACACTATATTCTTGTTAAAACTTATTTCATTACTAGTTAGATAGCTTCCCGACAGCTTAGATAGGATAATAGTTGATTGAGCTGTAAAAATAAATCACCATCTCACATTTTGGGGAATTTAAAAATTTTTACACCACCCATTTTATCCCATGGTAATCATCTTTTTTATTTTATGTTTCTCCTATAATCATATCTCTAATTTATTTTCTTAACTGATATATTTTGCTTCTTGGAATTTTTAGCTACATATTTACTTATCTAAAATGAGTAATATGCTTTGGATACTTTACTATACAATTCTATAATATGAAATCAACTTTCCTTAGATACACATTCATTGCAATTTTCAGGTTTCATAAAAAAAAACCTAATGAATTTCTGAAGTACCTACGCGAATATAAAAATAATGACTCTTAGTATTCTAAACTTACTTTTAAAGCAATAGGTAATGGGTAAACTTAGCAGAAACAAGTAATACATAAAAGTAACTAGTAGCCTTTATATAACCATAGTTCATTATGAAATTACACCACACTATTCAACATATAGCGGAGGTTGTACAATAGCACCAGCTATCACGGGACTACTGAAATAAATATGAATTAAGGTGATCCCCCATTACATGCTACGCGAGTTGCCTATGTGTTGCGTTGCCAACTTTAGTAATATGTAATGGATAAGTAGGTATATCATTAGTAGCTAATGTTTAATAAATAGAAAAATATGTTTCTGTGGTGTGATTTTAAGTTTACCTAGTTTTTTTTTTTATTAAGGTAACACGTGAGGCAGTGAGACAAAATGCTTAACTCTTCATATTATTTTGCAAACGAAGACGTATTCATTAAGATCAATTAACTT
Organism: Aromia moschata; assembly: GCA_029963805.1. NCBI lineage: Eukaryota > Metazoa > Arthropoda > Insecta > Coleoptera > Cerambycidae > Aromia > Aromia moschata. The sequence continues at coordinate 43,774 of JAPWTK010000214.1, forward strand.
ACCTAAAATATAAGCCTCTAAGCCTGATTTCACATAAGACGAAAAAAATATTCAAGCTCTTTTTTGTAACGGTTCCTTTACTATCTATACCGACACTGCTACCCCCAACGAAATATTGTCACTTTGAACTTGTCCTCCGTACGAGAACTGGTTCTGGTTGTGATTTGCCTCGTTACTGTAAATGCTCTGAGTAGGAGTTTGGTTGTTAGCTATTTCTGAGTAGGTATCATCATCCCAGTCATCGTCCCAGTCGTCATCTTGGTGAGTCTGCGAGTCACCCCAATCACCAGCCTGTGGTGGTAACATCGGTGCAGGTATGTTAGGAGGGCTTGAAGCACTTATTTTCTCGACGTATGCTTCTGGGAAGAGACCTGACTGTCCCTTCGAGTTGAGTCCTTCCCACCAGCCTTCTCCCACATCGGTCCTTGTAACTGTCAAAACTTCACCTGCCGAAATGGTCATTTCGGCAGTACCAGATTCTCCTTGAAAATCATATAGTACACGAGCTTTAAACGTAGCCATCTCTGGGATTATTTTACTGCGATATGTCAAAAGATGACATTAAACTGTGGGTGTAACAAGGGTTTATGAACTGTATCTGACACTTTATTAACCTATAATACGATCACAATCAGCTGCTTTTTTTGTTTTCGTAATAGACACGAGTGCACTAGATTTACTTGTTCGGTAACTTGTAGATTGCAAGTTACAAGTTTAAATTACTCTTCAACACGATGTATTTACTTTCATTTCGTGTATTAGTCACCTATTGTCCATGTTTATTACAATTTTCACAGATTCTCTCACTATTCGTCAGCACACAGATGGACACTCCACAGATCGAACATAACAACGGAGTAACAAGGAAGTACATAATACCTATGATAGTAATCTGCCCTCCATAGGATCTTAGTTATCGCACCTCGTCGATAGATGCCACCGCTAAACCATAGTACATTGGCGTATCAACGCAGGAATATGTATGTTATTATGTATGTGTATGTATGTATGTATGTGTGGACATATGTACAATATAACACGGGATTAAAAGTACTATAAAAGAAGACTAATGTACTTAGTTTTGGTACGTATTCTTTTAGTTTTAATTTATAATTAAATAATGCATCATAAACACATTTATTTGAAAAATTATTTATTATAGTAACTACTAAAAAAAACAGCACTTAATAAATGGTAAATGGTAATTAATAAAAATATAAAACTTCCACATTTAATAGATTTAAGGTTATTATCTAGTTACTGTAGCAAATGTTTGATGTTGATTTGCGTAGGAATTAAAATTCCGTGTAGGGACATTTGCTGTGTCGTGTTACAAGGAAATGCCAATAAAATCACCTACACCTGCTTTTGCACTCCGCCCATAATCCTTCCGCCCTTGTGGGATTTTTATACCTACGACTGTAATGTGAATAGACATTACAGAAATATGTAGTACGTGGTATTATACTTTTATGCTACATAACCTGCTTTATAACTATTTTTTTTTCTATAATATATTTGTTTCTGGAACTACTTAATCTGTTAATTATACAGAGTGTATTACGAAATTCTGCAGACCTTCAAGAATCACGTTCCTCACCACAATTCAAGCAAAAATTTAATATGAACATATATCGGATTCACAGCATTTATGAACCGAATTTGAAATTTACATAATTTTAAATAATCCAATTTATAAATAACAAGTTTTTTCTTATACCAACAATTATTGTTCTTTTAACATACGTTTTTAAAGTGCCCACCTTTTTAACTCAATTTCACTTAGCTGCATCAGGTAGCTACTTTAATTACCTTACGGTTGTTTTTTTTTTTTACTTAAGCAGTGTTAACGATCCTTAAACAGAGTATAGCCTCGCGTGTTTCCGATTTATATTCGCAAACCGCATCATTCATCCAACCCCACAAGTTATAATCCATATGATTGATATCTGGGGATCTCGGCGGTCAAAGTGGTTCACCAAAACCTATCCAACGCCCAGGATATTGCGTATTCAAGGAAGCAATCACTATCCACGAAAAGTAAGGGCGAATTTTAAATTATGATATACATAACATTACCGTCACATTCACGTAGTGAATGGTAGTAGATATAGTTTTCATGAAAACTTTCTTAAAAAAATTTCATTGCCTAAATAGGCCCAAAATGTTTTGAAACGCTGAGACAATATTTTTTTTTCGCTTAAACTTAATGTTTAAGCGAAAAAAAATTATTGTCGGTCTGTATGTCTTAACTTTTTTTTGTGTTTTCAGATCCCTTTGTACAAGAATAAAAATATTTTGTATTTACTTGGTGATTAAGAAAAACATATTTTACAAGCCGTTTTCAAGATTTTCTGGTGAGGTAAACATTTTTTTTCAAGGTTCGTTTGAAGTTTTTTTTTGCTATCATAGCCATTCAATTTAGGTATAATAATCACTTCCCATGTTTCCTTAGGAGAGAATTTTTTAATAACACAAACCATCACTGATACCTACTTCCCCTCAATACGGTTCTGTTAAGGTCCGCGAATTTCTCGACTCCAGTTATGACATAGGAGCAAAATGGGATTAATACACTTTTCTTTGTCTGTAGGTAATTTGCAAACTATACAAGACTCTTCAAATTTGATACACATATGTATACAAGATAACAGATTCTGCAAATATAAGGGCTTTAAGCTTAATAAGGTGGGGGCTGAGAGAGAATAAGTATTCAAAATAGGTTAAATAAAAGTTATTACTAGGGGTTGTGAACGTGTGCTGTAACGCAGGTCCGGACTCGTAATCCGTCATGTTATTGACAGAAAATGACATATGAGAGATCAAAAAGACAGGAGTAAAATGTGTTAATAATGTATGTACATACCTATTGCTTGTGTCATTCAGAAACACTGACTGTCCTTATTACTTGAGCGTACGTTGCCACGACCAGTAGTCTTTCTGCATATATTCTCGTGAAACGTGAGCGATTTGGTCTGTAAATTTGGTTGTAGAAGAAAAATGATCGTTCCACATCTACTGAAGTTAATGTACAGAGGACAACACAACACGCGCATTATGTTCACGAAGTTTGCCCAGTTGTTTGTATTACTAACAGTTTTTTGGTGTCACTAACATCAGTACCTACATTATTATTTTACATCTACAGTAGACAATATAGGTGTTACTACTATTTCTATACTTTTAGCCATTGTTTGCAAAACTCGTTTATTAGCTATCAATATCGGGGTCACTAACGACCTTATTACCGCAAAATCTGTTGTTTTGTTATTTCCCATGATACATTGATATGTCTTTTGTTATATGTATGTATATTTTGTTATAATATGTTTTACGCATTGTATGACTAGGCAATGAAAAATCGGATATATATTTGCCAAAAAAACATCTAAAGTAAATATTGTCGACCACGTTCCACGCAAGGCTACATTCGCAAAACATTATGCACAAATAGAATCGAAATTCATCTTTTCTAACCACACTAGGTATATTTTTTTGATGGATATTCGAATCTAAATGTATTTTACACTCTCGGCGATCACGAAATATATATCGACGATCTCAAGGAATATGTAAAATATGTGATCCGTCTATTGTAATATTCAATCATCTTTTTAAGTCTATTCACAAATGGTAACAACTGTGACATTTTTGCAGAAACAAAGATAACATTCTACGCACGGACAGTGGCGTGGGTATAGAGAGGCAAGACATATGCGCTTAAAAAATACGGTTTATACTTTAATTATCATACGCGTGACAGCATACCTTTCCGGACCTTAGTTATCACACAGTGGACTAAAAAACAAAGTATCGCCTGTAACGGTAAAAAAATTGTTTCGTAAGGTGTGGATGTGATATATGTGACAGGTGACAGTGATATAAGTGGGTGTAATATAGAAGAAAATACCCCAATGGTGTTTTTATTTTCAAATTTTAGTTTTACTGATGTAGTTTTAGGAACATATTCATTATTTCATAGTGATTTAATAATTGGTCCAAATGTTTCCACCATTTATTGCATTAAAAAAGTCAGCGATCCAACCGAAACAAGTTGAAAAAGAGGAACTTGTAACTAGTACATATTACAAGTATATCAGAAGCACATAAATGATAAAATGACCTTGAAAATATTTTTTTTAGTCATGGCAATTGAAACTTCGTTAAAAATATTTCTCCAGCTCTTCTTGAATGCGAATCAGAAATATTTAACAATAAAATTAAACATGCAAAACGAACGACCATTAAAGATTATATCAAATAAGCTAGATTTTTCCTGGATTGCATTGTAGGAACGTAGGTGTATCATTATTTCTTTTTTCTGTTTTATGATAATCAAGTAAGGATGTAACAATATGTTTTATTTTGATAATATGCAAATATATATCTATTAATGTTTTTTTCCTATTTTTCCACCTCTAAATAACCGACATCTCTATAGACAGGACATTTTAGGATTCCTCTTGAGTGTCCTGTATTAGGACTATTAGGAGGTTATGTTGTACTTTTTAAGATTTGGTCTCATTAAAGATGTAACGACGCTCAATTACTACCAACTATCCTTATGTTTAATTCATGAGACAAGGGAACCTTTTATTACCTAAACTGTTCAACTGTGGATTTAATTAGGCACGTAGGCGTAAGTATACGTGCTTTTGGTCTTTTATATATATACAAGGTATACAATGTACCTACGACTAGAGAAAGATTTACTGTCGCATTGTATTGTTTTTTATTATTTACATTATCTTATCAAAGGAATTTTGGGATATAAAGTAAGACAATGAATTAATAATATCAAATATTACTATTTAATAATCATGATTTGTTATAAGGACACAATCGCTATTTTAATTCGAATGATATCTATTTATTATTTAATTTTGTAGACACTACTCATTGCTTAGGTTATACGGTGTAATATTGATCACTAGGGTCCGGAAAGTGTGTTCCAACGCAGGGTCGGACTCGTAATCCGTCATGTCATTGACGGAAGGACATATGAGAGACCAAATATCGCTTGTGTCATTCAGAAACACCAACTGTCTTCATTGCTTGAGCGTACGTTGCCACAGTCAGTAGTCTTTCTGCATTTATTCTCGTTAAACGTGAGCTATTTGACCTGTATATATGGTTGTAGAAGAAAAATGATCATTCCACATCTACTGAAGTTAAAGGTACAAATTCAAATTAGTTCACATGGACAGAGGACGACACACCATGTACATCATTTTCACGAATTTATTGCGAATTTATTGCGTATGTCTGCTTTGATATTTCCTATGATACGTCGATATGTATTCTGTAAATATGTTTTACGCAATTTATGGCTACTAATCAATGGAAAATCGAATACATGTTTGGAAAAAAAACGGCTAAGTGAATTTTGTCGACTACGGTTTACGAAAGGCTACATGCGCAACACATATGCACAAAACAAACCAAAATTCCTCTTTTCTAAGAGTATCAGTAATATTTTGTTGACGGATATACGAATCTAAATGTTTTCACACTCTCGGCGTTTAAGAAATACATATCGACGATTTTAAGGAATACATAAAATATGTGATCCGTCTATTGTAAAATCCTCGTAATTTTCAATCATCTTTTCCAGTTTATACACAAATGCTAACGACTGTGTCATTATTACAAAAATCCATACAAAATCAGATAATCTGTAAATACACTACACGAACTCTAAAACAAATATGAAAAAAATAAAGTATTCATAAAAATATTTCTTTCAAGTACCTACTCTAATTTTACTAATTACAAATTACAACATTTATGCAAAATATAAAAAAATAATATGAAACCCGTACCTTTGATCCTGGTATTCTTAATTTTCAAAATGACAAGCTCTCTTTAATTCCACTGTTTCTTTCAATTGTGCTAGTAGGTTAGATAGTCTATGCCCTATAGTAAGAATGTAGTAAAAATGGTACCTACATATGTACATATCTGGAAAAAGGAATGTCAAAACCGTTTGTACCTTGCTCAGAATGCTTTTGGCTCTACTAACATACTTTCTATATACGAAATGCCTTAATTTAACATCTACACACAGTTCTTCGTTTATTTTGACAAATCTATTTGCATTTTATATAAGTAGGTACTCCTACTGATTGTCCTTTGTCCTTAATCACCTACTCAGTGACACAAATGCAGCTTCTGGTTAGGAGAAACCCGATTAACTTATTAGAATTCGTACACCGAAAAAAAAAACAAGCAGACATGGGCGGAGTTAGTTTCTTCTCCAGGATGGCTGAATTGGAATTGGCAAAATGAAAATTTTAATTTGAATAGAAAGTTTTAAATCAACATACAGTGTCCGCCATAACGTTTGAAACGTACGGGAAAACTTAATTGAACGGGAAATTGTTATTGAGCAATTGTAACAAAAAAAATTAGGTGATCTCTTATGCTACGTGTCCGAGTAGCTAAAAATATATTTTGGCATCAGTCACGTGCGGAGAACTTAGATATGAAGTCCAAAAACATAGTTTTGAGAAAACTGAAAAAATATAATAACATCACAACTATTGAAGTTACGAAGTTGGTGAATACAGGAAAGTTGTAGTACTTAGACAAATAAAGTCAAAAAATGTATCATTGTTCCAACCTATAGCAAAAAGAAGGTTGTGGACGTGTACTATTCTTGGACTCAATTATTTTTTAAAACTGTGTTTTTTTCTATTTTTTCGGTTTATAAGGTCTTTTTGCAAAGGAATAAGTATTAGGTATATGCATATAAAACATTTTTTATTAAGTCAGTGCATAAAAAAATTAAGACAACATTGATCTAGATGTCATGATCTTTGTCGATATTACTTTGTTTTCAGGAAGTAATGTGATAATAAAACTCGAGCGTCTCACCAGTAATATACTGCACAACATTTTTTTATCCACTATTTTCTTGTGATTGATAGGAGGTGGTTCCGAATAGGCGCGTTTATTTGGTAAAGGAGGACTTTCCTTCTTTTGTTTTAACAGTTTAAATGTATAGGTTTTATTATCCAAACACTACTATCATTTATTAACCTAACACTACTATCGCTACTATCACAATTGGACATTATGTATTTTCTTAAGGGGGAAAAGGGTCTGAGATACAAAAAAAATGCATATTTTTGTGATTTTGTGAGTACCTTGTATATTAATATTTTTAAAACTTTTAACATTATTAAGCAATATTCTAAGAATATTCTGCTAAATTTTCACACAAAAAATATTGAAAAATATGCCAGTGGTAGTCGTGAGAACCGAGTCACCTCCAAAAAAGTTTCCATGCGGTAGTCAGGATAACTCACGATTGCTTCATCCGAAATTAAAAAACCAAAAAGATTTCTTTAGTACATAAGTTTATCTTGGATTTGAACGAAGGAATTAACAAAATATTAATTTTTAAATTTTTGGTAAAGGTGCAATAAAAAAATCGGTCCAAAGGTTTTCGAGAAATTTTGACTACCGACTTAAAAAAGAGATTTGAGAAAAACGCGGTTAAAGTTTGATTTTGTCCTAATGACTTCAAATTTTCTGACAATATTTCTTATAAGTTGTAGTATCAGAAAAAAAATTGAAAAAGATCAAATTTTCGACCCTTTTCCCCCCTTAAAAACTGAGAAACAAAAGTAAAAACGATAAGCTATCTTTCACATGTTCGACAGTGTGCTAAGATATCAAAATGCTCGTCAAAATGCTGAGTCGCTCAGAGCTAAGAAAAACGAGAAATTTGTACTATTCTTCAACACAACTCTGTGTGGACTAATTTAACACGCTTTGGCTATATTTTTTGGACTTGTACTGTTCTTGGAGTCACCGATTCAATTGAAAGTACGGTTAGTTGTCAAGCTGTCAAAAATTAGAAGACGGAAGAAGGTTTAGAGTACGTACAATGACTATTCAATTTCCAATGCACCAGACTTGTGTTTTGAATATAATTCAATCAGCAAAAATGTTATACGCCAATAATACGTGAACTCAGTTGAAATGGAACATTTTATGATATTGACATTGTTCCCCGTGTGACAATCAATCGATACCAGATTTTTCACACCGACATATATTATGTCAACCTGATTTTATAATATTATAATTAAGAAAGATAATGATGACCTGTTGTTGCTATGATAATTTGATATTGTTATTTGTAATAATATATTTACTGATGTAATATTATCAACAGTGTGATCCATAAACTTGTGAAACTATTAAATGTTTATTCGGTGAACTACAGTAAAACAATCGTAGGTACACAACTTTTTCCAACAATATTTTTTGGTGTCAACATATTCTTAGAAAAGTGTAAATTGCAGTTTTTATTCCATAACGACAACCTGATAAATAAAAATTTAATTCAAAATGCATTGTCCAAATCACGATTTTGTTTAGTTTTTATTTTTGTTAATAAAGTTTAAAACTTGTTCAAGCTGTTTGGGGGGGGGTGGTAGGGTTGCCCTACCTTCCCTTGGCTACGCCCATGCAGGCAGGTACATTATTTACAATTAGCGTCGGTCGTTTTCTGGTTGCTCACGCATATCAACTATTAAATTCAGCTCACGCACGGTATAATTTATGTGATGCGCCAGTGGCGGCTCGTGGGTGTGTTACATGGGTGGGCACAGTGTGTAGCAGTAGGATTACTTATTAGCCACCAATGGCGCCGCAGACGAAAATTTTTAAAATTTTCAAGGTCATGCGTTTTACTGACACTTCAGAATTTCAATGAAAAATTCTTTTATACAAAAATATAGACTTTCACAAGAATAATTTTTGGGATTTGGTAGCTTTTTGAAATAATATTTAGTCACGAATATTGAGGGCTTAAATATATTAAAATAATGGGTGGCAACATGTGAAAAATATTTGATATAGGTACCTTACCGTTATTTGTAGAGGAAATCAGCTCGCCTGTCCTTATTGTTCACAAAAATGTTAATCGCCTTTTCATTAAAGTCCCGGATTTGTTTCACAAAATTTAATTTAAATAATTATTTGGTTTAAAATATGTCTGTTTTTATCCACATTTTCATTGTGACGTCTTATATTTTCACGATAAGCACTATCAAGCTGTTGCCTTATGTCTACCTTTCCCAACACACTAAAATCTAAGATGTTATGTAAATGTTTTTCATTGTAACTAGCATGTTTCTTATCTCGTTCATTTAAATGTTTTAAATCACTCACCCCTTCTTGAGTCCATGCACTTCCGTTGCCACCCATCACTAAACAAATAAAACAAAACAGTTTGTTTCTTTTAGGACACCCACATAACCACTCAAATCTGTCGTAGACACTACTATTAAAATTTCGTGAATAATTTCGCGATTTTCCTACGTCTGTTTTGGAAATAATCAAATCGGGTATCGGCCTTCCTAACCGTTTAATTTCCGTTCGGATCTCGTATGTAATATCTTTATTAGTCAATAAAAAGTCCACCGAATTCATTTTGAAACGTTTCACAATCAAAAACAGTAAAAACATACTTCTCAGCGAAGAAAATAAACAATCACTAAAAAAGGTCACTCAACAAGTGTGACCCGTTCAGCTGATTTTCGAACGATTTAACGACGTCTGTCTGCTGAAATCGTCTCCAAATTTTACCAGTCACCGAAAAAGCCCGATTAAAAACGAGGGCTGGCAAACTGTGTGCCCTCGCCCACTCGCGCGAAATGCGAGGAATTCAGACTACGGTGGCTCGGTGCTCGATCGATAGTATGTCATATATATGTGATAAAAATCATTATTTGTAGTATAAAAGGAATTATAATTCGAATATGAATAGTTTGTCGTATACAATTAATTGATATTATTGTAACAGTAATTTAAAGTAAATTAACACAAAAGAAATATATTCTATTGAAATTTGGGGTGGGCACGTGCCTTTATCACCAGCCGCCACTGAGCTCACGCACGGTATAATTTATATGATGCGACCATATTTGGATCGTACTTAATTATTAACAGAGTTTCCCATCTTTTCTTTGAAAAATGCTGCGGAGGCCGTGCCAGACCGCAGAGGTCCACTTGAAACGCAGATGCGTAGTTTAATCTGGGTCATGTACATAATAAATACAGTGATATTATTTAAGATTCAAGTAAATAGTAAGATCTATAAAGAAACAGTATATTTCAGAATATGCAGAGTATTGGATCAATGTATCGAATCACGTAAATATCTTTGAAGTTTAGAGATATTTTAAATATGAGAGTTATAGTTAAAAAGACATAACTTGAACCAGAGCCGTAGCCAGCTCTGATTCTTAGAGGGGGAGGGGTTGAAAAAATTGGGGGGGGGGGTAACTTTTTTCTGCATCTATGTCTGTAAAAAAGTCAAAATGGTCACGGGAAGTTTTCATTTTTCTTCTCTGTTTCGAACAAAGTATCATTCTTCTAATAAAAAGCTATTTCTACAATAGAATATACAGCGAGTTACCGCCCAAAATCTGTACCAATTGGGAGTTTCCGCTATTGCTCTCTGCAACAATTTTAACCAAGAAAGAACCGAACACTTTGGTTCTATCAAATTAGCCACCCCGCCAGTATTTGAATTTTCTATCGCCATAATTTTCTATGATGATTCTTTAAAATATATAAAAAATGTCATCGAGGAAAATTGAATGTCGACTACGAACTTTCATGCAATATTTTTCGAGAAATATCATTTGGCGATTTTTTTGCCGCGTTTTTCCTTGTCAGTGGAGGCCGTGAAGTAACTTTTGTGTTACCAATATAACACACTCTTTTATTTTTATGAAACTGTTAAATTTTAATCAATAGAATAATTTGGCAGGCAAATCTTGGATTGCTGGAACAATCGTGTTGTTTTTAAACTTCCAAATATTTGCTGTGGAATATTCAATGCATATTGGGGTAAACTGTACGAAAAATATTTACAGTTCGTAATTTAAAGAAAGTGAATGGAAAATCAGCTAATTGTTTAATTAACTCAGGTCTTCTTTAACATAAAATAGAACACAATCTAAGTACGATTCTTTTAAAACAATTTGCATAGACAGTCACACCTTCAACATAAAAGGCACATATTCGTGGTTACAATGTTGCACATAAGAACTGTTGGTTTTTTAACATACTAATCCTGGATTCTGGATTCTAGTGTGGGATGACGGCCTTAGAAGACTACAGCACTTAGGCCCCACTAGGCCTTTTGTGCTTTCTCCCTTGGGAGTTCAACCTATCTAAGCCGTCAGCCATCTTAATGTTTTAAAAAACGTGACAACGTTTCTTAGCGGGATCTCCCTTATGTTGGCCAAGGATGGCCAACGTTCACCCAGTATGGATTCCCTTGTTGATGAGACGGCGGAACAGTCGCATATTACATGTCGCACAGTCTCCTCTTCTTACTGACGGCTTCTACAAAAGAGTGTTTCATTTAGCTTCAAGTTATAGAAGTGTATTTTTAGCTGACAATGTTCAGTGAGAACGCCTGTTACAAAACGAAGATTCTTCCTTATAACCGCCAGATATATCATTGCTGCACCGTTGCTGGGGTATCTTAAAAGCTCTCTAGCAAGTTGGCAGCTGCTTGGTTCATCCCATAATTCATTAAATCTCACATGGATGTCATCTTTAATTTATTAAGCGAATCAAATCATTTTTTCTCTATCACATTTTTCTGTTTTCACAGATAATGGTATATTATGGACATATTGACGGAGTTGCTAATTTCATAGAATCGATATGTTTGATTCTTTCTTGGATAAAAAGAAAGAGAGATAACTGTCGGAGCAAATTTTTGAAAATAAAAATGCACAATAATTTTTTTTCCAAATAGTGCAAACTTCTTGGCGAACGTTGTATTCAAGAATCTTTTACAATAAATCTAAAATAAAGTACATTACAGTTATACTAACAAAAAATAAAAAAAATCTTATTAGGAATTCGTATCTTAAAAAAAGGTTCGATCGATGAATTGGAGATTAAAAGATAAAAAGCGGTGAAATACATAGTTTTTATTTAAATTTTATATGATTAATGACTCATTATATCAGCAAAAGGCCTCAAACGACATTGCACGTTCTAACGTCTGTCGGTATAAACACTTTTGTTTAGAAATAGGAGTAAATTTGCTAGGGGGAGGGCTCAGAGGAGCTGAAAAGAAAACCCCAGCGTCAACCGAATCATCATCAAGCTCGATTCAGGTTTGCACAGGGAGTACATACACTGGAAAGATCAGTGGCAAAGTATGGTTTTCTTGGACGAAAAAAAAAAATTGACTGGATTCATTTTCCGGTATCAAGGATGTTGGGATATTAACATGATGGCTAATTTCTGCCGGATGTTGAAGAGGGAAACATCCAGAAGAGGAAATGAAATATTATAAAATGCAAAAGAAACCCATTGCATAATATGTCTTTTGAAGAAAAAAGTTGCGTTATAGCAGAAAGCAATAGATATTTTTAAGCTGTCCCAAATATTTTGGACTGCTGTGGGTGTGTTAGTACTGGCTTTTGAAAGTATGAAATGGGTGGGTGATATAATTTACAGATATTTAAATCTGTCAGAGTTTTTGGTATATTGGCGTTGAAAAATCAGGGCAAAATTAGTTTTTTTTTTCGTAGTTTCCGCCAAATATACGGGGTTTGTGGTCCTGGATATGTGTTTTCCGGCTTTTGCAGTGTCAATACTTAATGTGGGGACGTGATTATATAAGTATTATCCGGCCAACGGATCTTCCCAAAGCAATATATCCCACGCTAAACCAGAATAATGGCGATTCCATATCATTTTTTGAGATTAGCAAAAAATTGGTACATGGAACTCAAATTCTAACATAGGATATCGATTCAGCAGCTCACAGTACGTAGAAAAAAGAAGTATTGTCGTATCCGCTGCACAAACAACTTTTTAAATTTTATGTGCCTGTGTTATTGATACAATAAAAAAGGTCCACATACTGTGTAGTTGTTGTGTTGTTTTTGAAAGTTTATTTTCTTTCTTTCTAAACGCAAAGCAAGTACTGTAATATTGTTTAGTAAACCACTAAACGCTATAGGACAAAGGGACTAAAAGTTATTGGACAAAACAAATTGAATAGATTCCAGTTATTAATTGAAATATGCAGCTATGTACAGTGCGTCCATAAAGTGACGCATAAATTCATTATTAGCTAAATGAACAATATTATTGAAAATTCCCGAGACAGGTCAATTTTTGATTGCGATTTACTATTTTGTCACATACTAATTTAATATACAGGGTGTCCCACCTTCGAGTAATGACGCCACCACCGATTTTTTTAAATGGAACACTACATTTTTTTTTCAATTTTCGGATGACCCTGGCCGAGCTGAGTCCAAAAATGTATCACAAGTTGCTTCTATCTATTACAGGGTGGACAACAGTACAAAAATTACAAATTATGTATTGCTGATTAAACGCACTAAAAAAAATTAAATTAACGTTATTGTGATACAAAAATACAACTACTTTAATAAACACCAGTTTGGACAAGACGCGCGAATGACGCGAGGCGCGATACGTGGTTCGTTATTTTTTTTGTCATTTGTTTTTTGATTGTCATTGTCATTTTTTGCCATATTAAAAACGGCTATTTAGAGTTCACTTTTGTATTGTTAACGCTTCAAAGTAGGTACTTTAAGTGAAACCTAAATCTAATTTATTTAAAACGTTTTGTTGAAAATGCCTTTAAATGAAAGGGATAGGATTGAAATTCTAATGATGATTGGTGTTGGCGACAGAATGCGGACTCAACAAGAGGTGTGTAGATTATTCCATGAAATGCACCCAGATCGTGAACCTGTTTCACAATCTACAGTAAGCAGAATAGAGCGAAAATACAGAGAATTAGGACACGTGAGGGATGCACCAAGGCAAGGTAGACCTAAAATTAATGAAAATGTTCAACAAGACGTAATTTTGTCGGCACTAGAAAATCCACATTGTACAGTACGGCAAGTATCTAGGGATTTGAATATTGGAAAGTCTTCAGTATCGAATATTTTTAAAAAGGTAAAATACCATCCCTATAGAGTACGCCTCATCCATGAATTGGCTGAAGACGACTTTGACCGAAGAACTGAATTCTGCGAGTACATGATGGACCACAATAATCAAAATAACGGTTTCATTGCTAATATTTTATTTTCTGACGAGGCAACGTTTTTTTTGAACGGGCATGTTAATCGGCAAAACACCCGCTACTGGTCTCAGGAAAATCCACACTGGATGCAAGAATACCATACGCAACATCCACAAAAGGTCAATGTGTGGGCTGGTATTGTGAGAAATAGAATTGTTGGTCCATACTTTTTTGATGAAAATTTGACAGGAGCATTGTATCTGAATTTTTTACAATATACATTAATTCCTGACTTGACCCGGCTATTTCCTGATATTGAAATAGCCAATACTTTAGACGGCAGAATTTGGTTTCAACAGGATGGTGCACCACCACATTTTGCTATAGCTGTGCGCGAGTTTTTACACAGAACCTTTCCAGATCGGTGGATAGGAAGAAGAGGATCAGTGGAATGGCCCCCTAGATCACCTGATCTTACTCCACTAGATTTCTTTTTATGGGGTTATTTGAAATCTAAAGTTTATACTAATAGACCCGAGAACATCCGTGAGCTCAAAGATCGAATCAGGCAAGAAACGTTAAACATAACACCTGCTATGTTACAAAATGTCAGAAGCGAATGTATTGCCCGATTCGGTCATTGTTTAGCAGTCAACGGAGAACAATCTGAGCATTTATTGTGACTTTTCTAAAAATACAGAAACGTATAACTTTCTAATGAAATTTTTCATAAACACTTTATGTATTGTTGTCCACCCTGTAATAGATAGAAGCAACTTGTGATACATTTTTGGACTCAGCTCGGCCAGGGTCATCCGAAACTTGAAAAAAAAATGTAGTATTCCATTTAAAAAAATCGGTGGTGGCGTCATTACTCGAAGGTGGGACACCCTGTATATTAAATTATTATGTGACAAAATAGTAAATCGCAATCAAAAATTGACCTGTCTCGGGAATTTTCAATAATATTGTTCATTTAGCTAATAATGAATTTATGCGTCACTTTATGGACGCACTGTATATCTAAGGGAGAGTAGGTAATCAGTTGTCGCGAACTGTACTTTCAATTGGGTGTTCATTTTAAAATGGGTGATACATTTTATTTAAAGTGTATTTGCCTGCGTTAAAAGTTTCATAACCTAAACATTCATTGTCAGTAGTCAGTACTAACTCATTAACTGGACATCCGGTGAATATAAAAATGATTTGAGTCAATACGTCTGATCCGTTTCATTGTGCATTTAGCAGTCTCTCATCTCAATATGGAGAACGGTATTTGTTTTCTCTCCATATATACACTGGTTAATAATTGAAAACCTTGTAGTATGTTTTTACATACATCCCATGTATGAATGAACGGATACGCTAAACGGGATATACCTACATTCTCGTATGAGAAGCTTTTTATACATGTTTGTTTAAAATGATGTGTTGCTGTTAAAAGGCTTGAATGAATTCATGCATGCGTCAATGAAAC
Organism: Aromia moschata; assembly: GCA_029963805.1. Lineage (NCBI taxonomy): Eukaryota > Metazoa > Arthropoda > Insecta > Coleoptera > Cerambycidae > Aromia > Aromia moschata. Next base: position 59,313 of record JAPWTK010000214.1, read on the forward strand.
TTTTGAAAGAACTACAACTAATAGCTATAAAAAATTATACCCACGTTATTTCCATTATCTTCTATATTGAATAATAGGAAACTAGAAAAATTGTAATTCACTGCAATCCTGCAACTACTCGAACCAATTACGAAATAATACTAATTGTGATTACGAACGTTGAACCTTGAAATTGAAAATTTACAATGCAACTATTTGTTTTTCTCTAATATTGATATTCAGTAATTTGAGTAGGTATATTTTTATTATATAAGCCACGTACTAAAACATACAATTTCTTCAGCCTTTAATCAGTCATTTTCTAATTAATACGCCCCTCAATAGCTGGATAACATAAATTATTAAAATTGAATTTAATTAGAATGGCGATTTGAAAGCTATTTTGATCGATATTAACGTCAGTTATTGATGTCCACATATTATGCATAGCATGCATAATATCTTATGCATGCATTTATAGGAATTACACAGTTTACACAAGACAAATACATAGTTTATGTCTAACAAAACGTAAACTTTTTGTTTACCACACGTGTTCTAAATAACACATTGGCGGGGTTGAAAATCTGATAGAACCAATTTGTTTGTCTCTTTCTTGGTCAAAATTGCTGCAAATGGTTGGTCAACGGTGAAGAGAATTTTTGAAAAAACAATTTTGCAATTTAAACAATTGCAAATATCTCGACCATTTTTTAATATATTTTTTTTTCAAACATTTTCTTTTGGTTTTGCGCTCTGAACGATAGAATAGACGAGAAAGCAAGCGCGTATACCGTGCATGTAGCACAGGAGATGAGACAACAACACCTTTCAGTGGGTGTTGGATGAGAGCGCAAAACCAGCGCTAGCTTGGCAAATGGCAGTTTCTTGAATTTTTTTTTTGAAAAACTATACAAGATATTTCAAAAACGTTTTGGTCACTGTATAACATAATACTTAAAGCACAAATCGTAATTTTTTCATTCTTTCATCATCTTCTCTCATCAATTCAATTCAATTGGTTGAAATATTTTGAAATTTAAAAAAAATGGCAGTTCCAAAAAAATTAATAATTAATATTTTTGAATAATTTTGTGTAGCTCTCTAGAGAATGTAATTTGTTTTCATAAGTAATTTGAGTATTTGTTGTACGGCAAGATTTGCAAAAGTTCTTTTGCAGGCCGCAGACGTCCCCAAGAAAAGAAATGCAAGCCACTTAAGGGGTTAGACCCCTCTGGAAAATTTTTGTAAAAACATCCCAAGAATGATATCCAAAAGGAATTATTGATGGGAAAAATGTTTAACAATTATTTTTAACCTAATTTGTGAAACAACTATGTCCCTCCCAAGTGTTCGAAAATACCGCTCTGCTGCGGTATTTTTAGTATCATATATAGACTAGCATTTTGGAGTATCTGCGGTCCGATCGATAATTTGAAAATGATGATATATGATCCTGGTATAGCAGACCAAAGGTAAAACAATTAACATGACTGTATTTTGAAAATTTCATGAAGTAAACAGGTCTTGAAACTTTAAACGCGTTTTCTTCGAAAATATTTTTTCAAACTGGTGTATAACTCGTCAAACTGGTGTATAATGGTGGCAGTATAACTCGCGCAATTTTTATCCGATCGACTTGAAATTTTGACTGTAGCTTCTTAAATAAATTATCTAAAGCGGTACACGATTTTTTCGATCGGTTAAAAATTACGGTTTTTATAAACAAATTAATATAGCTTTTTTCGTAAAATTTGATTTTCTTTTTTCAAACTGCTGGAAATTTGCGAAAAATCAATATTTTACAATAATCTTGTGTACCGCTTTAGAAAAACTCATGTAAGTAATGATTTTTTTTTGTTTTTTTTCTAGTAGCTCTTAAAAAATTGCTGTGTTGCCCACCGATGGTCAACAAAAAAAGCGTATGTGTTCGATGTGTATTTATGACACCATTTTGTATTTTTTATTGAACAAAAAAATAGCTGTATATACCTCGTTATGTACTTAATAAAGTCGTAAAATGAATTTTTGATCGCTTTATTAGTAGAGCAGAAAAAATTCTCAAAGAATGTCTTGATTTTTCGCACTCCAGAGGAGACTAACCCCTTAAGATATTGAAATAAAATTTTTTTATGTACTTCAATACATGTTATTAAATTATAAATGATATTAAATTTTATGTTGAAACATATTTTGGTATCTTTGAATTTCATTTACGGCGATTCTTGCTTTTATCACATTTAGGGGTGGTTTCTACCCCTAAAAAAGCATATTCCGGAAGAAAAAAAACAGGGGTTCAATATTTTTTAGTATTCAATGAGTGTGCAAAGTTTCATTTAAATCGGTGAGTGACAGTTGGGTAGTGTTACTTGTAAGATGTATACATATTTTGCTGAAACAATGAAATTCGTATCATCCCTCCCCAGGTTCCCCTAATAAATTATGTCGTATTACCATTTGGTCGGCAAACCTTTCATGCACTGATAAGTTTCTTGATGGGTTGTTAACGATGAGAAATGGGTACTGCATTCTTCTCGCAATTCTAAGCGTCCTTGTCATTGGTTGTCACCAACTGTTCTAATACCATACACTCCAAAGGCTTCTTTGATCCCAAAACAAAACTATCATCTGCTTCGAGATGTGATACATGCAGTTCGTTTTATTCAAAATACATAAGAGTTTGATTCCCGATTTCCTATAATTCCTGCATACAAAAATTGTGTAACGTTGACAGAAGGTCATGTAGAATGATCGTAATGGCTCTGATGAATAATAGTCTATTTCTGGTTTCTAATATATTTGAATACTATCGATTTTACATATTTGGTTAGCTAGTACCAAGTTTTAGTGAAAATATATTCAAATATTGATAGTTTTTTTTCGTCTATATTTTCTGGAGTGGGTACTGGAACCTTCGGAGTAGAAACAAAAAACTGGACGTTTTCCACTAAACAGAACAGATTCAGACACTCCTCCTGAATATGACAACTTAGTTGGCGAAACGCGCGTCGAGAAAAGTATAGTAGTTCGGTGTCTCCTGGAAACGTCGAGTTTTTCGTCTATATTTAGTAGAATTTTCTGTCAACAACGTCCTGTGATTGCAAACGAACCGTTGCTTTTATATATTTGATAATAACTTAAAAAAAGTAAAAAGTGTATTCCTTAATAGTTTTTTCTAACCTATCATTTTTATGACAGTAATAATGGGCATAGTCCCACAACGAAATACTCATTTCTTATATTTCGGTGAAATAGTGAATTGTGCGGAATAATACAGGGTTTGTCCGGAAAGTAATGTCAGTGAATTTTTTTTCCCGAGACTGTACGCGCCAGCCCGCGCTTTACGTGCTGGGATTGTGGTGGGGGGATCTGGCAATAAGATCCAACAAGCGTCAGTTGGCTACCGGTCGTTGTAGCGGTCGCATCACTCGTTATTTGAGAGTCGTTACAGTGACCCGGTGCAAGAAAAAATGTAACGTTCGCTTGAGCAACGGATGGCGATCAAGTTTGGTGTGAAACTGGAGAAGATGCTGCGGAAACCATTCCAATGTTGAAGAAGGCTTTGGGCGTCGATTGTCTTTCGAACAGGCAAATTTTCCGGTGGTACAAGGCCTTCGCAGAAGGTCGGGAACATGTCAACGACGAGAACCGCGCTGGACGGCCATCAACCTCCAGTTCCGACGACAATGTGAAACGTGTGCGTGACTTGTTGAACACTGACCGTCGTCTAAGTGTCTGTTTAATTTCCGAAACATTAGACATTACGAAAACCATTGTTCACGAAATTGTGTCGGAGTCTTTAGGAATGATGAAGGTGTGCGCGAAGCTCGTGCCAAAAGTGCTAACGGACGATCAAAAAGCGAGGCGCGTCGAAATCTGCCAAGAACTTTTGGACACCTACGAAGACAACCCCGCTTTCCTTGATGACGTCATTACCGGGGACGAAAGTTGGGTCTTTGAATACGATCCGGAGACGAAGAGGCAAAGGGCGGAATGGCACACGTCGAACTCCCCTCGCCCCAAGAAGGCCAGGATGTCCAGGTCAAAGATCAAGACAATGCTGATTGTCTTTTTTGATTGCCGGGGATTGGTCCATCATGATTTCGTTCCGCAGGGGACAACCGTAACCGGAAAGTTTTACGTCGAGGTGCTGAAGCGGCTGAAACGCAGGGTGAATCGCGTCCGCCCAGACATCTCAAAATTCTGGAAGCTTCACCACGACAATGCGCCTTCGCACACCTGCTTCCTCGTGGCCGATTACCTCGTCAAGGCAGGCATCACCGTTGTTCCCCAGCCTCCCTACAGCCCCGATGTGCCCTCCCCCCCCAGACCTTTTTCTGTTTCCGCGCCTAAAAACCCCAATGAAAGGACAGCATTTTGGGTCGGTGAAAAACATTCAGAAGGCTTGCACCGACGCTTTAAAGGCTATTCCGGAAAACGACTAACCGATGTGTGGACGCAGGAGGAATGTATTTTGAAAGTTTCTAAAGATTTGTACACATAGAACCAATAAAAACCATTTTTCAAAGCTCACTGACATTACTTTCCGGACAAACCCTGTATATGTATGTATCTACTTCATTTAACCAACGCTTTATTAGTATACTCATATATTTTGCATGCACGTTAAGAGAAATTTATATTCGATGTTCTAGCTTGGGCCAAATGTCGGGTCCGACCTATTTCGTGACATTTCATTAAAAAAATGTCGTTCCACTCCCATCTCATCTTCTGTTTGTTCTACTAATGCGTTCTTTTTTTAGTCCGCCTTACCTGGCATTGTACCGGTTATTGTGTATTTTAAAAATTACCTCCTAAATTACGGTGCCTAAAATCGTGTTTTAGTTGAAACAGAGCGATACAAAAATGAAAGTGAGTTAGTTGGTAGGCCTTAGTTTCGATGATTGAGATCGTACATTAAAATCATTAGCACAAGAAATTTTTGGTTTTAGGTAAAAAATACTAATATAATCACTAATAAAGATATTATATAATTATTTAATTTTGTTGGCTAATATGACTTTTCGTTTATATTAATTGTATAATCAATAAGCTGATTATTATTATTAGTATTAATAATATTTATATACATATTTATGCACTTAACAACTGTTCCTTAATTTATAAAAGTCAACTTATCTCAAAAATAGATGGTGACAATGCGTTTCTATTAATTGACCTTCATATTCATAATATACAAAATTAAACTATAAAAAAAAAGAAAAACCGCTGAATAGGGAATTGTGAAATATTTCCAGGGATGGTGAGAATGTTGAGAGAATATTTTCAAACTAGGGAACAAATTTGGAATATTTCCACATTTAATTGGACTAGATCTCTGGTCTCTAGACTAGATAAAAAATTGTTTCACACTTATGTTTATGTACTTATCAATATATTTAAATAACCATGAATGAAATTTACACAATATTTCAATTCAGATGATCTTAATAATTTAATTTTTAATTAAAAACTGATATCAAATTTATGACATTATTTACGTGATATGTATTTATGACATACATATGTATGTAAATAATATTACATGTATGTACATGTGCCTCTCTTGGTAGTAACAACCTTCCACCACGATCTGCCTGTTATAGCACTACAAAATTCGACAAAATGAGATTACTTTCATTATTACTATTCCATAATAATTATTATACATTTTATCATTAATGTAATACTGCAGTCTACACTAGCGGAAATTGCAAAAATTTGTGCTTTAGAATTATTGTTCGTAATAAATGTTATCTCAGTATGCTTAGTATTATACTTCTAATAACTTCTAGATTCGGTAAATGTTGATGGTCGTTTAATAATCTTCTTGGATTGGTTGGATTACCATCTAAAATTAAATTTGCAAACACCCCACAAGAGTCATAGCCTAACTCGACCTCATCGATCCCGTTGACCTCGATGTTCGGTATGATCTTATCAAACCTAATGATCCATTGAGCCCAATGAGATCCCATTAAGTCTAATGATATTCTGACTTCAAAGATCCTATGAGTCCAATGATCCTATAACTTAAATGATCTCATTGATCTCAATGATGCAATTGAAGCAAATGAGTGACCTCACTAATTCATCACATTGACCCCATTAATTCCATTGCCTCCAATAATTTCATGATCCCAATAATCCCACAGCTCCAATGACTCCATGACCCCAGTGATCCCATTAACGTCAGTGGATCCCATTGGCTTCAAAGCAGATCATGATACCAACATAACTCCAATGATTCCATAACCTCAATGGTCTTATGATCCCAATGATCCCATTGATGTAAATTATATTGATCGCATCGATCCCAATGATCATATGACCTCAATGATCCAATGATCTCAAGACATTAATTATCGAATTGGCCCCGATGATTCTATGACGCGAATTCGCCAATAATCCCATTGACTCCCGTGATTCCAAAGACCCCAGCGATTTCATTAATACCATCCAACCACAATGACCCACAAACTTTATTACGCGGATGTGGAAGTAAAATCAGAGGAGAGACATTATACAATACATACAGATAGATAATATACAAAGCAACCCATCGTACGAATATCTTTATTTAGCATTAAGACGTTACGTTACTGTGTAATGATAGTTACAACAAATAATATTTTCAACAAAATGAAAATAAATGTATGACTTTAAGTTAGTAGTAATTGAAGTTAATTTGTAGTTAAAAAAACTATGTAATTCCTAAACTACTCATTAGGGAACTTTACTATTGTAGTTTTTTTGAAATCAGCTTTTCGAGAGGAACCCAAATATGTAATAATATACAGGATGCTCCATTTAAAAAAAACATGGACAACAACTTTTTTTCATATTTGCCATATTAAAATAGATGCCCATAGTGCCCACAGTCAAATGAAAAAAGAAAAACCATTTACATTATTTTCTCGCACACTTGAATTTTGGGAGTCCAACTTGTTACTTCTTTTCTTTCGTTCTGATTCTAGACAAAATTCGTTGATACCCATGTATCTTCGTAATTATTAGTCGAGGAATTGTTTAATGTCTGTAAATTTGTATATACCATAATATAATATCAAGGACATAGGCCAGTTTGTTTTTATCAGAATAGATACTTATACTCGTTAATATTAGTAGAACTATTGGCCACATGGGATCAGCATCCGCGATGACAGTACTATGATAGTACACCCCATATTTCAATAATCAATGTTATTTTATTATTTGTTATTATAATATTACTGCAATGTTATTTATACTATTTCCAACTGCTAGAACTTACATAATTAGAACTGTTTGTTACACAACAGGGCCGTACTTAGATTGGGTTATGTCAGTGTCAAACGAAAAATAACAATTACTAAGAAAACTGCCCCAACAAAATAGTGGAGGGGCATTGTTGCGCTGATGTTCTCAACAGATATGTTAGACTTGCAATAGTACAGGATCAATAATATCCATTTGACACATTTTTTCATGGACTCGCATACGTTTTAACAGTACACAATTAATAATTATATTATATACCCTTGGTCGGAACTTTTGAGTAATATAAATTGAGTTTTGTTCCCCTGGAAAGCATACTTTTTCTAGAATTCACGGAAAGTTGGATTGTCCACTAAATAAAAAAGATCACTTACACATGAATACATAAATAATAAATAAACTATTTCTGAGGGATACCACGTTGCTTACTATAGCAATGTATCGGGTGGACCATTTTCTATGTTTTTATACGGTATCTCGGAAGGAGGAGATATCCAAAATCTGATGTAGCAGTTCTGGGCAATTTCTTTTGGAGAAACTTAACAATCGTCAAAATAGATCATAGCTATTGGGATCAGATTTGGTGCTAGAGGGGATTCCCAGATTTTGGTATTTTTTTAAAAAGGTCCGATATTTTATTTATTGCAACAAATACAAAGAAACAAATGCAGGATTCTGACACTTTTTTCTGTAGAATCCATTCGCGTATTGAGTTTTTAAAATTTGTTTATAATTACGAAGCTATAATATAGAGTTGTATTTTTTTCAATGGAATGTGCTGCATTTTGTTACACCATTAAACTTTTGTATTTTGGGGTTATATGAATTTTGTAGATTTTAAAGATAAAAATTGTTTGGTTAAATAAATGCATACAGACAAACAGACAACGGTTTTATTTATTACGGATTATATTGGCAATAGTGGCTCTCAACCAAAATTGCCAATAAAAATTTCACACTGTAATACCACACTGTAACTTCTTGAGCAATCAAAATTGCTGCAACAGAAACTTCGAACTTTAAAGCAGCCTTTATACAGGCAGTATCCTTTCTGCTGCAACGTTAGCCAGAAACTCGATAGTTTTTGCTCAATTTTTATTTAAATGTTTAGGGCGCCACCCTGTATTGTAATAAAAGGTTAGTAGTCTATTACATACAAAATACGAATATCGAACAATGCACTATTTTTCAAGTCCACCTACAAGTAACTGCTAATAAAGCAGGGTCATAGTATCAAGTTCATTTTATTGTATATAAGCAGCAATTATGGAAAACAGTTGACGTAGTTAATATTTTGCTAGCCTCGATATTCTCGAATTATGCGAAATAACAAATTGAATCGTATTCTATATTTAAATTTATGATTTCTTTGAATTCGATCAGATGTATTTTAATTTTAGACCTTTAGTAGCTGAGAAACATATACAGGGTGCTTCATGGTGAGTGGCCTATTAAACGTTTTGGGCTAACATATGTACATACTTAATGTACATACAATGTATATCGATTTCATTGATGCTTTACACAGGTAAAATGGCGAATTTTGCCACTTATGAATACATCGAATACTAGTTTTGTTATTTTAAATAGCACGCTATAATTTTCGTGCCATATTTGGATTCTACTTACTGAAATAAATAGTCACTTTAATGGCCATTGTCTGTCTCTAAAATGAAAGGTTTTTGAGATATTTAAATGGTAAGGAAAAAACTGATATTGCAAAAAAAGTTAATAACTGTCGCTGTGGTAACACTCTATAGTTAAGTTGAAGTCTGAAAGGTTAAAATTAAGAATTTTAGCTACACAGCAAAATGTCCAGGGCGTTTAATACATAGACTCATATTCAGTTTCAGCGCTCCAAATTACCTATAGATATAGTGATCAGCTCGTTTAACCTTTTTATTTTTGTTTGAGATTTTTCGGGTATTTTTAAGGGCGTTTTTTGAGGTTATGTCTAAATTCCTAATTGATCGGCCCATTCTGACCTTAGCTTCGGTCTCAGCACTCCAAAATATGTATGGGAATGGTGCTCAGCTTATTTAAGCTTTTTTATTTACCTACTCGTTTGAGATTTTTTAGGGCATTCTTAAGGTGTTAAGCCAATCGGACAAAACGAACATCTTATTCGTGTTCAGATGGTAAAAATTAATGGGAATACATACATAGGCCTGCCTTCTAGCACTCAACTTTTTTTGTGTGCCTGTGTTATTAAAGTGACTTTAACTTAATGAGTAGAAACCAAATATAAATGGTATAAAAATAGAGCCTGCCTGTTAGAAAGTCGTTATTTTAGATGAGTCCATCCCCGAAAACACCAGACACAAATTGTCAGCCTCATATTATTTGTAGTTCACCCAAAACGTTCAATAAGCCACTGAAGCACCCTGTATGTATGTATGTAGATGTGTAAATTATATGTATATACAAATGTATATACTCCCGAGGGAAATGTTATGGTCTGTTGTTTGCATTGCAAAATAAATGTTAATGAGACGATATTGAGAGCAAGCCACCCCAGAACCTTTAATAGAAATGAATTGTTCACGCGTTTTATGTATGTGTAAATATGCAGTTCTCTATATTGGTAAATTGTCTTATAATTTGTATATAAACAATCACTACTACCGCATTTGATGTTATGTTTGCAATATAATTTATGTTTTCTAACTTTGCAAATATTGATGAAACAAATTTACTTATTAAATTATATCGAGTGGTCAAGAGTTCCACAATTGCTCGAAATTTGAGAAAATATTACAGTGGCACACATGGTCCGGACTCGCCCTCGGTAAACGATATTTTTGATTGTTTTTGAAGTTCAAACAATTTTAATGAGTCAAGTTACAGGTATTAAAAAAGAGTATTTTTTTATGCAAATTATATAAAAAAAATTGTATCCCATACATATTATGTATTATAGTACGTATGTATGTCCGGACTCCTCCAGAATGAAAATCCTAGCTATGTAACTAAAAATATACCTATACGAACACGAGCACCATTAAAATTTTACTGGGAAATCCTATTTTTTGTTAAAACTTTCATTTTTGAATTTCTTAGGAACAATTTTCATTAGTGTTTTCAAAAAGTTTTGGCCGATTATTATTTTTTAACAATGTCTCGGAAAGGCTTACCATTGAAAAAGCTTATTAAAATGAGTTAAGTTATTAAGTGTAGTGTTTTAGAAAGTTCGGGGTTCAGGAAAGGAGCGGAGGTAAACTTTTTCTCAAATTGAAATCCAATATTTTATTGCAGATTAGAATTCAACATCTTGAAATACATAGATTTTGTCGAAAATATTTTCTTTCGATTCGGAACACATACACGAAGACACAATACAATAGAGTGGCCAGCAAGGGCACCTGATCTGATCCTTCTTCCACTGATAAATTATCATTAAGAAATATATATTTGTTTTTACAGGGGCAATAAATAGAAATTAAGAAAGAACACCGTGTGTTGGCTTTTTGTTTGCACCATCGCTTTTTGATAATACATATTGCATTCAAACAGTAGTGAAATATCAGCCACGATATTAACTTAACGACATAAAGACTACCGGCATATTTATTTACATATTGTCTAAACATTGCGACAGCAAATAACGATAAACTGTTTTTAAGTGTACTAATTGTAGACATTATATAAGAATAAGAAATAGAAACTTTGTGTTTGCATATCATACGAATGCAATTATGGATTTGTGTTTCCAATGTTACTCGTATCTTCCTGTATACATAAAGTGATGGATTATAAAAATACTAATTTTGTTAAATAACAACATGTCCTATATCATATTAAAATAGTAAACATATAATAACCAAAGTATGTTTCTACAAAACACTGTTAATATTTCTTAATATTTTAATACAAACCCGTTAGAAAAATAGGAGGTTTTTTTTTTAAATTAAAAATTATTTTTGTACATTTATTTTTTGTACATTTGAAACAATAATTTACAAAAAAAGGTTTGAATAACTTGAATTATCTAAACAAAAAAAAGTAGGTACTCAAATACATATATGTATATTCCTTATTAATTCGAAATTGGAAGTACATAAATTCGATTGCATATTATTTTTAAGTTGATCATGGCTTTGACCTCCATTGCATTAAAGTGTTTTCAATAAAGAATGCAGAAGGACGTAAAAATAAAACGATTCCTCTTTAAATAATTAATTACTATACAATTTTAATAAAATCAATAAGATAACGATGTTATTAATGAAGTCTGATAATACGATTTTACAATTCATGGTCTATTTTATACATTACAATTTAACTTCAATTTCTTGTTAAATTAGCTTTTCTGTTAAAATCATCTGTATTCGATTTAAACTAGTATTTCCATTGGGCTTTGCATGCACTACTAATAAACCATTTGGGTATTTTTTTTGTGCTCGAAGCAGTTAAATGGGGTGTCAAAATGCCAGTGACTCAATTCACCTTTCATTTTAATCGACCCTAAGACGAAATGTTATTTTAGTCGTAATTCAACGACGGACAGGGACAACTTGAGGAAGCTCCTTTAAATGGAATTTATGGTATGCTACCCGTCATCTTCGTAACATTAACCATAGTGTTAAAATAAGTACCTAGTCAAAGTGTGTAATAGGAACTAATATTACCCAAGTGCTTGATAACCTTCTTTATGTCTATCATTACTTAGTTAATGCAGACAATGAGATGAATATTTTTAAAGTAAATAAGAAAATTTATAACTGTTGTGATACATAATACAGTTTGTGTATGACTGAACAAACCAATCTAAAAACAAAATACTTCTTTATGCTACTACAGTACACCCATAATAGCTTTCCCTCTACAACTCACATCAAAATAATTGACAAATTAAAATTCATCACCTCAAAAACCCCCACTCATCTAACTGAAATAACAGAAATTATTTACGAAAATCGAAATTAAAATTATAACTTTGGCATCCTGTATCTTGGTTACCAATAATTTTTGGAGTAAGTTTGATTACACCTGTACTGTAATGTACCTGTATACATTTATGTAATATTAAATACGTAAATAATATATAAATGAATGAATATGTATGTATGTACATACATATTCAACAATCATATTATGATTGTTTAAAATCTTACCACCATTTATGTAAGTAACCGTATTTTTTTGTATGTATTAATGAGTGTCATAATTACTAAAATTAAAACAATGCCTTAGTATAAGAACACTGTTGTCAAAGGATATTAGAAATGTTTGCGAGGTTATACATACACACATATATTTAAAAAAATGAAGAAATTTATTTGTATAGTTCAGGGGATGAACTCGATCTAGTATCTACAAATTTTAATACAATAACAATTTGAAATCTATTACCTAGCTGCTGGCTAAAAAAGTTATGGTTTATTCACATTTATTACCTATGGATACCTTGTACAAAATAAAAATCGATGCACGACACCGATGATGCTAATATATGTGTGCAGTATTGCCACCACTCAATTGAAATAAAAACCAAAATGTGATGTTTTATTGAATTTTAAATTTTGTGCTTGAGATTCATTGCTATGCAGTTGTCAGCAGATCTGAAGCTGCGGTGTTGTAGTACTTGACATTTGTTGATAGTTTGAAATATTCAGAACCTTACATTGGCTTTAATAGTGATTTGTGTCTTTTTTGAGCTTAAAACTTTTACCTTGTATTGAAAAACTATTATTTTTAGATGTCTATAGTTGTCAGATTTCCATTTGCGATATCAGAAAATAGTTAAACAGCTGCTGTCAAGAGTTAGTAGCATCTTTGAAACGTTGTTTTGAAAAAGAACGAGACAATAATGGTCCATTGCTACCATTAACTGCCTTAATTACCTTTCTAATAGCTATTAGAAAGATAATTTAAATATAAAATTAAAACATTAATTAAAACTACAGTCCAATATATTATTTTAGCGTGTAGCAGTAGCCCTGAACTTAAACAACTTTACGGTTAGCTCTGTTTCACAAAAAGCAAAAAACAACGAACTTATAAAATCACCTAGATCCAATCAGACGTGTTACAATAGACAAACACAAAGAATCGATCCATTTGCTAGTCAAAATTATTTCTAAATACTGAATGATTTTATAACAATCTGGCATCAGTGCGCTCTAAAACTTAATCACGTGTTTGATGACGTGCATCGGTTTTTATTTTGTTTGAAGTACCTATACTTATGTATGTACATTACAAAGTAACACTCACATAGTAATCAATATTAAAGGACTTTATTATTTAAACGTGATGCAGTATTTTGTTTCTGCGACAAAAATAAAATAATTATACAGAAACATGGGTCATATGTATTCACAAAAACTTTATTATTTGCTGAGGATATTTCTTAGAAATTAAAGAAGATGAATGTTGAGTTGTTTTCTCGATAGCTTCTAAAATAAGAATACACTGAACATTTATGTAATACAATAATAATGATTATTTGATTATTCCTTTGATTTCTTTAACGTCAATGAAGAAATAGAGTATCTGTCATAATAGACACTAGAACTCAAAAGAGACATTGTTGGCAAATTTGTAATGACAGTGTTGTTAAACGGTATATTTTTGGGTGGCAAATATTAGCGTGTTAAACAGATAGCAGTAGATAAAGCAAGGACATAGTGTTTACCATTTTAAGTCTTTATGCATAAATCGTTGCAAATATGTTTCAAACACCTACATACATACTGTGTGAGCGATTTACATATGTCAAATGTCGACCTCTTTCTGAAGTATTTATTAATTCCTCAATTTGGAACGATTTTTTTTAAATGGTAGGTAGCAAAAACTATATCATATTATCGTGACACGTTTTACTTCTAAAAACCAAGACCTACTGTGATATTTGTATGAGTGAAATTCAAGAATGATAGCAATTTTTATACAAAAAAATCTGAATACATCATTGATCTTAGCATTCCCTAAAATGGATGAATGTCAAACTTAGTTTAATATTTAATTTTAAAAAGTTTAAAAATAATGATAATAAAAAAATAAATTGATATTAGTACTTAACTATTCTTATACTAATACAAATGTATCGCTAAAAATTAAGAAGTCAATATTTTGAATTAAAAAATGATTAAAACATGTTTTAATAGATCCCTGGAACTCAACCTATTAATTACAAAAATGTTTGTTAAAAATAAAACAAATCAAATGCAATTTAAATTTTCCACACTTTCTACATATCTCTTACATTTAATAATCTAATATATTTCTCATATCTCTTGCACAGGTTATTTGACACATTTTTTTAATTAATTTGGTCTCCATTCGCTACTCGAGTCAAATCTGATGACTTTGATGGCCAGATAGTTAAAGAACCATTGAAGTTTATTAATTTATTTTCAGGTTCAAGTTAATTCAAGTTCATAAAATTAGGATTTAATCATACTGTCATAGCTAGGGATCGCGGATTAGGTATTCATTTCAAGTCAGGAATCCACAAATACCCACTAGCACATACAGCGTGTTACTTGTTTTAAGGGATGACTCCTGGACCAATTTTAAGTCGAAATGTTCATATAAACGTATGTCCTAAAATGTTTGGTTTTCGAGATACAGGGTGCTAAAGCTTTACTTAAAAACTTTAGCACCCTTTATCTCGAAAACCAGTTTTCACACAATTTTTCTTAATGTATATTAAACAATTGAGATGAGATCTAATCATTTCGGGCCCTTCTGTTGGTGTTTAGGCAACTGCTGCTCGAGCTGGTAGTTACAGAAATCGAATCGGTTATTTTTTTTAGATAAAAATTTAACCGGACCCAGATGCTTAGAGCTTTTGAATAACTAAATAATTTCCTGCATTAGAGGAAAATGGCAACTTCCAGATAATGTCTGGTTTCAGCAGGATATGATACCTCATCTCATTTATGCTCGTATTGTTCGAGACTGACTAAATTAAGACTTTTTTCACAGATGAATTTAGTGACTTGTGTTTTCCCTGGACCATAGTCCACTGTATGACTTCCTATGGTGTTATTTAAAGTTCAAAGTTTACTTTCAGTAACGGAACAGGTTGCTACAATTGACTCAGTGAATAACTGGGGAATTAAAAAAAAATACACCGGATGTAATAACAAAGATTTCGAGGGAATTTACATATACAAATGTATGTAGTTAATTATAACATGTATTGTGGTTTTATTGCTCACCTCATGACACAACTTACCGTTAATGAATTAAGTGTAATTGTTCCAATGGTCTGTTTTGTTCCTTATGATTTATGCCGTTGCTATTTTTAATTTTGTTTTCTTTTTTTTATTTTATTGTCTATTAATTTGTTAGTCTGTTGTTTATGCTTCATCAAAAAGATGATTGCTATTAAAAAAATTGATTTTATTTGTCTGTATCTCTCAAAATATTCACATAACAGGTTCGTTAAAATCAATTCATCATAGAGTGATCGGAAAATGTGAAAATATCTTCCACAATTCCGCTTGGCCTTTCCATTAAAAAAATACTTTGGTAAGTCACCGTTTTTTGGAATACTTTGTATAATTCAAGCTAAGTTTGAGTATGGTTTTTTAATGCCAAATTTAACATTTAATATTTAGTATCAATATCTTTATACTTTAGAGATACGTAAGTATCTCTAAAGTTGTTCTACACTTTTGGTCATTACTGTATCCAGTTTGAGGGATTATTGTCTTTTAGCATGTACAGTAAGCTGCGGAAGTATTCATACACCTTTTTGCAGGTTGCTTAAATTCTGACAATTCTTTTACTACAGTAGTAATTTTTTTTTGCTTCTGATAGCTTCTGAAATTCTGCGACTAATAAGCCCAAGGTGAAGGTGATACGAGGTGTGTAAATTAAGTAATGAGACTGATTTTTTTATTTTTTTTTTATTCGAATAGAAATACAATTTAGTATTATCTATTTCCAAATAACTTCCTTTGGAAGCCACACAGCGCTAGATACAGGTCTTCCATTCCTCATAGCAGTGCTGGAACTCATATACTGAAATAGCCTTCAGTTGGTCGGTTATAGCCATTTGATTGTTTTCTATGGTGCCAAAGTGACGTCCTTTGAAGTGATTTTTCAATCTCGGGAAGAGAAAAAGTCACAAGGACTCAAGTCAGGCGAATAAGGAGGCTGAGGAGCCACAGGAATGTTTTTACTGGCTAAAAACTCGTTTACTGAAATGGCGCAGATTTTTCTCATCCCCAATTCGTTAGTCAAAATCTGATGAACAGTGGTGTGATTCAAATTTAACTCTTCCTCGGTCATTTTTGTCGTCAACCGACGATCTGAACGCACAAGATCCCGTATTCTATTGACATTGTCATCGGTTCTTGAAGATAAAGGCCTTTCGCTACGTGGTTCAACCTTCAATCGACTTCCTTCTGAGAATGCCTTAAACCACCAAAAACCTGGGCTTTTGAAAAAACACTGTCTCCGTAGGCGTGTTGAAGTTTTGCAAAAGTATCCGTTACTCTGTGTCCATGTCTGAGGTAAAACTTACTTAATACTAATAATAGCATACCGTTGCTCAAAGAACTATGCCCAGTTTGGGCCATGAAAGTGCAGTGACGAGTTATATATCGATCGATTTTGACGTTTGCTCAGTAAAAAAATAGGGATTTTGATGCGCTCCTGGACGTCCCGTATGAATAAGAGCTATAAAACACTTCTGGTTCTTGCTCCTCATCGGAGCTTTGCAGCATTATAAATATGTCTGTGGCTGCCCGCGATGGTGCACGGATTTCGTATTTAAGGTGTCGAGCGTAGCCGGAATAATGAATTGTACTAAATACAGTGCAAAACAATGTATTTAGTACCATCCGTTACCGCCGCGCCGTCACCACGGGCACGGGCAGAGAACTCAAGACAAATCTATGAAAACAGGGGCAAAATTTGGAGCGCTCCAGCACCTATAGGACTGATTTAACAGAGTTGTGCCCATAGAACTTTTTGATCCTCTACTGATGCCCTACAATCCTAGACAGGTTTCATATCTGCACTCCGATGGCCCAAGTTTCATAAAAAACTGGGTTTCATATAGTTGCATAGTTCTTTATGTCACACATTTTGAAAACGCACTAGAAAAAAAAAACGGTTTACGAAATCAGTCACAAAGAATAAACAAATGATTCTAACAAGTTCCAACTTGTACTAAAGGTACATTACATGTTAACCTACCGCCCTTCCAAGTCCTGGCTCCGCAGTGTTGCTAAATCGGGCGCTACGTTGCGAGTCTTATTACTTAATTTACACACCTCGTATGTCGGTTGTATGAAAATATGTTTTTTAAAAAAACCATGAATAACTCCGAAAATATTAAACCGTTTTCAAAGTCCTTGGACTTATATTAAAGAGTATCTATTTGACTAACTGCGCAATTTTGGTAAAAAAATTCCTGGACATGAAAAATTTCTAGTTGAACCGAAGACATCACAAAAATTGAAAGTAAAAATCACTTGAAATTTAAATAAAACGGTTTAAACATCGATTTCTATTGGAAAATTGACCGATAATTTTTTTTAGTCATGTTTTTTTTTGATTTTTGTGATGTTTTTGGTTCAATTTTACAAATGTTTCACGTCTAAGAAAAATGTTACCAAAATGGTTCAGTTTGTCATAGATACTCTGAAGATTTCCCTTTAACATGAGTCCAAGAACTTTGAAAATGATCAAAATTTTCACTGTGTGTCACTGTTTTTTGAAAACATCGCGATTTTACTTTTTGTCAAAGAGTGGGTGTACAGGGTGGGGCACGTAAAAGTCCACCCCCTTTATTTTAGTTATTTCTTACATTTTCAAAAAGTTCAAAGTACTATGCGACGTAGGTACTTTTTTCCAAAATTTTCAATTTTTCTATAAAAAAATTAGTTTTGGCCTAATTATACAGGGTGTATCAACGCCAAGTGTATTATCTCTTATGGTATACCCTGTATATTTTTGCATAATCTGAAAGGGCGTATCGATTTACATATCCCCCCCAAAAATTAAATTTATAAAATTAAAATTTGTGGAGATATTAACCGCCAAAACTGAAAGAGTCAAATTCTTAATTTTTTATTATTGTTAATTATGTTATTTCCTTATTCAGTTTAAAGTCAAAGTAATTAGAATAAACATTGATTACGTAATAACTAGAAAACAGTGAATATAAAAAAATGTGTCTTAAACTATCAGTTGCAAACCAAAATGTTTATTAACTTTTAATTCTATTATGAAACTATTAATAACTAATTATGGAATATATTGAAGTTACAAACAATAAATACGAGAAACTCTTAAATCAAATTAAATTTTCGACGTAACGGCCATTATTTTCTATGCACATTTGACATCTTTTTATAAAATTTAATCGAACCCTTTCAAATAATAGTTCATTGTTATTTAGATTCTGAATATTATCGGTGATCAATTGTTTCAGATGTTCTGTGAATGGGACCTCTGTGGCCTATCCACAAATCATAACTTGTGTTTAAGAACTCGTAATGTACTCACCCTGTATAATTATCCCAAAACTAATTTTTTATAGAAAAATTGAAAATTTTGGAAAAAAGTACCTACGTCGCATAGTACTTTGAAATTTTTGAAAATGTAAGAAATAACTAAAATAAAGGGGGTGGACTTTTACGTGCCCCACCCTGTACAATTTCGCGGCTTTCTGTAAGAATGGATTTTCCACCGACTAGTGTTTACCGAATGTTATGAATGAAAACAGTTACTTATTTTTAGTTTAATGTATGTATGTAACTGGGTAAGTACTTGGTTTTCAGAAGGAGGTAGATTAAAACTAAATAAAACCTTGCTGAAAACAAAATCTACTCAAAAATTAAAAAAAAAACATTATTTCACTAAGTAACACGTTTTGTAGGTTTAAAAATCGTTAATAGGAATGATTGAATTTAATTCATAAAAAAATCACCGTAAGCTTTAGTCTCTGCGTAATTCTGTCCTTTGATGTTTCTCCAACGACAATAAATTGTTGATACCTATACATACATAAAAAAATGAATGAAAACCGTTGAATAAATAAATGCTTTAGAAGGGCGTCCAGGTTTAAAATGGGTCACACACTGCGGATCCGTTTTTCGATATGTTTTAATTCGATCACTGTGTCACCACAACGCCCTACCAGCACCAGTTCACCTACAATATTACGCAGTTCTCCCGCCATTCCGAGGCAGTTCAAAAGTTATCGCGTTACTCAATCGAAAACAATACTATGTGTTGCCGACGACCTTCTGTTAATGTCAGCGGCGAATTATTACTAATTCTCCGCCAATAACAAACAGAAATCAGTCATGTTATGTTCTTGCGTACGGAAACGTTCGGAAAAGTCTTAGGAACTTACCTTTAAATCGTACATGTGTCGCTGTTGTTCAGCGTCGCGACGGAAGTACTTTTCCCTCGCGATCAGCGGATGAATGGATCAATACTAAACAACAACAAAAATAAAACGGCGATTCAATGCCACAGCAGCGTCGAAATAAACTACGCACACTAGACCTTTCGCGGCCGTGTTGAGTAATGCACTGACGTTATCTATCTGCTCGAAAACCGCGTGCTAGGAACCCACGTGAGTTTTGTATACATACAATTGACATAGTTCTTCAGTTTGGTATGTCTGCGCTTTTTTATATTTTCATGGCTGCTGGAAAAGGTGTAACATTTATTCGCCTTGCACACAGATACTTGGGCCTGAAAGTAAGGCCATATTTATTTTTTATCTCAAAAGCGTATATTCCGGTGAGCTGCAACAGAGTCTATCTAAGGTTCCTATTATTACACAGCGATAGTTCACAGAAATTACATCTTAATACAATAATTAACAGGCACAGAAAAAAAATAAAAGTCGAATGCTAGAAGGCAGACCCACAATACGTATTCTCATAGTATATTTTGACCCGCTGATCATGAATCCAAATCAGTTTTGTCCGATTGGCTCTTGCATTTTTCCTAACCTCAAAAAACAATATAAGAATGCCCGAAAAATCTCAAACAAGTAAATAAAAATTTTAAATGAGCTGACCACCATTTTCACATCAAAAATGCCCAATCATTAAAACCATCCCTATAGGCTACCGAAAATTAAAAACCGCAAGTCTCTAACTCGAATAGAACTAAATCTAAAATATAACTAATCTAAAAAGTGTTACGCTAATTTTGACGAGCAGTTTATTGTAATATAACCACAATGAGAAGAATAGCCAATTTTGTTTTAAAACGGTGCCAAAAGTGTTTAGATGAGGAGGGACGTTAGAAAAAATTATTGATATTGTTTACGTGATTTTTGTAGTTGATTATTTTTTGTTTGTAATTTGCAAATTGTTGCCGTCTTCCAAAAAGTATATATTTTTATAAATTCTACAATAGGCAACATGTTATCTAGCATCGTGATACATCGTTGAAAAGCAGATTTTAATCACATAAAATTTAATTTTTAATCACAGAAAATCTAACCACATACAATTCCAATAGGGCGGTCGTGAGTTAAGTCTGTACAGAATTAATAGTGTATAACTCTGAAACCTCTGAACACAATGTACCTGCTAAAATATCACCAAAAGTCCAGTAGTTAAAAAAAATATGGGACGTAATGTAAAACGCACCTTCTCAGTTCTTTGGAAATATCACGAAAACGATTACAGATAAATCGAATTTGAAAAAAAGTCGAAGAGGTAATACAATTCTCTAAAACTTTCTATCACCTTTTCATCTTCAACAATAAGCGAGATACTAATGCATGCATAACCAATTTGGGACAAACTGTATTATTTCCTTCAAACTTTAATGTTCTATTCCAACAATTTATTACAAACGTGCAAACAATATGAAACGGACAAAAATGCATTAACGGTTTGGTAACCACTCGTATCAAATTTTCTCCTGCGGTAATTACTAATTTCTTGGCAACGCCTAAAAACTTTCTTATTTTTTACGCACTTAGATGCAGCTGTACAAAGCAATTATTTGCAGCACATCTAGAACGAAAACCGTTTCGCGGTATTTCAAAAATCGTTACAATACTATTGCTTCATAGATTAAAATAAATTTTTGACCGGGTTACTTTTATTCACAACATGGTAATTAGGAACAGACGAAAACACTAAAATAGACTCATTCCGTGCAGTTTAAGCTTTTCGGAACTATATACATATGTAGGTAATCAACGAGTTGATTTTCTAAAAATAATGGCGCAAAAAAATTCTACTGAGTCAGTCGGGCAGAATGCAAAGTACGTCAGTAGGCATACTCATATTTAAAAACATAATTAATTACAACCATCACTACAAAGAAAATTCACGGAAATATACAATGTGTGAATTATGCCTTTAAAAATAAACTATAACTTAACGTAAACTGCCGAAGGAACATTTAAGAGGCTCACACTACATAGACATCATAGAAAATGACGTTGATCGTTATCACATTTTTAATTAATCGTAAAATTATAACTCGTAAGGCGACAGAGGTTGGTATATCTTCAGACGCCTGTCTTATCGTGTTAGTAACTAATTTATAAATATTTCAATTATGTGAATAGGTACATTTAAAAAATTATTAGATTATTATTAATCAGTTTTTGTTTCGTTTTTAATCGTTCGCATAAATCAACGCACCCCAGGAGAAGATAGTCGAATTGGCCCCAAAAACCTTTAGAAAGTAGGAGGCTCGATTTAGGCTGTTTTTGCCCCGAATTATTCTTGGATGAAAAAATCAGAAAACATATTTTTAAATGTCTACTAACGATAATAAGTCGAATTTACCCTAAACGGACCAACCCCCCCTCCCACCTAGGGGTGGAGAGGGTGGTTTTACTATTTATCCGTTTGCGGGAAATATAAATGCAAAATGTCCAAGCTTGTTCACCAGACTTGACCAGAGTATCCTGGGGTCTTTGGGGTCGGTGATTCCAAACCCGGAGTCCGTTAATCCGTATCACATCAAGTTCAAGGTAATTTGAAGGTTCAATTGAAAAAAAAAGCTGACAAAAATTCAATATCAACGATTCCAGATGCCTACATTTATTGTATGAAAATACAAATTGTTTTTTAGCTCAATCTTGAGATGTTAAGTTCACCTTGAAACTACCTCTAGCTGATCCCCTGATTCAGCTACCTCAAAAATCTATACATAAAGTGATTCAAATTCATTACACGGCATTTTCTTCAGCTTCACTTTAGCATAAAATTGATGAAATGAACCTTGAAATGACCTCTAGGCGAGCGATTCAACATCCGTTTTAATGGACTTCTTTGTCAGCTTTTTTTTTTCAAATTGACCTTCAAATGACCTTGAACTTGATGTGATACAGGTTAACAGACTTCGAGTTCGGAATCAGCTACCCCAAAAACCCCAGGATACCCCGGGCAAGTCTGGTGAGCAAGCGTGGATATTTTGCATTTACATTTCCTGCACATGAATAAATAGTAAACCACCTTCTCCACCTCGATAGGGAACGGGGAAAAACGGAAAAAAGATAAATGAGAGTAGGTACAGTTAAAAAGGAGTTAGCGTGGTAGTGAGGTATTTTATCCAGCAAATTTACGAGGGGGTACCCAAAAATAACTGGAATAATTTTTTAAAAGCTATATATTTTCAATTTTTTACAAAACAACCTTATCCCCTTCAAAATAATTTCTATTACAACTAATACATTTATCCCACCGGTGCTTCCACTGTTCGAAACAATTTTTGTAGTCATCTTTAGAAATGGCTGACAGATCCTCCTTGTTTTTTTCTTGATCTCTTCAATGTTGTCAAATCGGTGTCCTTTCATACCCCTTTTCATGCGTGGAAATAAGAAAAAGTCGCACGGAGCCAGGTCAGGCGAGTAAGGTGTGTGAGGCAGCGGAAACATGCTATTTTTAGGTAAAAAACTGGCGAAAAGAGATGGCTGTGTGTGCAGGTGCATTGTCGTGGTGGAAGAACCAGTCTCCTGTCTGCCACAAATCGGGTCTTTTTTGACGAACACCGTTGCGCAATCTTATTAAAACTTCCAAATAAAAGGTTTGACTGACGGTCTGAGCTGGGGGAACAAACTCTCAATGAACTACGCTCTTGGCATTAAAAAAAGCAAATTAGCATTGTTCTGATGTTTGGTTTGACTTGCCGACATTTTTTTGGACGGGGTGACAATGGCCTTTTCCATTGGCTTGACTGTTTCTTTGTTTCTGGGTCGTAACCATAACACTATGACTCATCACCAGTAGTGATCTTTGACAGAAAATCTGGATCAGTTTCAAGGTGTTGTTTCAAAGCACGCCATGTTTCAACTCGACATTCTTTTTGATTGTCAGTCAGAGCCCGAGGAACAAACTTGGCAACAACCCTTTTCATTCCCCAATCTTCGGTTAAAATTCGCTGAACCGAGCTCCAAGATAACCCACTAAACTCTGACAGTTAGTTGTTCAATTGTCTGTCGACGGTCTGTGAGCACAAGCTCTCGAATTTTTTCAACATTTTCGTCGTTTCGGGCAGTTGATGGACGTCTAGAACGAGGTGTGTCATCAATCGACATGTCGCCATTTTTAAACCGAGCAAACCACTCGTACACTTGAGTTTTTCCCATAGCGTCATCTTTATAAGCTGTTTTCAATAATAAAACAGTTTCAGCAGCATTTTTACCGAGTAGAAAACAAAATTTCACAGCTGCACGTTGTTCACTTAAACTTGCCATCATAAAAAACGAAACAAGAACAAAATAGCGCTAGCAAAAACAATCACTGCAGATGAACAGAATAAGCCAGGTCGACAACACAGGCGGCACTGAACTAGCAATGAGTTGCGCTATGAAAGAAATGCGTACTACACAAGCTCCGCCCACGGCAATGTTGTTCCAGTTATTTTTGGGTACCCCCTTGTAAGTTTCAAAGCGATATATCTCCCCAAGAACGCTATTCTGTTGCGCTGCACTTGCTGTTGAGCAAGTGATGGGATATTCAGGATTGAGGGGGATGCTAGGGAGTTGGGCAATGGTCCGTTTAGGGTAAAATCGACTTATTATTGTTACTAGACATTAAAAAACATGTTTGCTGATTTTTTCATCCAAAAATAATTTGTGGCACAAACCACCCAAATGGAGCCTCCTCCTTTGAATCTATCTGTATCTACCTGTTCCTGGTGGTCAACATTAAGCTGGTTCACAGCCTCTTAACGTTCTCTCTACCACTTAAAATAAGTGTTTTTCTTGGTGGCAGCTGGTGGCATGTGATATCCTAGTGTCTTCGTAACGAAGCATAGGACCCACATAATATTTTAGGGGGTGATTACTTGAACATAAATTATTAGCTACCAGTTTTTGTTTCATTTTTAGCTTTAAATCAAAGTGTACTCCACGATAACATGATAAGACAGTTGAATTAGTCCCAAAAAACCAAAAAAGAAATCTGAATCTATCTGTATCTTTCCTGATGGTAAAAAAATAGAGTTGGAGCCTCTTAATGTTCTTTCTACGTATCCAAGTATAAGATAGTTGAATTGGCCCCAAAAACTTTTAAAAATTTGAAGAGTATATATAATACAATATAGAGTTGGTTCACTCGCCTCTTAACGTCTGTCCTACCACGAAAAAATACTTGTTTTTCTCTGTGGAGGCTGATGGAATTTGACCTTCTTTCTCGTGTTTTCGTAACGAAGCATAGGGCCCACAATTGAACATACATATGTAGGTACATGTATAGGCTAGTGCCACCCTGTATGACTCACTTTGGCGATCTGTAATCATTTGTGATCTAATAATAGATGTTAAAAAAACTATTGGATGTTAGTACAGAATATTATACATAAGAGTCCCCCATAGAATCCAAAAATGCAATAATATATGTACATGGTGTTCCATTTAAAATATGTAAATAAGTTGGCATCTACTTCCTATGTATGTAGAAGACCTCTCAAAATATTTTTGTTAAATAGACCATAAAGGTGTACAAACAAGTTTCCACCGTTTTTAATAAAAAAAAATGGGAATTGATTGTGAAAGGACGGTGCCTAATATTTTATTCCAAGTATAGTCCATCGCTTGCCACTACTTTTCCCATCTTTCTGGTAGCATACGGATACCGCGTCGCAAGATTGCTTCATCTTTTGAGGCTATCCACGAATCGACCCAATTTTTGGTATCTTCAAATGATGTGAATTGTGATGATGTGCAGTGTTGCTCATACAGGTCATGCGCCATCGATCGAAACAAGTGGAAATCAGAAGGAGCAATGGCTGGTGAATTCACCGGCGCCGCAACATGTGGACGAGCATTATCATGCAGGCGAATAACTTTGTCGTGTCTGGAGTAGGAGTGGGCTCGCTTTTCCTTGAGTGCTCGACTCAATCTCATCAAATGTGTTCGGTAGACAGCTCCAGTAATGGTTTCGTTCCGTTTGAGCAACTCATAACACGACACCAAGTTGATCCCACCAAATACACAACAAGAGTTTTTTTCCATGAATATTTGGCTTAGCTGTAGATGTTGAAGGATGGCCAGGTGGTCCCCATGATTTCCTCCTTTTTGGATTATCATAGTGGATCCATTTTTCATCAACCCTTTCGTTTATGCCTGGCAAATGGCATTCTTAAACAAATCACCGTTCTTAAACTTTTTAAACCACTCACGACAACTTCTCTCACTTAAGGTAGCCTTACCATATCCTTCTACATGCAATCGATACGCCTCAGCTGCAGATTTATTCAAATTGAAAAAGTAAATCAAAAGTTCCCGCAAATGACGCTTATTCGGCTCAAAACTCGACATTTTCGCACACAAAAGAATATATTATACTGATAAAAAATCACTAATATTTTAGGGTTATGTTGTTGCCTGATGTCCAACCTTATGATACTGACGTTTACATCTGACAATTTTAACCATACCTTACTGGTGGCGCCAACGTTTGTCAAACGGCGGAAACTTATAGACTATCTGCAGAAAGGCGGAGCTTAGCGATTCGCGACAACAGCGGTCGCGGCGGCTTACTCTATAAGTTTCGTGCTGGCATATTACAAGAAGACAATAAGCAAAATACGATTTATTGCTCATTATGTCATTGTAATCATAAGCACACAAGATTTGAGCGATTAAGGATTGGATATAAATAAGAAATGTTCAAATTTGAAGAATAAAATAATGCATACATGTGTATGTAACGAAATAAATATTATTTATTTTTTGACGCAACACCAAGAGAGTTGTATAAAACATTTGTCAAAAATATATATGATATAAATTGCGGTACATAGACTGTCATTTAATAAAATATAAATATAATTAAATCTGACTCTTTATTTAATTGCACTATTGTTGTACATACTATCCTAATTTTGCACGTTATTATTTTCTTTATCAGACATTTCACTCAATTCTTTACAATTACATTCATAACCTATAAATCAAATAGTTTAGACAGTTTAAACACAAAATATAAATATGATTCTCGTGAAAATTATACTTACTTTATCAAGAAATTCTTCCCCGTGCAATGAATAATATTTGCAACACTGTGAATTCTTTCCCAAATTCAAAAATAGTACAAAAAACAATTCGACGCATATGACACAATACAAAATCCACAGTACAAAAGTTATCAAAAAATCCCGCGCGCGGCGCTTCTAGTTATTCTGCAGATAGTCTATATGTACACCTTGGTTACTTTGAATTTTCAGAATTTTAGTATTCAGTATAGTTTTTGAGATATTAATACAGGCTCACCGCGGTGAAACACCGTGTTTAAATATTATAAAATTACTCGGAGCTTTTTTTTGTATTAAGTATGTAATTAGAAATTAACACTTTATAATTATATCATCTATTTAATTTAACCCTCTAAATAATATCTTCACATGACTATCTTTAATAAACGCATCAACATTTCAATAAGACTTTGCACATTAAGATACAAAAATATATTAACTAGGGTTACGACAGAGATAATAGGGTTAAAAATGAAAACTATCGAATGCTATATACTTTAAACACAACAACAAATGAATAAAAAACTGTACTTTATTTTTAAAAATAATTTGCACACTATACTTTCTACATACATATATTTATGTATATGTACTTGAATAAGAGTATTGACATTAAATATGATATGAAATGATTAAATCAGAAAAAAGAATACAGAGAACGGAAATTCTCTTATTCTCGATTTACGTTTGGATTACTGAATAATGAACATACACGTACATATAAACATAATACACGTATTTTCAGGAAAACCCATGAGTGTCTGGATGAAGTAGGCATCAATCTTAGTTCTAGTTGCACTTGGTTAAGCAGCGGCTGAAAAAAATAATAAATACAATAATGTAGATAAAAGTAAAGAAAAATTTGCATACAGTAAATATAACTTGTCCTTCTAATATGTTGTGATTTAAAAATAAATTAAATATTAAGAGTGTTTACTCGTATTAATAATAAATATACAGGGTGTACGTATATGAACGGTATACAATTACATTTCTATTATAGAAAAATTACAGTTCTATTTAATATAATCGACTTGAAAAAGTTAAAATTTAATTAATAAAATTCATTCAATTTAATTTTTTCTTCTTACCATTTTGTTACATAATTTGAAATAACTTGAAAACTGTACATTGTGGATATAGACAATGCTAGTATGTATTTAAAGAAAATATAACAAGGAAGCGAAAATAATCATATCATATTCAAACATAAAGTAGGTACGATCTAATATAAGCGCCTTGATAAAATACAAAATTATTCAATGACCCTTCATTCAACAAATGACACCCCAGCTTGAGCACCCTCTAGATTCTTCCTTATACGAGGTGTGAGGCTATTAAATAACCGAACTGCGTTCATAATACTTTTTATTCGTTACCAATTACAGTAGCAACTTTTTCGCCTTCCATGTACTCCCCCTTGGCGATCTCTACACCGCTCTATCCGACTTTTCCATTGTTGCAAAAGCAGTGCTGGAAGTCCGCTTCTGTCAGCTGGTTTAGAACCTCCATCGTTTTTGCTTTAACTGCTTCCACACGAATCTTGTCATCACAAATAATCACCGTGTCTAACAAGCCTGGATCAGTGTCGATGTTGTTTAGAATGTCAGCGCAAATGTTCATTCTTGACTCCTTCTGCTCGGGCGTGAGGAGTTTTGGCACCAATTTTGCGCAAACTTTGCGCATATTGTTTTACGATTCATGCAAAATCTGGCGTAGGTACACATTCTTCGTCAATTCCTGTTATTTCAGCAAGCCCTTGGATGCTTAGACGACGATCTTCGTGGATTCATTTACCAATATTTTCAATGTTTTCGTCCCTTTTTGACGTTGAGGGCCATCCGGGGCGCGGATCTTCTTCGGTCGTTTCACGTCCCTCTTTAAACCGTTTAAACCATTTAAAAACTTGTGTGCGGGATAAACATTCAATCCCATACACTTCTTTCAACATTGCATAAGCTACTGTAAAGTTTTAATAAGAAATTTGATCTTAATAAGAAATTTGAGATTAACCGGTTGCTCCATCTGAAAACTTAACATTTTTTCGACACGTCACTGATGCGTAGACTAATACAATCGACTGCTATAGTCAAACTAAGCAACCCACTGGCTTGTCCAGCGAGCTCAGGTTGGGGAAAGTATCACCAGACACAGTTCTGTTCAAAGTTGTCGCGACACGCTCGCAGCACGCTAGTAGCAGCACTAGGTCGGTTATTTAATAGCCAGACCTCGTATCCAGAATTATTGACAGTAACCTTTCACACTTACATAACAAATATTCATAAAACTTGACCACTGCGAAGGTTTTTAATTTTTATGTACAGGTTTACAATTTCAATTATTTTTTTCTTAAAATTGAAATATCTCGCAAACTGCTCATTTCATGGATAGACAGTGGTTATCAGTTACATTAAATAAATGAGTAGAAACCAAATATGGCATAAAAACAAAGGATGCCATTTAAAATGACAAAGTTAGTATTCATTTCCGGAATATCTCGAAGTGACAGAAAGCCGCCATTATTTTAAATATGTAGAGCATCATTGAAAACCCTTTGAATACAAAATTTTATCTCACTAATATTTCTAGTTTTCCTTAAACATTTAATAGGCCAGTCACCGTGAAGCACCCCGTATAGAAAGTAAATGAATCTTGTTAATGTTGTTGTAAGAATTGGACTTTTATATTTATCACGTATTTATTCATACTGTTTTAAAATACCGCGAAACAAATTTATATTTGAAAAAGTTCAAGAATTATAGATAGATGTATCTACTTCATGGTTTAAGAGAAATAATAAAATGTGATAAATATGGACATTGAGCTTATTATTATTAGTTTTCAGTACTTTTTAGTATGCTAGACCTAATTTTTTAGGTAGGCTAACTGATAGCAGAGATCTGCTACAGTTTGCTGGGATGGTTGATGCACTTTTTTCTTTTTTTTAGACTCGAACATGAATTCGAAATGGAAAATAATAATCAGCCTTATTTTTAGACAATTTGTTTAGAGTAAGTGAAAACAGAACGGAAATAGACATTTGATGAGAACAAACATCAGCAGATGGACTCTAGGAAAAGGTTTTGTTTATTTCAGACTTGATTTAAGTAATGAAATCAATTAACTGATGAAGAAATACATACATACATATGTAGGTATTAGTGTGATTTTTTTTCAACTATTTTTTATTTTTTCAGTTCCCACTTGAAATTTTGTTGAATATGTCGAAAAAAAAATCCCTGAAGCAAACGTTTGAAATTTTTGTACTACTACTCATAAGTTAAAGTCTAATATCTCAAGAAATATTAATCTCAGCAATTTTGTCTATAGGACCTTTTTTTGTAGTAAATTAAATTTCCAACAATTTTTTTTTGATAAAATTAATAATTTCGGAGATAATAGCAAAAACAACGAGAATTTTGGGTAAAAATCAACTTCAGCGACCAGTACCAAAACTCACCAGTACAAGTCACATTTTCGCTTCAATGGGCACTTTTGTAGAGTGTTTTATTCTGAGTAAATCGAGACCAAGACCAATGTAATAGCATAAAATGCGACTGAGTTATAGAAATTTGAAAAAAAAATTCGATTTATGTGTATTTTAATAATAATAATAATGTATTTTTATTGCCCAACAGATTACATAATCCAATTAAAGGACAACATTAATCAAAATAAATACAATAATTATCTACAATATCACAAATAAAGATTTGATATTAATACCTATGTATATACATATGTGAAAATAAATGTACAATAATTCTCAGTCTACTAACAAACAAAAAGGTGTAGGTATTGTATAGTTCAATTAACATAAATGAAATTATTATATTAAAAAAGATGATTATATTCCATGGCAGGGTTACGTAATTGTTGCATATTTGTATAATGTATATCACAAAACAGACTAATTTTATTTAAATTATTACTAACTGTATATAAAGGTGAACGTAACAATATGTTAGTTCTAGCTATCGGTAACATAAACATTTCGATATTTCTAGATGAAGTTCTTGGTATACGAAAATTTTAACCACTAAGTAAATTAGGACAGTCTATTTCATTGCATACTAATTTATAACCAAAATTTAGACTACATATAACACGTCTTGTATATAAAGATGGTACTTCAAATGTATCGAGTAATAATTGATGATTATAACCTCTATCTGGATAAACACCATAAGTTTTGTAATGTATAAATTTAAGGAATTTTCTCTGTACGTTCTCTATTTGAAGAATTTGATTGTTATAGTATGGATACCAGATCATCGAGGCATATTCTAACTTTGACCTAACAAAAGCATAATGCGAAGTACATTATGGAAAATCTTTTCACGCTTTGGGAAAGTACTTAAAATAATATTAAGGGCTGCAACTTTCAGGGATATTTTTTCGACATATTCAACAAAATTTCAAGTGGGGACTGAAAAAATAAAAAATAGTTAAATAAAAAAAAGAAAAAATCACCCTAGTAGGTATGATTTTAAAAACTGGCATACGTGCTCGGGTAATAGTTATACGTTTTGTTTATACCGTACGTATTCTTAAATTAGTAGCCAGTCAAGAAAAAGGAAAGGAAGTAAGACCTACATAAGTGAAGATATACATAATTGCCACATCGAACCGGTACGTTTCACCCAGCGGGTGGATTATTTTGTTTGCGATTTTGTACACTTCCTATTTCCATGAGAAACAAGGTCTCGCATCGCGGAAACCAAGGGTTGAAGTGGGAGCAGTTCGCTCTGATTTGTGTAAGACCACGGCAACGCCTGCGTCGGTATCACTTAATGAACCTTTTATAATAGGAGAATAGAATTTAGTTCACATATGGTACATATACGCAATATTAAATATTATATATACAGTGTGACTAAAAAATAAGGAAAGGTGCTTGTGTTTCTTTAAATATTTGTTATTTTAAAAAATATATTTCAGAAAAGATTTTTGGATATAAGTTTATTTATGATTAAGTTTGGCAAAAACGAGTCGCACCACAGAGGCGTGCGCATCATAAGTGTAATAAGATAGTAACAAGTAGCTTTCCGTACGTTTTCCATAGTGTATTATGAAATTATATCACACTATTCAACATATTACATATAACGAAGGTAGCACAACAGTAACTATCACGGGACAGCCGCAATAAATACGAATTGAGGCGACCTCCATTACATGTTACGCGAATTGCATACGACACATTATGTAGTCTACCAACATCTTTTGTAGATAATGTGCATCTAATGCGTTGTTCCTGGCTACAGCTGTTTTTGGTCTTCCCATTCGTGCTTTATCTTTGACACTACCAATTTGCAGATTTGTTTAATAATTTTGAAACGTAATTTCATTTGTGGCCGATTCTGATAAATAATTCACGAAACAGGGTGTATACGTGTTGCGTGATACAACGTGTACGCTTGTTGATGTTGGGTGATAAGTGCGTTTTCTGTCACCATAAACCGTAAAACAACACACCCTATGGCTCTTAATCCTCATGATACTATAATAACCTAATAACCCCACAGCCACATAACCACATAGCCACATAACTACATAACCCTATAACTCGATGCTGTAATCATCGATCACGTAACGCAATCTCTCACAATGAAATTGATTTTACAGTTCCCAAGCAAATATACACCATAAAAAATCTATAAATAAATAAATGTATGTATGCATGTACATGCCGTAATCCAACGTAATGTACAACCATTGGATTATTGTATTATAGGATTATGAGGTTTCGGAGCCATAGGGTTCGTGGTTTTAACGGATATATCAAATTTGAGGGTTTTTTGAGGTTATGGCCGAACCCAGACGTGCTGGGATGAAACTGACCCCGGATTCGGATTCAGCGACCCCAAAAACATATGGTACACACAGTGAGACCTCTATTAATAATATTATGGAGTAACAGCGATTAGCCTCATATTTACGTACTTTTATGTAAATTTTAGTTATTAAATAGCTATTTTCTATCTAATTCGTATATTTAATGCAATCAAACAGAAAAAGCTGAAAAAAATTCGTATTTTAAATTTATTTGTTTTGTACACCAACGCCATCTACGAGCGATTTGTTATAACTAAAGCCGGCAGATCCGGGCGGTGAGCCATAATCGTACGCGTCATACTACTTATGTGCAAAAACAAAATTCATGAAAACAATAAACTGTTGCAATTTATAAAGAGATGTGTTAAACTTACCCTATTATTCACGTTGAGATGTGTGAAAACTTTCTGGGCCGCCGCGCTGTTTAGCCGGCTTTAGTTATAACTTCAAGTAATATGAGTCTAACCCAGTGTTCCTAGACGGCACGGACAACTGACGCATGCGCACTAGATGGCGTTGGTGTACAAAACAAATAAATTTAAAATACGAATTTTTTCAGCTTTTTTCTCTTTGATTGCATTAAATATACGAATTAGATAAAAAATAGCTATTTGATAACTAAAATTTACATAAAACTACGTAAATATGAGGCTAATCGCTGTTACTCCATAATTTTATTGCAAACAAAATGCAGAAGTTATAAGAAAAATAAGAAACGATGAATTTGACAATGAACACAACTTTATTCTTGAATAACTTTTGAAAGGCAGAATTTATCAAAAAAACAAGAGCTCTACAAAAAAGATACCTTTTTTTGTAGAGCGTTCAATTTCCTATAAAAATATTGCTTTTTGGTGCAGCTGTATTCATTTTAGAAAAAAAATTAAATGCAAAAAATGCAAAAATCCCATGTTATTTAAATGGGAAATGTATCATCATTTAGGCACGGGTTAATATGAATATTAAGGGCTTATTTGGGTCTGATATTTTTTTTAGCTCATAAACTAAAAATTTAAGGGGCGTTTGTAAAAAAAAAACTAACTTGGGAAATAACGGACACCCTAATGTGCCACACATGTTTTTTGAACGTTTGCATGCTCTAGTGGCTTCTGGGCAGGTTATGTTATGTATTTGGAGAAATTACCAAGTGTAGCGCGATAGCAAAGGCGCAGGTTCACCAATACATCAGGCTTATTAGTGAATCTCAGTGGCAGTGACATAATGGTTATCAGTTTCCCGTTTTTACTCAGTTTTGTGATTGTCCAGTGAGTCTCATCTGGCTATACCAGTTGTAATTAGTTCACGAACCTGATAAGTTTATATATTCTACCCTATAATTTCAGCTACAAATTACCATATAGGCGTTTTCAAAAGTGCGTTATTTTCTGCGACGTCAACAAATGTCACTGGGAATATCAGGATGTAAATTAGTGCCATAGTTTTTGGCACGATGTTGTAAACTACAACTTTGTGCCACCAAGTTTTCCCCATTCATGCATTGAAATTAAAGTTTTTCTTGGTTTTTTTTTTTTTTTGTCTGCTTTCTTGCTAAACTGGCTTTTAGTCAAGACTGAAAGTTTTGAGAAATTTTATGAAGGTTGAGTTATGTTAAGTTTATGAAGGTCACTCTTCAAGAAGAAAATGTTATTTTCTACATAGTTACCTAATGAATTGAGTCTTTGAGCTTCCTACCTTTGTGGTATTTTCTACTAATATTGTGATATTTTCTAAGTAATACCTTTTGTTAAAAAACTTTTTGAGTGAGAAAACATTTTTGAGAAATTTTGTTTTGTAAAGGTTACTCTTCAAGAGGAAAATGATATTTTCTACTTAGTTGTATTTGTACTACTGTATTTCAGTAAAAAAAGATAAAGCATGAACTGTTTTGCATTTCTTTGTATTGTAACGTTTCCCAAAAAACTTGGAAAAAAAATGTAAACGTTAGAAAAATATTTGTCAACATGCCGAATAATAAGAAACCCATTACAAAAAACGGTGGAATATTGTTTTGCAGTCACATCACTGTTAAAAAACCTCAAAAGTGGCTCAAAGTGTATGATTTAGTATGAGTTGACGGTACTTTTTACTCACACTGTGTATTACCTAACCAAACGGTGAACCAGCTGTTCAAATTAGCGATTTTTCACGTTAGCGAGGTTTTATTGTTTATTTATATGCGTTTATAAGCGAATAAGCTAATATATTCAAGATTATAAGCAATTTGAAAGTTGCTTATAATTCTCGTTGAATAATGTCTATCCCTGAAAGAACTCTTCGTTTACTACTCTGAATTGAATTACACGTTTGTCCTTGTTTAGATCTATGACAGATATAAACAGAGAAAAACATGTCTAGTGTCTGCACAGGTTTTAGACTGATTTGATGAACCATACCTTCAATAATGGGAGGCGATGTGGCTCCTGTTGGGGCCTCTGACTGGGGTACGTCGAGCTCTGCAGGAGGTGCGGGTTCTGGTGCAGGTGCCGGTTCTGCCGGTGCACTTTCTGCAGGTGCTGCAGGAGCAGCTTCCGTAGACGCGGGAGCTGTTTCGGCCGCTGGCGCTGTTTCCGGAGCAGCTAGTGTTCCCTCCGCTGGCGCGGGAGCTCCTTCCGCTGGAGCTGGAGCGCCCTCTGCCGGTGCTGGGGCACCTTCTGCTGGAGCGCCCTCTGCCGAGGGTGGCGCACCTTCTGCCGCTGCTGCTCCCTCTGCTGGAGGAGCTCCTTCCGATGAAGGAGCAGCTTCACCTGGATGAAATGCTTATGTAAGTTTTTTTTATTTAGTTGGTGTTAAGTAGTTACATAATATTTAATATAATCCGACGATTTTCAATGGTTTTTGTAGACTCTGGAAAATGCAAAATTTACTGTTTTGTGATTTTAGAGGCATCCCTATAGGAGATTAAGTTGGGCTACTAGAATTTGATTTTTATTGTACTTTCATATGTTGGATATGTATTCATTGTTTATTATGTTTTAGAAATAATAATTAGAGTTACAATTACAGAGAAACGACATCGACAGTTAACAATATACAGGGTGAGTCAGAAATAATGGGCCAACACTAAACTGGAGGTATTAGACATCAAAATACCATGATTGAGCTCAATATGCTTTATACCAATGTCTCTGGTTTAAGAGGTACAGCGTGTTCAAAGTTTAAATTTTATTCTGATTTCTCAGTAATTGAGAAAGTTTTGATAGCGTAAATCTGAAAATAGGTAACTTTTTTTTTGGTGTGAGAATTACGAATTGTATATTTATTTTGACGTTGCTCCTAGAGAGCGCTAGTTTCGCCGTATTATTTAGGCAAATTGAAACATATTTCTGTTGCGTCATGCGTAAAATAATTGTTGAGAATCTACAAGAACGCTCAATTCTACAGAGAAAAGGCACACTTGTTTAGGTCGTCCAAATCTAACGGTTTTTAAGTTATTTTCATTTAAAAGGTTTAATGTATTTTGTTGATTTTTCTAGGCGCTGGTATTGTTTTTTTTGCTATTTCTATGTAGGTTTGTGTCAACATTTGCTAAATTTCCATATCATTAAATTATTAGATTATTATTTGTGGATGCGTTATATGATTTGTACTTTTTGCTCAGGCAAATTTTAACGGATATGAGGCGGTGGTCCGCACATATCTACAATTATTACCCAAAAAGAAGGCAACCGACCCAAAAAGATTTAGACGACCTAAACAAGAATACCTTTTCTCTGTGGAATCGTGGCTCAACAGATTAAAAAAAAATATGTTTTAATTTACTTAAATAATACGGCGAAATTGGCGCCCTCTAGAAGCAATGTCAAAATAAGCCTAAAATTCGTAATTCTCACACCAAAAACTACCAGTTTTCAGATTTATACTATCAAAACTTTCTTAATTATTGAGAAATTTCAGAATAAAAATTAAATTTTGAACACGCTGTATCTCTTAAACCAGCGACATTGGTATAAGGCATGTTGAGCTCAATCATAATGTTTTGGTGTCTAGTATCTCCAGTTTAGTGTTGGCCCATTCTTTCTGACTCACCCTGTATATGCAAATATTCTTTGTAATTATATCAGTGGACTTTACCCTATCTAAATGGAGCTAACTTCTTTTACCAGACAGTCAAAATTTAGATCATTATTTTACTAAAGTCCCATTGAATTGATAAAATATAAATAAACTTTTTGTTTTATATTGGATCACTTATAGAAATTATCCTGTATCTGGCACAATTCTTGGAAACGAAATTTTTCTTGCACTGATTTATATGATTTTTATTTTATTAGGTGTACATACAACTTAAAAATAGTTGTATGTACACCTATCCGATTTTTTTTCGTTATCAAGTTTCATTCCAGCTCTTTTCTTCGAAAAAACACAATAGCTAATGATTTATTGATGCGATTTTGATTAAATTTGGCAGAAATATCGACATTTACTTCGGAATAGTAATCGAAAAAATCAACATAGTTGTTTAAACTTGTTCTTTTTTTAAATGAACGATTTTATTAAAAATTTAACTAGCTGCTTTCTTTAAACGAAAATAATTGACGTTTTCTTGTGTATGATCGATGATTATACCGTAGTTTAAATAGATAAAGCAGTTACAATGGGGCGACTTAATGAATGTTGCAATAATCTCAATACATCCAAACATAAGTGAAGAGTGAACTTGAATAAGGGGCTAAGTATCAAAAACAGGAAATTTTATTTTCTTCCTTAAAAAGGTGTTAAATAGCGTGCTTCATGTCCCCTAGAAGGGGCTAACTTCCAAACGAATATTTGTTTCCGTAGTTGGCTCAGCAGGTGGCGCATCAGTGTAAGTCGCGAGTGTCATTTCCTATTAAAGGGTCAAAGTGCCATCAGTATTAGGTCTATTCACAGAAATTACTATGAAATTTCTGGTTAGCGGTCACAGCTACTTACCAAACGATCGTCATTTTGCACAAATTGAAAAAAGAAGAAAACTTTAAAAATGCTTCGTGCCCCTAGAACAACTCATAAAAGATACCAGGTCAATACAGCCATATAAATTTGTAAAAATGGAACCCAGACACTTTTTTAAACTTGCAAAAAGCTGCGGATTCCTTAATATCTACTACCAAGCTTTCAATATCGACGTTGTCACAGATACGAGTTACGATACGTGTTTATTACCCAGGATACGTGTTTATTAAGAAATCGCACAGTGACATCGAAAGTTGGCAAAAGATGAAAGTTCTTAAGAAAAATATTTCTGAAGACCAAATAAAAAACGTCCAGATAGTTGGACAGGACCAACACCAGAGCTTAGTGCAGCTAAAAAGCAAATTTTGCGTGCTATGATTCCATATCTTCATTTACCAGAGCACCAGGAGTTCTACAGCAAACTTACAGCATAGTTGCCGGCACTTACCTACCATGAAAAAGCTAGCGGTACTTAGGCCTTTTCTATTTTTTTTCATTTTCTTTTGTTTGTATTAAAAACATTTTTGATTTTTGTGTTTTTTTTTACTATGCATCTCTTAAAGCGTTGCAAATAAACAGTTTTGTCAAATTACACAACAACATTTTTATTCATAAATGGTTAAACTAATCGGTTTTTTTACTCTCCTGAAAATTTAGCTTTCTGGCACTAGCCCCTTACGCAAGTCTATTCTTCAAGTGTTGTACGAAGAAAAGAAAAACCAACTCTGATCACTAATATATGGAATGAGAAATTTATACAATTGACTAATTTTGTATAGTACGTGGTTATTGTAAACGGGACATCAGTTACATTTGTAATTGAATTTTCTAATATTTTATAACAGTCGTTAACTGCATTCATGTTTGCTGTTTCACCTTTATTGATGTCACATTTTACAAGAACCGCATACACGAAAATCAGTCAGATTTTTACTACTTAAATATCAATAATTCGGACAATCACCAAAGTCAAAGAAATAAATCATTATTGCGTTTTTCCAAAAAAAAAAATTGTTGAAATTCTAGATATCGAAAAATCGTTTGAGGATCTCGTCCGAGGAATTGCTTCTGATATAGGCATATATATATATATATATATATATATATATATATATATATATATATATATATATTTTTTTGTAAAAATTTGTAAAAAAGTTTGGAATTGTAAAACATCAGGAAAAATAGAGGACGACTTCACAAATTTTGACTCACATCTCATATTTCGAAAATTGTATACCCTCACGTTATAGAAACATTTGTAACTCGTAAAATATTATCTACATACTACTCATATCTCCATTCTTATATGCGTTTTATAAAGATCGCGTGGTCTAGAAAACCGAGTTATACCTTCTGTTGGAGGAGCTCCTTCTTGCAGAGACGCGCCAGCAATGCCGTTTTGCCCTAGGACAGATTTTCATATTTTTACTAAGAGCAATGGGCTGAAATGAATTTGGGGCGAAATCTCGAATGGGCGACGTCACTATGAATTGTGATACGTTGCGGAGTGCCTGATGATGAGACGTTCGAAAAGTACTCACCGTTCTTTTTTAAGTTTTTCCAACAAATCTTCGAAGCTGATTTTGGCTTCCGGATCGTCAGACGTTAAATCTACTACCTTATATTTTAGGGAGTCTTTAATATACAGTAAGACGCCATCGCCGCTGTTCTTACGGTTCTCGACTAAGGAGTAATTAGGGATGGAGACGGTCTCTTTGTTTTCAGTGGGGGCTAATATGGTTTCGGGTAAAGCTACTATATCGTAATTTTCTTTAATGACAAGTTCTTTGAACGACTCAAAGCCTAAAACGTACATTATACACTGATTAGAAGGTTCAGGGGCATTATGTTAGGCATGCATATTGACAATGCTTTAAACGACAATTCTGGTTTTGAATCCAGAAGAACAGAACGATGGAAATTGTTATTTTAACTTAAAAAAACGACGTTTTACACGAAACGCCGTACTACAATACTTTTATAACGGTTACTCAGTCCATTTAATAGATACGTTAACAAGGAAGCATAAATTCAAGAGAGCCCTGTACAATTCCACGACTTTTCGTAGAGATACTGACAATTCGAAATTTGTTTCGTTACCATATGAACCTAAATTCACTCGCTGACTAGATAACATTTTTAAGAATATTAATATCTATTTGGTTTATAATAAAAATAAAGTTGTAAAGATTGTAATCAAAAGTATATTATCATCAAAAGTATAGGGCAAACAAATATATTTATGTTGACTAGATTTAAAGAACACATGGCTCATTTAAAATATGGCAGAATGGAACAATTTTGTGTGGCCCAACAGTGTGCTTTTGACAGTAATCATAAGATATACACACACCTCCGAAATTCTTGCCCCCCCCCCCCCGGGAATTTAAAAATCCAATTTAATTAAAGTTTAAACATGTATTAGGTTTAATTTATTGCTTTATTATTAATAATTAAATTTTCTGTAAAAAAAAATGCTTAAATTCTGTAAAAAAAATATGCAAAAACATAAAGAAATTTATTTAATTTTTGTAATAAAAAATGTGAGGATACAACATAACAAAATTTTAATAATCAGTATGGTCACCCCTTCTCTCAATGAGTTGACCAACACGTCTTGGCACACCGCGAATTAGGTTGTCAATATAATCTTGATGCATGTTGGCCCATTCCTCTTGAGCGGCTATAACAAGACCCTGACGGGTTACAGGAGGGTTTTCTCTTTCTTGCCCTAGCAATATGGTCCCAAATATGTTCGATGGGATTCATATCTGGCGAGTTCGCAGGCCAGTCCAATCGTTCGATATTTCCTTCTCGAAGCATGTTTTGTATCCTTTGAGTACGATGTGGCCTGGCGTTGTAATCTTGAAAAATAAAATTTTCACCAAACTCATTGCGCAAGGGTTGAATGATAGGTTCTATAATGTTTTGGCCAAAAGCCATTTTCTACGCTCCTGGCCCCATTGCAATCGTGCAGCTTTATGTTGAAGTGAAAGACTAGGCATTCTCAAAGGTCTTCTGGCTCTTAAATTGACAGAATGTAATCGCCTTCGTATTGTGCTTATCGAAATTCCTCTGCGGTACGTACGTAAAAAATGACTTCGGAGAGCTGGTACCGCTATTCTCCTATTCCTCCGGACATAACCAGTCATATAACGGTCTTCTCTATGTGTTGTTACTCTAGGACGACCAGTTCCTCATCTTCGGTCAATATCTCCAGTTTCTTGAAACAAAGTTATTATGCATTGCGTTTCACTGCATACAGTCCTGGGGATGTTAAGACGGCCTGAAATTTGATGCTTTGACAAACCTTCTTGGTGCAAAGCCACTATATTCTTCCTCTATTAAACTGAGAAATCGGATTTCCTGACATTCTGCACAAAATTTGTTTAAATGTATTCTTTCGATTACAATTTAAAACTGCTTGCTTTTTAAGATAGATACTTGATAGACACCAACTTGATAACAAAACAATTTTTTGCTATCAAGTTTTTTTTAATCTTTCGGTAAGAGAATAAAGTTTTTATATACAATTTTTTGGCGTTCTACAGTAAACGGTTTAAGAATATACCAGGGGGGCCAAGAATTTTGGAGGTATGTGTATATAAATAATGTAAAATTAATTGGAAATGTAACAAACAATATACAATTGGATGCTTTTGATCTAGAAATTTAGAAATCATTAAATGTAACAGTCGTATGAATAAGGACCATCGTCGAATACCCAGTCCACTGATTGCTCTGATAAACAAAGA
Organism: Aromia moschata; assembly: GCA_029963805.1. NCBI lineage: Eukaryota > Metazoa > Arthropoda > Insecta > Coleoptera > Cerambycidae > Aromia > Aromia moschata. Next base: position 100,514 of record JAPWTK010000214.1, read on the forward strand.
TAGATGTTACGGTTCAGTGGACCGTGACGGAAGATTAAGTATAAATAGAGCAAATGTGTAGGTTAGAATTTAATCTTCTCCTGAAGATGCCTAAGTTGGCGAAACGGCGCTTCGAGAAAATATAGTTATATAGTTGGTGTTTCGTGGAAAACGTCCAGTTTTTTTGTTTCTACGCAGGAGGTTCCTGTACCCACTCCAGAATCTTAACTTTAAATATTGACTTTGGAATTCCGTCATTTCGGAACACGTATTAGCTGACCAAATGATGGATGTACTTTTTGTAATCCATATTTGAACTGTTAAGACGGTTATGTACTTATTATATTGCAGGTCTGAACCTACATTAGCTAGAGAATTACTTTATCAGAATGATGATATAACTTTGAAACTGCAACATCAAAAATGTGTTGCAGAAGTTTTTTGATAAAATTTAGTAGGAACGTTTAGCTACTGAAGTGTGACCACTAATTAAATTATGTTTATTTTATTTAGGATGTATGTATGTAAATCTTGCTTCCGTGCTTTAACTTTTCATGTAGGGTAACTGCAGACCGTTCTAGTTACTAGGTACTGATATTACTAAATGTGGACTAGAAATGGACCACAGGAATATGTCAAGAAATGACCGAAAGTCGAAGACTATTAAATGTGAAAATCGTCCTCGCATTACAACTCTGAGACACTTCACAAGTTTTAGATGAATTGTTGACTGGCGGCTTGATGTTGTAGATGCCACAGTAAAATTTCAGGCGGTTCATTCTCAATCAACAATTTTTGATTAAAGATCATAGGTAGGTATATGTCATTGGATTCTGGAAGTGATCAGAAGACCGCAGCAGTTTGGACCCATTGCACAACTTGTGCTTCTTCCTTTGGGAGTTGTTGTCTTAGCTGACAACATCCAGTGAGAATGTTTGTTTCAAAACGATGATTCCTCCTGGTCATCGCCAGATACGTTATATCATTGCCGCTTCTTAGCTTGGGTGCCTTAAAAGTTTCCTAGTAAGTTTGTATCTGCTTGTTTTATTCTATAGTCAATTACATTTCACGCGGGTGTCTTCTTTAGTCTGTTGTGCAGTGCTTTGTATTTGTTTAAGTCTTAATTTTGCGGTGGTTTGTTGGCATTTGGATCACCAAGTAACAGCTCCTTAAGTTATATATGTATAGTGTTATGGTAGTACACATCAACAACTTTGGGTTTCATATCCCAGGTTTACCCTACGGTTCTGTGGCATTGCACATCTTCTGTTTAAATGCAGGTTCTAGGTCAGTTTGGCCTCAAAAGATACACCAAGGTATTTCACTTCTGATGCTCCACTTAGAGTTGTGTGTAGAAATATTGTGACGGGTGCCCTTTTAGACAAGTGCCAGTTATATTCACCAACAGGCTAGCTAATGGATGTTGTGGAACTAAAGCATAATCAAATGTACATTCAATAAAAGTATAAAACCTTTCTTTGAAAGTTCTTTTGCTATCAAATTTTAACCAGATATTACTTTTCAGTAGCTTTTTCGCTAATCTGATAAAAAGTACCCTGCTTGGTTCTGTTTTATTTTAGAGCATACTAGACTATAAGAAAGTCAAAAGGACATAGTAATAAATCTGATAAAAAGTAGTTTTTATTATATTTTTTAATAATCCGTTTATGAACAAATTGTTAAATTGTTATCTTAAAATTGTTAATATAAGGTTATATCTTCAATTACACGTCTAACAGAACTGAAAACTGTGGGGTGATTAATAAAAACAACTTAAAATCATTTTTTGTAACCATTAAGTTAAGGAATATAAGACAGGATTAATATTTATAAAGCACATATTTAGATAATTAAAAAAAGTTTAACTGTTATAAATTTTGGATATTGTTCAAGGAAATTTTCTGGTTTAAATCGACATCACCAAAAACTACATAATTAGATAAAATCCAATGCTTACCTCCTACTGGCTCAGCAGGGGGCTGACCTTCCACCGGTGCTTGACCTTCGGCGGGTGGTTGGCCATCTGCAGGAGGTTGACCTTCGGCTGGTGGCTGACCTTCTACAGGAGGTTGCCCTTCAGCTGGTGGCTGCCCCTCCGGTGACGGCTGACCCTCAGCAGCTGGCTGACCTTCAACAGGGGGTTGCCCCTCCGCTGGCGGTTGACCTTCGGCTGGCTGACTTTCGGCAGGCTGACCTTCGGCAGGCTGACCTTCGGCAGGCGGTGCTACTTCCTCAGGCGCTGGTGCGGCTTCTGGTGCTGCTATTTGTCAAAAATCATCCCGCTATCCCGCTTCAACGTTTTGAGAATTTAATATTACTTACCTGGCGGTTCCTCGCCATCCTAAAAGAGGTAAAAAGAGCGCGATGAAAATATATATATATATTAAATAAATAATAGTCATGTTCATTGCACAGAGCGATCTCTGAGCGATCAGTGATCATAAGGAAATTGACCGCTTACCAACATATCAAAAATTTTCTTTGCTAGGTACTGATAAGTGATTACTACTAATCAGTTAGAATTATGGCGTTATAAGTCAGAGATCGCTCTGTGTGATGAACGCGACCAATGCCTTAAAAAATTCAATGTCAATAGGTATTTACTTTGCTTATACTATAGATATGCACTATATACTATATATTATACTATATATGCTTATACTATATTTATACTTATACTATATATATGCATTTTTTAGGAAGTTAAAGAATGAGGGTCCCTAACGCCGACTTTGATTCCCTTTATTTGTGGTAAATAAGTTAAATCACTTGTTTGTCACTTAAGAAATAATATTCAGTTGACTGATAAATTGATATGACATCAGTTTGCTTAAAAAATATTAAAAAAATATATTTTTGCCCTGGGTTCTGGGAAAAATATTGTACATAACTCAACATTGGAAACAGCACTAATATACTCGTGTGATTTACGTGTGGTGAAACGTCACACTCGTATGTTATATGCTACTTTCCATGTTTGTTACTTAATATATTATTAAATCATTCTTCAGTTAGGCACATCCTTAAAATGGGTGCAATAATATTTGCTACTTGCTCCATGTTTTTTATTTCATATTTGTTTTCTTTTTAATTTTCGTAGAATTACTAGTCTAGAGCTTATCCATTCAACCATTAATCAGATAATTTAACAGTGAAAGTCAAATTTAATCTTGAAATCAGTAATTCAGTTCATCAAACGACCTCCATATATTCCACAACACCACTTGAAGTCATTATGTTTATGTAATTTGAAACAATTACAGTTTGTTATCTTAGGATTGATCTATTATAAATGCAATAAACAGATGAATTCATGCATTGCTGGCTCTCTATTTTGAGGTCAATTTCCTGTTTTCTAAATAAATGTTTCAGAAAATATAATTTTGTAAGTTACACATGGACTTTTACATGTTTCTAACCATTTTCAACCATTTTTATTATTCGATATTGATAAGGTACATATGTATGTATAAATTAGAATATCGTTTATAGATTAGGTATAGATAATTTTTAGTCATAATAAAAAAGTTTACATACCTATATGTATTTATTGTTGGTTGCCTTTACGACAGTGAACTATAAAACGGTATTTATTTTAAAACATATATTTGGATCATTATGCAACCACATATACGTGGTGGAAAGTTGGTTTTTAAACTTTGTATACTAGCTACAATGCACCAAAAGTAGCTTTGCCCCTGACCACAGTAGACAAAACCTGAAATTGTGCTAATTTCTTTTGTAGCTGCGGCCGAGTATGTTGTTTGTTTGTTACCAAAAGGCGTAACTGACAGAATTGTGAATGTTAGATTTAGTCCACAAACAAATTCATAACATCATATAGGATATGTTGAGATGTAATTGTATCACAGTGGTTGCTGCGTACACTGTCACTGGTTACAGTGACACACATTAATTGATTTGGATGAAATTATTTATTAGCTAAATTTTATTTCTAATTTCTATTGCAGTATTTAAATTGATTTGAATATCGGATACGCTGACCAGCGCCACGATATATGTATATTTCGGGTATGGTCATTCCACCCCACACTATGTACGTTGTGCGCAATTCGCGGGCAAAGCTATTCTTGGTGTACTGTACCACAATCTCATGATTCATAATTCCTAAGTTCTACCAGAAAATTCTACTTTTGAAAATGAAAAATACATTCGAAACAAAAATAGTTTTAATAACTATCTATGTATCTATTTTACATCTAAATTGTTTAAGTTTTAACAGTTAAATAAAAACATTCTTTAGATATGAAGATATCTAAGAACAAAACTATTGTTTTCTCAATGGTACGAGTAGTATTATTTTGCAAATTGTCATATGTTTTTATATATAAATAAATAAATAAACAATTCTGTTATGAATTTTTGAGAAGTTGAGTGTTTCTTCAACTTTGATGAAGAGTAAAAAAAATAAAAGTGGCAAATTAGGTGAGCTCATGATCAATGTAATCATGATTATGTGGATCATATGTGGATCAGATGATCATATGGATCAAATAGTAGTTTTTCTAGCAAAAAAAAAATCGCTGAGGCTTGTATAATAGTAAGGATAATATAAAGTGAAATGATACTGTAATACCTAACAGGTGGCGCAAAAGTTATCATCCTATCGGAAGGTGCTCTCATTTTTGCAAATGACATCTTATGTCATGGCGACTTAGACGTTTTTGAAGTAGGCAGAAACAGAATACACGTAGACAAACCATGAATCGCTATACTCCTCAAGAACGCGGAATAATTGTGTCTATGTTTTTGAGAAATAATCGGTCTGTACTTTTGGCGCAACGTGAATTTCGTCAACGATTCCGTGGTTGTGTGGCACCAACTGGGCAAACAATGTTGCGTTTAGCTGCTCGCCTCGAAGCAGTAGCAGAAGTGCCCGTCCTCGGAGTAGCCGTTCGGTCGAGAATATCGCTGCTGTGGCTGCAGATGTCGAAGAAGACCCTCAAACATCAACCAGACGACGGGCCACGCAATTGGGCATCAGTAGACGGTCTTTACAGCGAATTTTGGTGACAGACTTGAACATGTTCCCGTACAAAGTGCAAACAGTGCATCAGCTATTGCCTGCAGACCGCCAATTGCGTGTAAATTATAGCCAAGCTCTCCTAAACCTCGATCGCGATGAGGATGATTTTCCAATGAAAATCATCATGAGCGACGAGGCGCATTTCCACCTATGCGGATACGTGAATAAGCAAAATTATCGCTTCTGGGGCACTGAAAATCCGTGTGTAATGCACGAAGAGCCATTACATCCTCTCAAAGTCACTGTTTGGTGCGGCGTTTACGGAGGAAAGGCGATTGGGCCATATTTTTTCGAGGACGGCATCGAAAACACAGTTACTGTGACTGGTGAACGCTACAGAACCATGATCAACGACTTCTTGCTGCCGCAAATTGAGGAATTGGGTTTGGAGAACATGTGGTACCAGCAGGACGGTGCAACTGCGCACACAGCACGAGCAACAGTGGAGATTCTGCAGCAAGCGTTTCCCGGCCGCTTAATCTCCCGTTTTGGAGATTTGCATTATCCCGCAAGATCGCCCGATTTGACCGTTCCAGACTTTTTTCTTTGGGGTTTTTTGAAGTCACGGGTCTATGCGAACAAGCCGCAGACCTTGGAGGCCCTGAAGGAGAACATCCGACAAGAAGTGCAGAATTTATTGCCAGAAGTTTTGAGAGAAGTCATGGAAAATGCTGTGAAACGAGCTCGAATTGTGCATCAACTGTGGCGGCGGCCACTTGACCGATAGATGCCACTTGATAGATAGATTGACCGATAGATAAATTAGAACAAGTAAGTACATTATCCCAAATCAAATTATTATTATAATTTTACTTGGGATTATTATCTATACAGAAAATAATGGGTAATACTGAATAGGGCCACTATATTATAACGTTTGGTTTTACGACAAAGTCATCACAGAAAGTGATAAAAATATTTTGGTTGTTGCTAGGTTCCACATAACAGTCACGTATTACTTCGTATTCATTTATATTGCTATTACTTAAGAAAATGACTCAATAATACACTACTGTAGGAAATATTATTACAAAAGTCTTTAATTATTTTTTTGTTACAGCAGCTAAAAATGTAGCGAGTCGTTTTAATTATACGGTTAGGGCTAGTCGGATTTTTCAAAACTGATTTTGATTGTACATTTTCTTAACGTATAATATTTTGAAAATATTCTATCAACATCTCAAGTTGATCTAGTTTTCGATATATCCTATAATAACCCCAGGAACCTCTCACTACGCATTTGAGAAAACGGTTTTTACTTACATACTGAATAAACCGAAATTTAAATTGACATTTTAGAAGCATCCACAGATTCTACATGCGCAGAAGGTGTATTATATGGCCTAGGAATAGACGAGTCTATGTGAGTACTCTATTTCCATTCTAAATTGAAAATAGGTAGAAAAAAGCAAGGTTGTCAGATATATTTTCTAAAATTGCTAAGCTCACTATACAAGTATACTTTTTCATACTTCAGTAAACTGTTAGTTCGTGACGTTCTTAGAAAGCTAGTTTGGAAATATTTAAAAAAAATACATAGATATAAATTTATTAGTTAGCATTAAAATAAATCGTTTAAAATTGCTGGAAAACATAATTATAAATTCAAACAACTTTATGTATTTTACTATACTTAAGAAAATTTTGAAGAGCCGGCAACGGCGGCTCAGGCGGCTGGCCGCACAGAGTAAAACCACTGGCGGTAACACCGGTCAACGAGATTATTAGACTACTTTGCATTTAATACATTGCTAATACTTCTTCGGCCCACTGTGCCATACAATTTTTACGACGTCGTTAAAATGATTTACGACTTTAGGCACTCAACTTGTTTAAGACGCCAGTGACGTGTATTTCAGCTAGGTTTATTAACACAGACAATTTTTTGAGATTGTCTGGCTAAATGAGCATTATTTACAGCAAATTATATTACAAATATTAAGAGTTTTGTATGCAGGCTAATTATAATCTCCTATATTGATTTGAATGAAAAAAATTATTTCACAATTTTCGAATTTATAAAAGATATATGCACGCCCATGGAATCATAAAGTTGCACCGCTTTTTTTGTTCCCCGGGCGTATTTATCATTTTCAGTTAAAATTAGAAGGACTATACCTAATTGAATAAATTGTATTTTTATAGGTACATACTAGAGATATCACTAAACTATAAAAGACAGGGTCGGACAGCTAAAATATATTGTTTATATAAGAAATAATTCATGAAAAAAGTACACACTTTACAAGAATAATAAAACATAAGAACATAAGTCTACCTGAAGGGTATGCAATCCGTATAATGTATACCCTCAAAATTTCCTACTTTTACCGAAATTCGGGCGTACAGGAACTCTAAGCGTGGACTCACACTGGATGCAGAAACGCAGTGGCGGCTGGTGATAAAGGGCACAGGGGCACGTGCCCAGCCCAAATTTCAATAGAAAATATTTCTTTTGTGTTAATTTACTATAAATTACTGTTACAATAATATCAATTAATTGTATACGACAAACTTTTCATATTCTAATTATTATTCCTTTTACACCACAAATAATGATTTTCATCACATATATATGACAGACTATCGATAGAGCACCGAGCCACCGTAGTCTGAATTCTCGCACTTCGCGCGCGTGGGCGATGGCACACAGTTTCCCAGCCCTCGTTTTTAATCGGGCTTTTTTCGGTGACTGGTAATGTTTGGAGACGATTGAAATAACTAAAATTGCTAGCGCAGTTTTCGTAATGCAAGTCAGCTGTGAGCTGTGAAGGCCAACGAGTCACGGGCAGGACATACACAGTGTCGGCCCTGTGACATTCCTGCTTGGTAATAACTAATAATAATTAATAATGTACTATGATGCAACATACCTAGTTTCTGTGAACATATTAACATTTTCATTCGTAAACTGACTACGGTCCTGTTACACTCCGCGCTCGCACGAACTAGTTATTACATTTTTATTCCATATGACGTATATTGCTGTCATTTCAGTATTCCCCGTTCCCTCTTCAGGTACAGGTTGTCGAAAAAAATAAAAAAACTTCTTAAATTTTAGAAACATTGTTACAAATTGATACTCGCGTAAAAAAATCATATGTACCACAATGGGATTTACCAAGAGCAGTGTATATCGGTAAAAAATTTGTATTAAAATTCCTAAGAGACTAATTAAGAGATTAATTCTTCTCGGATGCATAATATATGACACTTAGACGTTTTAAATGTTGCCTGGTAGTGTTTTTTAAATATATCTTCCCGTGTTTATGCCAGTGATATACTATGTACTAAGTGAGACCCTGATTTTTATGGTTTATTGCTATCTGTAGTATATAGCTAATACCTATATTAATTATTAAGCGTAAAATTTTGAATGCGTTCTTTTCAAAAATTACATTTTCAAAGATGGTGACCACTATATTTTGAAAACTGCTCGACGCGTCAAAACGAAATTTATACTACATATTCTAGGCATCAAAAACTAGTCTTTAATCAAATTATGTTTTATAAACACTTTTCTTATAAACAATAGACAAACGCTTTTTTCCCTTAAAATTCATAAGTACACTTTCAAATGCCACCATTTTGTTCGATTTAAAAACAAAGAAGAAGAAAGCTTCGATTAAGCACTAGATAAAGCATTAAACTACATTTTTTTGTTGTATTAAATTCGAATAAACTAACAGTAAATAGCACATATGTAACAGCAGAATACTTGGTGCAAAACTAATATTTTGTTTTAAAATTTTAATGAAGTTGACTTAAAATACATATTTTTTAAATTCCGGTGACTAACACTTAAAAAATTGAAGATATGTTTGATTGAACTGGTAAAAGGTCAAATCACTCAAACAGGTATATCTCTCCAATCTTGCCGTTCTTGCCATTGCTTGAAGTATATGTAGGTATACTTACATAGATGTTAAATAATGTCCATCTGCAGCTTTTCAATGCTATAAGAAGTGAACCTAAATGCATATTTTCCTAAAAAAATTACCTACCAATTTCGACTCAAGTATCAAAAACGTGATTAACCATCATAAATGACTGCAGCTCCAGCTGAATGGAATTAGAAACACTGAACCAAAGCCAATTAAAAAAAGAAGCTTCATTGCAGCGAGGTAATTAGCATAATCACATATTATTAATATTATGAAAAAACATAATTAAAGTTTGGTACAATATTAATAATTGACTTGATAAAGATGATATGATTGTAAAGTTAACAGAAATACGACTGTCCATCGATCATAAAAAAAGTAAATCGTCAATTACATATACAGCGTGGCAAAATGCCTGTAACTTTTCAATATATACGAAAATATGTCCTGAGTCTTTTGAGTAAAAGTCCTTTTTCTCTTTACTGTACACTAAAATCTTCATATTTGTTACAAAAAAGAAAAAACACCTTTAAAGTTAACTTTTTGAAACCAATAAAAAAAATATAATCAAAGTAATTGTGAAGTTAAGATATTCTCGTGACATTTGCCATAAAAGGCGTCATTTTCTATTTTCTGTATTTGTGTTCAATCATTTACTGTTCCTTTTGCGTTTTTACGATTATGAATAAATAATGGTTCGCTTGAGTGAGAAGCAAATAATTGAAATTTTAATAATGAGGGGGTATGGAGATATGCAGATATCCGACGACCAAATTTGTGTACTGTTTAATGAACTGTATCCCAACAGATCTTCAATAAGCCAGTCACCGTTTTCAGTCCAATCCGATCTTCTAGGGGTTTTTATTTAAGCAAGAAAAGTTACGTCCCTACAAACTACAACTTTTTCACGTTAAGCGAGGATGACTTCGATAGAAGGGGTTGACTTTTGTGTCGGAATGATGTAGTAACAATAATAACTTCGCAAGAAATATCCTTTTTTCAGATGAAGCTACATTAAGTTTGAATCGACATAACAGTCGTTATCGGTCAAGTCAGAACCCTCATTGTTTCTAAGAAGATCATACCCAAAATCACCAAATAATTAATGTTTGGGCAGGAATAATTATTGGAGGACGTATTGTTGGACCTGAAATCACATTATTCCATCTTATAGACTGTCGTTTTCGGGTGAAAATAATGTTATTAGCCCACAAATGCAGTTCCAACAGAATAGGGTACCACAGATTTGGCGGAAAATATTAGGGAGTATTTAAATGCATAATTTCCAGGATACTGGCTGGATAAGCAGAAGAGGTACAATTGTATGGCCAGTGCGCTCCCCGGATCTAAATCCCTTAGATTTTTTCTGTGGAGGTATGTAAAATGTAGTAGAAGTTTAGGTCAATCGACTTGAAAACTTTGAGGACTTGAAATAGAAAATTTCCATTCCTGAAGACTTTCTAGTAAATGTTACTGAAGAGTTTCGTAACCGACTTGTTTAGCGGTAAATTGTGGTCACTTTTGAATACCTCATTCGCTAACCATTGTTTTGTTTCATTTATAAAAAATAAATGAATTAAGCAATTACATTATTTTACAAAAATTAACTTGTAGCATGTTTTTTTTGGTAAAATTTCTTTATGTAACCATATCAAATTTTTAGTGTACAGTAAAGATAAAAAGCTGCTCTTTCATATATTGAGAGAAAACCTACGCGTTGTCGTAAAAAAAATAAAATTAATGTCCATAACACTTAACAGCGAAAAGACACAATTATTTCATAATGACAGAAACGTGTATATAAATTGATGAAAAACTTGTACAACTTTGATTTAAGAAAATCTTTTAGATAAGACATTTTTTCAAATATTAGATTATTAAAAATTTACAGACATTATGCGCTACTTTTTTGCCACATTATATGTTTTAGCAATGGGTTCTGTGTTCTATAACACCACCCATTTGTTGTGTAGGAGGAATTAAAAAATAATAATATTCCACACAAATGGAAGAAGGTATTTCGCAAATTATAGGGGTAAAAAAATAAAAAAAAACGGAAAGTAGGAAAATTAAAAAAAATTAAAAATGTCAAGATGTCAACAAAAAAAAAACAAAAACTAAAAAGGACTAACAAAATAAAAAAAAACATATGATCAAAATGCAAAAAATAACATTAAAAAAGAGAGTAGAAAATAACGATGATCAAAATGCAAAAAATAACATTAAAAAAGAGAGTAGAAAATAACGACACAGTACATTCACTTAAACATTTTTTTTTTAATAATGATTTATAAATACAGGCTTACTGACGTTAACACGTAATATACATGCAGACACAGGAAGGTAGGGACTACCCCTAACGTCTGAGGAGAGTAAACAAAATAAATAAAACCCTTATAGTGAAATGTCCTTAAACTTGATACAGGAGTGGGGGGTAATTTAGGGTGTTCATGCTTCAGCTTCTTGTACCTTCTTTTCTTCACCCTTTTTGGACCAGTCTGGCTTCTTCTGCAAAATTCAATTACATTATTAGTATTATAATAGATCCCAGGTCACCGGAAACAAGGTTATTTACTGTAGGGACAAATAACTACCATTATTTACAGAAATCGGAAATGAAATAAAAAACAGCAGTGGTGAGTTAGTGGAGAAATGTGCGACATTTGGCAAAGATAAGTGCGAGTTAAATACGAAATGCCGAGGCAGTGCAAAATGCTAACTAATAAGGAGAGAGATAGAAGTTAAGGACAAATTTCTACTTATTTTTCGATAAAAAATAAAGATTAACCTTAAAAGTAAACGTATACTAAAATGTTCAACATTAATTATTTTTAATAAATATCACTAAAAGTCAAATTTCTCACTCATTGATTATTTTTTATCCAAAAATATATTTCTATGGGTACGAAATAATCTGGTACTGAATATTTATATAACTATATGTGGTAGATATACTTTCTCTAACATTATTAATGGAAGGAAAATAAATAACAGAAATATTTGTCCTTTTTTGATTTTACCTTAGCCGCAGTAGCTGCTTTTTGAGCATTCTGAAAAGTTATTATAAGCGTTTTAAGCATGAATAGAGAGTTTCCTTCTACAAAGATCTTCGTAAGCTAATAAATAAGTACAATATCGTTGTTTTTAAGTAGTTACCATCTTTTAAATATTTTCATAGAAGTGAAAAGTAGTAACGAAGTTCTAGGAGGTATCCATAATAATTTTAAGAGTATATATATATATATAGACTATATTATGGAAATATATGGAATACATACAATTTAGCAGGGGATTTTTTTTTTACAAGAATGCTATATTTAATTACAATATTCTACTGTTTAAAATTTTGCGAAAATCTTTGCAAAATAAGAGACGTAAGTCAGCTGCATTATATTTTTATACGCATAAAGGCCAAATTAGCTTTAGCTCACCTTGCTTGAAAGGTTTTCCGTTACGTTAAAAACAAAAATATGAAAAAAGCTCAAAAAAAAAATTAAAGAAAAAATAAACAGACGTAGCTATCTGTGTAAAAAAAATTGGGCGCAAACGTATAACAGAATTATAAGGATGGCCCCAGGGAAAAATATATGTACAAAAAATGTTCGAAAAAGTTTTAAGAAGATTGGTACTGCAGATCTGTTAAATATTTATTTTATATTGTGATTAAAACTTCTTTTAAAACAATCGGTATGTATAATATGTAAAAATGGCGTCGCTATTTCTTCGTCTGCCACTCAGCTTTTTCAGATTTCTTGGGCTGTGGAAATAAACTTGTGTTCTAAAAAGGTGCTTTAGCATAAACAAGTGACTATATCTCCAAGTTACCTCTCTTTTTTTATTTCTCTATTTACATACTATCTTCTAATTTTGGATTATAGTCACTATGATGTAGCAATGAAACATTTCTCAACTGAGACTCTACCTATATATACGTAATTGACATATAATTGATACATATACGTAATTGACACTTATTCGTACACTAATTCGAACATTGAAACAGTTAAATAGTTGGTCTATTTTTACGTAATTATTTTAACAAATTTTTTACACTGCTTCGTAATAAAATTAAAAGTTGTTTAAAAGATGCTCTCAATGAAGAGTACAATTTCTAGTCTGTATAACAGGAACTTGAATCGTGCATCAAATCACTCTTGAATATATCATCAGTGACTTTTTGAATAATTTACTATTAATTTCTGGTAAACGTTGTGTTTAAGCGGACATTTAAGAGTCCTGTAACATTTTGGACAACTTTTTTCTTGTAGAGTCTTAGTTGGTACTCCTTATTTTATGAGGATTTAAATACGGCTTGAATCATTTAGCAAAACATCGTCAACAACACAAAAAAAAACAATAATGTTATACATATATACATATAAAAAATGAGATGAAAAACTGAAATCCTCCTCTGCTTCTCGCATCAACAAGAAAATGTAGTCGAGCTGAATTGTTAAAAAAACTTGTTCTATACAGTCACAATTACTTATTTTAGTTAAGTACAAAATTTAGTTTCTATTTTATATTTTAAAGGTGTTTTAAAATATTCATTTTTATTTGGAACTATTTAATTAAAAATAACGTTTATGATCTTTTGAAAATATACTTGTTAAAATAAAATTAAATATTCATGTGTGTTTATGTTGACAAAAAAAATAATACGTTAAACAATCTTACCTCTTTGTCTTCTTCTTCTAGGGTGAACTCCTTCTTCTTTACAACTTTGAGTTGGTTACGGAAGTTGAATTCTGCAGCCTTCTTCTGCAATTTGGCGAATTTGTTTTCATATTTGGAAACTTTCTTGAGTGTGGGTTTGACGCTGTTAAGGAAATATAGAAGGGTCAACTTTATGACACTAATAGTTATTCGGTTACTTACAATTTGCCCCTGAGGTCGTTTACTTGGCTGTTGAGATCGGCAATCTGTTAAAAATATAAACAATACGATACGTTAGAATTAATTTCTGTACCTATCGACCGAATGCTGAAAACGGTTATTTCAGTAAACACTTAATATTTTTGACATAATACGAATTATACAGTGATGGGCGAAAGTGTGGAACCACGTGAATATCTGGAGATTATTGTTACGTTTTAATGCAAAAATTACCTTAAAAAGGCCATAACTTGACATTAGCTTGAAATATACAGATCGTTAAAAAAAACGATGTTATTTAAACGAAGTTATTTCTTTCAATGGAATGGAACTAACGTACTTGGACGTGAATATCGGACTGAATCTTGTGAACGTGAATATCGGACTGAATATCGGAATTATCGGACGTGAATATTTTGGGAGCAACACACAATTAAAAATTATGATTTTTTAAATTTTCACACAAAACTATTTAAATAAAAACTGAATTATTAAGAAAAATCTAATTAAGCCATGAAGATGTCTGAGTACATTAGATACAACGTCGGCAAGGTTTGTATGCAACGCCCTCAAACGCTGATGATTTAGACTAGTATTTACTAAAAAAACGATTCATAGTCCAAAGTTTATTTTCAGAGACTTAACAGATTACCAATAATATATTAAGTGTAATTATTCCATTGTTCTGTTTTGTCTCTTATGATTTAAGTATTTGCTATTTTTCTTTTATTTTTGTTTATTCTTTAACGATTTTTCACTCCGATAAACTATATTATTTGTTGTCGCGAAATCTAACAGTGATTAATTTTATCTGAATTCTTTAGTCTTCATCAAAAAAATGTGTGAAAACGGTTTCCACTTGTCTGTAACTCGCAAAATATTCACTCCAAATACCAAGAATGTTAGTTCATACAGAGCATTCCATAAAACATAGTTTTTATACGTACGTTTACCGTTTTTTTTTTGGAGTAATCTATATTTCAAGCTAAGTTTAAATTAAGACCTATTACTGCTAAATTTTACATTTAAACTGTCTTATCAATGTCTCTATTAGCTTCAGAGATGCTTACGTGGTTCCAAATTTTTGCAAATCACCGTATTACAGCAAAAACAGCATCGAAAAACACAGTATTTTATTAGTAAATAGTGCTAATCAAGAAGGTGTCGAATAATTAATAAACACACATAACAAACAACACGTGTTAGTGAGACAAAGAGGAAAAACAGTTAAGAAAATAAAATCGGTAAACCTCGCTTGCATGGTTAATGTCAGAGGCATAGAGAGAAAAAAAGGAAAAAAAGACAAAAAAAACAGGAAACATTTAAGAATCAACCACTACATAGGGGATAATCGTATTCATTAAACATATATACAAAAATTTATATACACAATATACAGGTGGAGAAATGTCAAAAAATCCATTATTTCTCAAAAACACAGGTATGGGATCCGCCTTCTCTTGGGATACATGAAAAACTAAAAATCCTTCGAGTTTCTCAAAACAGGATCGACGAGCGGGTTTTAAATGCTGGTCTTACGCAGTTTTTCCTTCTCTACAAGCTCTATTAGCTACACTTGTCAAGCTCAAAATATTGCCTATTTCATTTCACTAAAGGAACAACATCCGTTGGGTATCTTGTCAAAAAATTTCACGGGTATTCTTTTTAAGAGCTTCTATTGATTTGTTTCTCTAGATTTCTCTAAATCTATGGTAAGTCTATTTTGCGACAAATTAATATTTAAACGTTGCTATGATTTATCATTAAGTGGTACTATTTTTTAGAATAGAATATATTGTTTACAACATATACGGTATATCTTACTATTAATAAGTCACAGCGAAACTTCAGATTCTTTAGGTAAACATATTACGAATTAATCAAACTACCTTAGTCCGAAAGTTATATTTAATTTCAATTTCCGTAAATAACTTCTTTAAAAAACAATTTGTTTTTATAAAATTTGGTGATTAGAGACTTTAATTTGTCAATCATTTTGTTCTACATCATTTTGAATACATAAAGAATGGTGTTTTTTTGTGTCTTAAAATATTTATATTTTTATTGAAACTATCTATTTTTCCATCATTTATTGACAGAAAAGGTAAAGCCTTTAAATATGGCTCCAAATAAGCATTTTATAGATATTTGCTTTCAAAGTGTTGAGTGCAACCACCTAATTAATTCGTTGTGAGATTTACAATTAATATCCCATTAACGGTGGGACATGGGAAGCTGACGATTATGTCACTCAAAATTTGAGGAGTGGCATAAACATGCTTCAGTAAAATGTTTTTCGTTTCTGAAATACAGTGTGTTGAAATTCAAAATGAAAAATCAAAAAAATATTATAGATAATACTTTTATTATTACTTTATCATTACATTTTCAAATTTGACAAGACTTCTTGAATTTTGCGATGCTATCCAAACATTATATATAATTTTGACAATATTTTTGAATTTATTAATGTATATTACGTAGATCATATACTACTATTGTAAATCCATAGATTGGGTTATTTTCGAGATATTTGTACTCTCTCTTTTTCGAGTTGGTACATTTTATTTCAAATTCTTTTTGATTTTTTTTAATTCTAATATAGTATATATAATTAGTTTTATTGTATTAACTCGACGTGTGATGTTTTTCTTACTTTGACATATACAACGTATTTTTTTTTTGTAAATCAAAGAACAACTTTGTTGTGCACTGAACACTTTAAACGAAAATAACTCTAAAACTGTCAATCGGAGCGACATTTAAAAGGTTTTTTTCGTCTAAATATGATGAAAAATCGATATTTTCAATAAAAAGAGGTGTATTCTAAGACGCAAAAAAACTTACACAGTTTTGTATGTATTCAAAATGTTGCAGAGAGCGCCCTCTACAACTTGTAGCAAAATGATTGACAACTTAAAATTCCTCTCTTTAAAAAACCCCAATCACCAAGTGTTTTTTTTAATGTTTTTTTAAAGAAGTTATTACGGAAATTGAAAATAAAATTAGACATTAGACGAAAATTATTTTAGATTAAGGTATGTTTGGATAAATCGTGATATTTTTACTCAAAGACTCTGTAGTTTCGCTGTGATCCATTAATAATGGGACAACCTGTATTTTTGGACGTGGCTGTGTACGTAGTTTAATGTATTGTGTTTATGTTTTTTTGTTTTAGTTTTCTACTAAACTACTTCTTTAGCTTTCTTACTACCAAGTCATGTAAGCGGTAATAGAAGACTATAAAGTAAAAATCGAAATGTATATAGGCTAAATATGTATTTTAGGATGAAATAATTGTTTACACATATAAAGTTGAGGGTTATTTCTTCTTAGTGAAAGGAAATCACATATTGGTTTCTCCTTTAAGTACATTCGTTTTCCAGTAAATCGGATATTTTTAGCTAAAAAACACTGGAATCTCTGGAATTACACGTGTAGATCATTTCACTGATGTAAAATTTCTTCCTTGGATTTTTTTCCCTTTTTTTAAATATATTTAATAGTTCAACGACAATATACCCAAAGTAACATGTTGTTAACGAAGCCGCTTACAGGCAATATTTCGAAGTTAAGTAATTCTGTACAATTATTTACAAATGAACCAATCCTGAAACGATGTAAAGGATTTCATAATCAAGGATATAGCATGGCACTTCTGAACTGTGAGGTTCCGTTGTCCTGGTCATTTTATACATGAAATTATTGGTGATTTGGAACGAACAGAAAAGAAAAAGAGTAGGTATTTCAGTAAAAAAAACCTATAAATAAAAGGAAGCATGAAGGGCCATGCCGTATTCCTAGAGGAATGCTGGGGCAAGCGTTATGCAATTCGTTATTCTATCAATTGATTTTAAAATAGACTTCGAAAGTAACGTGTTAGTAGAGTTATTCAGTGGGAGAAGGAAATAGTAACGGATGCCACTTTCAAGGAAAACTGAGTGCATTGTGTTTGGGGTAACTTAAAATTAAAAATAGATATAAAACAGACGTGGAAAGATAAAAGTCTTCTCTACATAAAAGCCAGCGAACAGCAAAGCCAGGAATCATTTCAGGAATAGTTTCAGTGCAAAACTACCGACGAATACACTTCAAAATTGGACGTTCTGAAGTCTATTCGTTCGAGGATGAAGAGTATTTACAATGTGTAATGCTTTAGTTGGGTTAAATGAGGTTATGCAGGATGGGAAACTACGGCGTAACACTTCATGTATGTATTATTATCAGTATTTTTTTTAGTATACACAACGAGGGTATAGATTTGGGATGATATACCACAGGACCTGGTACGTTGGCGACTTATAAACCTTGCAGTAAAAACGGAAAATAAAATTAATTGTTATTGATTGGTTTACTTGATAAAATGATTATTATGATGCGTCACTATGCGAAATCATTTAAAGTATGAGACATTGGTTAGTGTTTGTAGTGAAATCTTTGTAAGTGTTATCACATAAACTGCTCATCAAAGTTAGCGTAATACGTTTTAGATTAGCGGCATTTGCGCTCTATTCGAGTGAGAGACTTGCGGTTTTTAATTTTCGGTAGTCTATGGCGTTGGTTTGCACACCCCGAAAGCGCTACGTTGTGACTTCAACGGTCCGCCCTCCACACCCCAAAAAGTAACCCCACGTCGAAATTTGAGTTCGCAAGATTTTGGCGGCAATTTCAGACACGTACAGGGTGGATTAAGAAGAACGCTATCGGGTAAAAACTCCATCCCGGCACACATTAAGACCTTCTTAATAAATTTTGTGTATTTGGTCACTCTCCTATTTCCTCAACCCATTTCCAGACCCCCTAAGCCACCTTTGCATTTACGCAGGGTTGAACAGACAGACATCCCACGCAGCCTCCTACAGAGGCGGAACCAGAGGGGTTGGTGGGGGGTCGGAATAGGTGTGGCTTGGTAGGTCCTCCTGCCAAGCGCAACTCGCTTTCACCCTTTGAAAACCCAAGCACTGCTTGGGTTTTCAAAGGGTGAAAGCGAGTTGTCGCACCCCACACCATTTTATTAGACGGCATTAAGATCAATGGATTCGCCCAACAGAGGTCAAACCACGCAATACCTTAAGTAAATGAAAAAGGGTGAATTAGGGTGGTCTAGAGATGGATTGAAGAGATGGGACAGCGACCAAATACACATAACTTATCGAGGAGGTCTTAATGTGTGCCGGGATGGATGAGTTTTTACCCTGCAGCGTCCTTCTTAATCCATCCTATAGGTCTCTGAAATTGACGTCAAAATCTTGCGAATTCAAATATTGACATGGGGTTACTTTTTGGGGGTGGACAGTGAATCGTTTAAGCCACAACATAGCGCCTTCTGGGCATTAAAACCAACAGTATAAGCTATCGAAAAAAATCGCAAGTCTCTAACTCAAATAGACAGCAAATGGCGCTAATCAAAAAAATGTTACGCTAATTTTGATGAGCAGTTTATTATATGATGTGGTATTTTCAAGGCGTTTCAAGTAAGAGAAATAAATGAAAATTAATATTTATGTGTTTTCAAAAGTAATGAGTAGAAAATAAGTGAAAGGTAGTGAATTATAAAATAAATTAATGTTAGTCGAAATACGTGAGTATGTAATCTTTCTTTTAGTCCAGGTAAACGTCTAGGTAGTTTGAATTTTTCTGAAATGATAGGAATATCATTAAAATTCGTAAAATAGACGACAATAAAAAATGTCACATTAGCCGAAATTAATCAACCAGTGTACCAAGTGTCACAAAAAATGTTTGAAGAGTTGTCTTATTCTAAATCTAAACTTAAAAGTGTGCAGTGGACACATCATTATAATCACTAAGAAAACAATCAACTTTAGTGCTCACGTAATAAGAATCTTAAATAATCAAATAGACCATGGGAGTTTTCAAAATCTGCTTGTTAAGATTTGTTGGTATCACACGTCATCATATGCGAAATATAAGAATTTTATGGAACACAATTAAAATGTTCAAACTCTTGACAGCTGGTTGGGCAAAGCATTTTTGGTTTATCACCATTTTTCGAGAATAAACTAAACAATATTATAATTTGATTTCGGAAATTCTATGCGTACGTGTTATATTACATTGTTTATAATTAGTGTGTGCATCTAGTTTTCAGGTTACAATGCATGGTGTCATTTGTTTATCATAACCTATGAAACTCGCTTAAATCCGATATGAGGTTTTACTTCGAGAACTTTATGTATTTTGGTTCTCTCATATACCTGCTTAGTTCAAATCAATTCTAGGTCTATTGCTCAAACCCTAGGCAAATATACTATTTTGAAACATGTTTCTCTCTTATACATCGTATCAATCAATTTCAACGATTCTTTTAGTCATTATACTGAGACAAAATTGACGTGATTTTTTGCTACGGAACATATTTCATGTTATTATTGCTTCTTACCCCTTTTTTATGACAGTAATGCCGTCGCAGTTGAAAAATAAATAGGTTTTGACAAAATTAAATTGCCATTGGAATGTCTGAATTTACGACCAGTAAAATATCTGATTTATTAACTTTTAATTCATTAGTCTGTTAAGAACATTTATTTGGCTTACTTACGAAATATGTAGGATAAAACCTTTATTGATAATTTTGCATAACTAGTGTGTTTGTATAAATATGTTAAAGTAAGGATAATAGTCAATACATATACAGGGTTGTCCTTTAAATTTTGACATCTTTTTATATCAATGTTTTCGACGTAAACTTTCTGTTTTTTTTTAAGCTCATCATGATGAACAGTTGAATATCGAAAATTATTTCATTCTGATCTAATTACAATACTAGTACCGTGTAACATTCTATGGAACACAGTGAATCATCCCGAGTTTACTCAGTCTTTACAATGCATGTTCGCGAAGAATCGACCTTGAGAAAACAATAGTTACCGAAAGTTAGAGTTAGTTCCCGCAAACGATAGAATCATGTGACTCAATACGTTAGAGAAAATAGTAAATTAAATAACTTTGAAACATTGTGACTGCTTTGCTATTAGAAATGAAAGTAGTTTTATCACTCAGTTTAGGTGATACTGAAGGTTGATTTAATAGTCACAATTAAGATTTCAACTGTACATCTAACCTCAAATAAAAAATATACTCCTAACCTCAAATAAAAATTTGAGTGTATTTTTAATGTATAAACGGATTTTCAGTGACAGACGTCAAACATTAAGGCCTAATCATAATATGATTTTTACAGGTTTTATTATCACTAAAAACTGTTTCATATTATGTGAGTTATTAGTGATTTACTTTCATTTTAATTCTCAATGTAAATAGTGAATAGTCAGGATGCCCGACTTGTTTTATAAACCCTTCTTACTTATTCAGGATACGGTATATCTATTTACTGTTACTTGGTAAGTTCTTGTTTCTTTTTTACTTATATCGATTCGCGTGTAATAAATTCAAAACTCTATTCATGATGTCCTTGATCCGTCTCTGGTATTGACGTCATGTACTTTCGAGGACTTCTGACTTCGAGTCATTTTTGATCAAACCCCATTGCGCCTCGCCATGTCTTAAATAGTGACAGTCTAAAGCACGATAGTTTAGATATACTTTATTACACATTAGAATTAATTAAATGGAATATAAATTAAAGGAATAAATTAAGGGAATATAAATTATTTTTGAAATCAGATGGAGGAGTTCTTGCAAAATGATAAATATACAAGGTATTTTCTACCTGAAAACTTTGGTTTGTTTTGTAACTTATCGATATTCATTTGTTAATTTTGATATGAAAAGATAGTACAGAAAATTTATTGTAACGTTGAAATAAAAAGTGAGATAGTAATCAAAATAGAAATGAAAACCCCGTACGTTGCAGTTAAGATTTAGATCTAAATTGCGGCTATTTCAATAATTCTATTCGTTAATGCCCTTCAGTTTATAATTCGCCAACCACGTATGAGTCGTTTTATATATAAAACTTATTATTATGTATAGAATGTATGATGTGAAGCACAAAACAGTGTACACTCGTAATGTGTGGTGGTACCTCCCAGTCCCGCTTTCGAACTTCGCGTTCCAAATCCCACTTCTGCTCCTCACAAATATACATGCGGTCGTAATAGTCTTTACAAATCTTCTTAAGCAGGCCTAGAAATCGGAAACGGAACCAGCAGTCAGCATATATTTATAACAAAAGTCACTGACCCGGTTACCTTATAACTATTTTTTTTATTTTCTTTCTAATGTACTTGTCCACAGGTTGCACACAACGTTCGTCAATGTCGTGTTTGAAAACGCGTCAGGAATGAATTTACATGTCTGTAGAAATATTGTTGTAGTCTATGAGTTTGTAATACTCGTACAAGGTGATTCACTATAAATGTCCCCCCCTTCCCTGTGACTTGGTTATTTCTGGACCGATTCGAAAATTCAAAAAAACCTGTTTCACCAAGGCTGGGTGAAGCTAAGATGGATATATACGAGGTGTTTAAATTAAGTAATGAGACAGGCAACGTAGCGTTTGATCTAACAACACTACGGAGACGGGACCTGGAAGGTGGGAATCATTTGTTTGTTCTTTGTGACTGTTTTCGTAAACCGGTTTTTCTAGTGCGCTATCGAGTTACGGCGTGCTATCAGGTTTTGCTTCAGACTTGGATACAGCACAACGGATACTTTTGCAAAACTTCAACACGCCTACGGAGAGAGTGTTTTTTCAAGAGCCCAGGTTTTTCGGTGGTTTAAGGCATTCTCAGAAGGAAGAGAGTCGATTGAAGATGAACCACGCAGCGGAAGACCTTCATCTTCAAGAACCGATGAAAATGTCGATAGAATACGGAATATTGTGCATTCAGATCGTCGGCTGACGACAAGAATGATAGGGGAAGAGTTAAATCAAACCACTGTTCATCAGATTTTGACTAACGAATGGGAATGAGAAAAATCTGCGCAAAAATGGTTCCAAAAAAACCTTTCGCAGGAACAAAAGGACATCAGGAGAGAAATGTGTCTTGACTTTTTGGAATCGATTGAAAATAATCCTCATTTTATGGAACGTGTCATTACTGGCGATGATATACAAGGTGTTTGAGTACAACTCGGAAACAAAATTCAAAAGAGCAACAATGAGCAAGTCGAAGATCAAATGCATGCTGATTTGCTTTTTTTGATAGCTAGGGATTTGTCCACAAAGAGATTGTACATCCAGGCCAAACAGTAAATCAACGCTTTTACAGAGAGGTTCTTGAATAACTTCGAAAAGAGGTCATTTTTTAGCGAGTAAAAACATTCTTGTGGCTTCTCAGCTTCCTTATTCGCCTGACTTGAGTCCTTGTGACTTTTTTCTCTTCCCGAGATTGAAAAATCACCTCAAGGGACGTGATTTTGGGACCATAGAAAACATTCAAACAGCTGTAACCAATCAGCTGAAGGCTATTCTAGTATATGAGTTCCAGCACTGCTATGAGGGATGGAAAAACCGTCTCCAGCACTGTGTGACTTCTCAAGGAAGTTATTTTGAAGGAGGAGGAAGAGGAGTATGTGAAAAAAATTGTAAAGGAAGATTTGTTAATATAGATGAATTGAGGAAAGAATTCATCGAAGTAAAAACTTTTAGAATTGCTTTCCGTACGAATAATTATGGTTGCCACTGTTTTTGGTTCTTATTCAATCAATAATTTGTTTTAGTTTTCCATTCCATTCCATTCTTTACAATACCTAATTAATATTTCTGAGAACATCAGCAAAATTACAGGAAATAAATATCATCGGTTTAAATATAAAACTCATGAAGTAACGTTAAACCAATAGTAAGGAAACTGCAATTGTCTAACAAGAGATGGAAAAAGTTGCAATAATATGGGTTACAGCCTAGTTAAAAAGTAGTATTACATCTTTAAACTTCTTGAAATAACTTTTTCGTCTCTTACACTGGTTTTCATGATGACAAAAACTTGAAAATAATTATTAATGTTTTTTTTTAATTTTCGAGTCAGTCTATATCAGTTGTCAGTCAATTTTACAATTTTACTAACACCCTAAAACAATTTTTCAGAAATTTAAAATTCCAGTTTTCCAGTCCGAATTTCATCTGTAACAACAAAGTTACAAAAGCTACAAATACAAAGTTACTATAATAAAGTCATCAGTTGATGTGGCAACAGAGACTAACAGTTTCGT
Organism: Aromia moschata; assembly: GCA_029963805.1. Taxonomy (NCBI): domain Eukaryota; kingdom Metazoa; phylum Arthropoda; class Insecta; order Coleoptera; family Cerambycidae; genus Aromia; species Aromia moschata. Next base: position 124,439 of record JAPWTK010000214.1, read on the forward strand.
GATTCGCTTAAAATGTCTTCAATTTCGGTTATCGACCGACATTCAATATATTATTTATTTTGACCTTTTATTATAACAACCTGGTAAGTATCAATTTTTATATTTTAAGGAACGTGTTACATTTACACTTGTAATAACGCACAAATAACAACACCGGAAAGTGTTAATTTCAATCTAAAGTTCAAAGAACTGCGGATGTTTCTACCACATTGCGATTTATTCACCCCTCACTTTCATATTTGGTTCGCGTTTATCTGAGAGAAGATGTTACTTTTAATTCCCTTGGAATTAAATTTTCAATGCAATTTTTTTGCAATATTCGTAGTACCCTAACGCATATGTCATTAATATGACGCTTTATAAGTAATATATTCTCACGTTTTTCTGCTGAAAATATGGAAATAAACTCTTGTTTGAATGAACGCTTTCAGTTCGATTTTAGTTTAAATTAATTTTTGTATAGTCTTTAACTGTGGACAAGTACGTTTTTTGTCTTTTTTTATAGGATTGGTCTATGTGCTATGTATTCTCCGAGTCTACAGGAGAACTAAAAACAAATGTCCTAAATAAAATTGTCGCCAAATATGTACATTGCGGGTAAAAATGAAAAAAAAAACAATGTAACCAAAAAAATAATTACACTGAACTAGCTAGGGCTCATTATTTTCGGGTTACATTTTCTTAATATAAAATGCCATTCCAAAACAGCTCCCTAAAAGAATATTAAAAAAAAATTGCAAGGCCTGTGTATCGTGTATAAGTTGTACCTCTGCGGCTTTTATACGTTCGATTACTTCTAAGTCATATTTATCCCCTTCGAGTTTTGCAATTCTTGAATGATAGTCGGTACAAATTGTCTGAAGTTCAGCTAAAAGAAATAGGTTTGATTATCATAGTAGAATTTCTTTATCCGGGGTGAACGTTCTTCGAGGCTCCGTTGGTCCATGTCGTTTTACTGAAATACTTTCTTTTTCGAAGCCTTTACGTTACGCTCAATGCGTATATATATTTTTTTAATTAAGAAATATGTTCTCTTCGTATATAATTTTATCACATCCTTTGTATTCACACATAAGGGTGGGTCATAAGTAACTGTACATAGTGAAACAGCGGATTCCTAAAGTTAAACTTACCTTAGTCAAATTGTAGATGATAACCAAAATACAGGGTGTCTTTTTAAGTGTTACCTTTTTTTTTTTTCAAATTTTCTCTATAATTTTCGAATAAATTGAGATAATGGCACGAAAATCGAGAATCGGTGGTTTTCTTCGGTGAAAAATTTAAATTCGTTCATAGTTTTGATATCACCAAGGTGCTTATTACGCTTCTTTCAAACGGTTCAACTTTTTGGGACTTAATATATCGATTTAACTATTAGAATTATCAATTGTCCTACAGTTTTTACATAAAAACGGAATACCTAGTTGAAGTCGGTAAGAGTATTCGTTTTCGAAATATTCGCATTTGAAAAAATCTAGCTCATTCTGTATACGAGGTGTGTATATTAAGTAATGAGACGGGAAGGGCGGTAGGTTAACATGTGACTTTGTGACTGTTTTCGTAAACCGGTTTTCTAGCGAGTTTTAAAAATAAAAATAAAACTTCAACACGCCTACGGAGACAGTTTTTGTTAGAAACCCAGGTTTTTCGGTGGTTTAAGGCATTCTCAAAAGGAAGAGAGTAGACTGAAAATGAACCACGCAGTGGAAGGCCATCATCTTCAAGAACCGATGAAATTGTCGACAGAATACAGGATCTTGTCCGTTCAGATCGTCGGTTGACGACAAGAATGATCGGGGAAGAGTTAAATTTGAATCACACCACTGTTCATCATTACTTAATTTACACACCTCGTACATAAAAATATTTCGCTGTACCCGAAAATTGATATATTGTTCTTATTCTGATTGATGAGTAATGCATATTTTATAAATACATTCGATAGAACTTATAATAAAGGCGATAGAGTGCGTCAAAGTTGAATTTTTCAAGTTGATTCCATTGACAACTTTGACGCCCTCTAGCGCCTTTATTATAAGTCCTATCGATTTGGCGTATTTACAACAACTACACATCAAGCAGAATAAGAACAAAAAGTCAATTTTCGTTGGCAGCGAAATATTTTAATGTATGCAGAATGGGCAAGGTTTTTTTCAAATGCGATTATCTGAAAAGAGATCACGCTTACCGATTTTAAATAGATATACCTTTTTTATGTACAACAAGTAGAGGAATACATTTTTCTAATAGTTAAATATACATACTAAGCCGCAAAAATGTTGTGACATTTTACAGGAGTGTGATGAGCCTTAGGTATCGTCCTCTAGTCCTGGTATCAAAACTATGAACGAATTTAAATTTATCACCTAAGAAAACTCGCGATTCTCGATTTTCGTGCCAATATCTCTATTTATTCGAAAAATATAGAGAACAATTGAGACATAAATTAAATTGACACCCTGTATCTTGCTTATTATCAACAATTGGACTAAGGTAAGTATAGCCAAATCGCAGTATTTTGACCTGGGGAATCTGCAATTTCACGATGCACCATTACGTATGACCCACCCTGTATGATGAGTTCTTCAATCCCTGCAGTTATAATGTATCATCTCGGTGTATCAATTGTTTTAGCCTTTGTGGAGAATTTATTCGCAGACATCTGTCGTAATCTTTATTTGTTAAAAAAAAGTAGTCATCATGACGGGGAACTTTAATTATGAGCACTATATAGTTCTCAAAACACACCGACTAACTGATCTAATCCAACTGAAAAACTGTTTGTTTCTACTATCGTTTTTACTAACTTTCCTTTCTTGGTAAATGTGCTGTTGTGCTTAAAAACATCCCTTTTTTGTACAATTATGCTTTATAACAAGGTTTTTAGCGTGTTTAAGACTATCCTCAAACAAACTGTACAAACATAAAATAAACTATGAAATATATTTCCATTATTAGAAAGTAATGTTAGCCACATGGTAAGAAAGTATTTCTGTAAAAGGCGATTAAATAATGCGTTTCTTTTTTACAGGAATGGTACGACAGGTCGTGGGGGTGTGAAGCAAAAAGCTGGGAGCATACTATCGAAAAGTGTAAATCTGAAGTCATACAGTGTATATACAGAATAGTAACTGGAAGTGGAATAGAAACTATATAAGGTTACTTTGATGTGATTTGTACAATAGCCAATTGGGGAGAGAATTGCTCTGAAAAAAAGGTGCAAAAGCTCTACGTGAACGGTGTGTTATAGAAAATTCCTCTATGCATGTGCAATATAACATGCCCTCCAAATTGTCTATTCTACCTGAAACTCTCTGAATTCCACTTCTTTTTTCAAGGTCAAATTTCTTATTCTCTAGTTCTACAATGCGTTTGTGATATCCCTCGCATATTTGTTTTATAGTTGCTAGAATATAGAGGAACGCATTCGTCAGTCAAAAATTTATTTTATTTTTTAGCACTATACAAAGGGCTTATAACAATACTTCATTTCGAAACCAAGGAAAGAAATAATGAAACAGAAACATGACGAACTACGACGGGTCCAGGTATTGATCGGTTGGCGAATAATTATGGTCGAGGAAGTTAGAAGATGTCTTATAATTATCTGATATAATAAATTACAGATGAAGCTATAGTGGTAGTGAAATTTGCCAACAAACAAATATAAATTCTGTTGGGAACTATCACTGGAATGGCTTACCTGAAGAGTAAATTTTAATGGACATAAATAGATAACACGTACCGGAGATTAACTAACAGGTGAAGTGGGATATTTATTGAACAAATGAATCTATCTTACAGAAAAGTGGTAACCTCGCAATGAAGAATCGTGGAATGTCATATTATTGTTATAAGATACTTTGTATACCAACCCCATAAAAACGGATCCTCTTTCATTTTCTACATCTTGATTGTAGCATCAGACGGAAGAGAGTATAGAAAATCTTATTTTGTTATTATTTTAAGTTACTACATTCCATTGTACTACTCATTCTGCCTGTAACTTACAGGGTATCCAGGAAATGAGTGTACAACGTAATAACATAATTTCATTGACTCAAAGGAAAACGATTTAGGCCAACGCATAACCATAGTTTAGTTTAGCTTCTAGAGGACGTTCTATTCGAAAGGTTTATAGTAGAAATAAAACTAAATTTTTAAACAACAAAAGCCTGGCCCTCTGCTATTTCTGGTTACTATGTTTATTGGGTGTCTGAGCACGTTAAGTATAAATGCTCAAGTATAAATCAGTAGCTATTGTGAAATAACAAAATATGAGTTGAAAATTAGTCTTAAATTGTAGTTCTAAACGCCAATTATAGGTCTAGAGCCATACCCCAAATATGGTCAAAATCATCGCTGAGTTTTTGCGTTATTAAAGAAAAACAAACATGTTTCTGAAATTTTGACGCCCTCTAGCCGCTAAACGAAGTATGGCTATAAGTAAGTTGGCCTAATTTTTTGCTTTTGGTTCAAGGAATTTGTGGCATTACGTTGTACTGTTGTATTTTCTAAACACCCTATATAAGATACCTACAATTATGAAGTGTTTTATCATCTAAATGAATGGAAGTTTTCTGGTAATTCAAGACGCATAACTCTAGAAATGGATTTGAGTACCTCAGTATCATCGTCATTTCCGATGATCAATTTTGACCAACTTTTATTTTATATTTCGAAGTAGATAACTACTGAACAACATATTCTGAGGAAGTACAGCCCCTTACATCGGGTTTACCTTTTCTATTTTCTATGTTTCTTCATTCTATGTTTTTGCCAATTTATTGGTACCAATTGTATTTTAACTTTCCTCTTTTTTAACGTTTCTCTTGTCGTAATGGATTAAACAAAATGTTTCCTTTTTATTTTCTTATTGCTAACGGAAGTAGTCATATCGTTTGTTACATCAAGTTACACAGCTCTTATTGGACAATGTTCTTGTGATTTTGTGTGGAGTCAACATACTACGTTTTTATGCACATAATGGAATTTAGTAAGTATAACAACTATGTTACCACCAAGTACGTACATTTTTTTCTACATCAATACATCTACATTTAGTTTTCCTTACTTTCTTACCTTGCTTGGCCCAGCTGCTATTTTCTGTTTATTTTTAAGGCGGACAAATAACCCCGCAGGGTTATTTTTAATTCTTCCTGCCATTTGGCATTGTTATTTAATTTTTACTGCGTCGTTGTAAGTTGCTCAAGAATTACTTGGCCTATTGACAAACATTTCTCGGAAAATTGGCAAATAACATATCAACTACAACTAAGAAGAGTCAGTCTTGAAAATATACGGAAGAGATAGATAGAGAGAAATTTCAAATCTGCTACACTGTATAAGAGATAATCACATGAACTGAACTGCATTCGTTGCATTCTTTTTCGCACAAAAGTGATATTAAAAAAGCCAATAAGCAAACCTGCTGAGGGATAATAACAGAGAACTGGCATGATGAATGTATAAGTATATGTATAAGAGGGTAGATAGTGTTTATACGTTACATTTTTTCATTTGATATTTGTATAAAACGTGTTTGGTAGTATCTGGATAAATGTTTTACACCGTTTAATCACATATTAGAGCATTTCACGAGGTTTCTGATGATTTCAGTTATTTTATTAATTGCATAGATGCATGCACGGTCATGCAATACACATGCATACATCCATGCAATACACGGTGATTATATTATTTTGACCATCCCATTTCATTCGTAAACTCCTATAGGAAATTGTAATCTGCGACTAGAATTTGGCATGTATAAAAGAAAGAAACCATATCGATGCCATAAAACATATCAGTTTTATGGCATTGTAGAAAATAAACTTCAAATTAGAAGGCCTTTACAATGTCATAAATCTGGTATGTTTCTGGCAAAAATGTTCCAAACTTTTCTTTTTTTTTATATAATTCCGTATCAGATTCTAGTAACAGATGGAAGAAACATAGTACTTTCCATGATCGAGATAAAACAATCACCGTGTACAGTCTTGGGAATTATTTTTAAAAACAGGATTAAACTTTGTCAAACTTGCATAGTCCTGTAAATTAATTCAAATCTTTAAAGTTTGGTCTTTACTGGTATACATATTTATTTTGGTCACTTTATTCGCTGCATACATTGTATAAGATTATACAATGTAATCTAGAACCCCATGTTCTGTTGTCTGTAAATATCATTTTGAATGCATTCCAAATTGTAATGTGAACTTCCTGTGAAGATCCTGTAACTGTTAGAGAAGAGTTTTATTTGCTTTTCAAGTTTCTTTTTGTGTGTAGAAGTTCAAAAATACTTGTTAGAAATATGTTGTTGTACCAAGTGCATCACCATATTAATATTCTTTACTTGATACATTGTTGATTTTTTTGTGATATTTGGTACTAGTACTTCTATTTTAATGTACTAGGTTTTGCCACTTTAAGAAATATGAAATTATGTAGAGAACAAATGGATATACAATTTCTATACGAGGATATATCTCTGAAAAATGATAGTACTTTGATAAAATGTGAAAATGAAAGTTGAAATTGCAAAATTGCAGTTATATATTTTGATAACACTTGTAAAACGTGGAAACATATTCATTAAGTTATTTTTTATTAGCAATAATGAATGATTTTTGCAATTTTATATATAAAACAATTTGTTCCAAGAATCTCAGTTATTTATACAAAAGAATGACGTAGGTTTATAACTTTTATTGGTTATAAGAAACAATATCAATACTTTATTTTTCGTTTAATGTCCTGTTATACCATTTCTAAGATGCACTGTACAGTTGGTATACAACCGATGAAATATATATTACAAACACGTAGTATTGAATTCAGAAAATATATCTCATTAATATGTAGACCAGAAAGAAGTGCATTTAATCGATGTATTATGCATACTGTGTATAATTGTAAATTTTTATTTTGTCTTAAAATTAAGCAACTTTCAACGATTTTAAATCTTTAAAGCGTCAATATGTGATGTGTGGGTGTTAAATTATGAAAAATATCTGTATTAAACTGTTAAAAGTCAATGCTACCCAATATTTCAAAAGCTATACATTCCATACACCAATCCTCCTTATTATCTCCACGGCAGATACTGAATGCAGTATGTTAGCACATGCATATACAGTATCGTAGCCCTTTACGGACGTCACGTGCAAAAAAATATCCTTTAACTAGGCTAACCTCGAGGTCTTTCCTTTTGACTATGATTTCCAAATCATACTTTTTGTCCTCCAATCCCAATATTCTTTCATAATAGTGCTTGCAAATGCTCTTTGCTTGTTCTAAAGAAAATCAGGGGTTTTTAAATGGCAAACAAACTGTTGAAGAAAACTGTCAAATGAGTATACTTGGTGATATATTTTAGTACGTTCTGTATACGGAGGGTTGTGACACGATGAGGCGTTCTCCTCACGCTCAACCAGAGGAGAATAGAATGAATTCATTTTGGGGGGTTTTATAGAAGCTGTTACAATGTGACCAAGGGTATAGAGTATTGAGACATTTCGTGGTTTTCGTTTATTCAAGTGGGTTGTATAACAGCTTTTATAAAACATGATATTGATTTTCATCTTACCTTCGTTAGCCTCATCGACAAGTTTTGGTTTACCGCAACGTTCTTCAATGATACGCCTCCTCTCAGCTGCTTTACGTTCCTGTTCTTTCTTCAGCTCTTCAGCGGCTTTCTTTCTCAACAGTAACTGCAAACGGATACAGTGTAGGTCATTATGGCACTAATCTTCCAGTTATTTATACAAGTACAATGATCGCCAACAAGTTTTCACCAAATGCAAAAAAGTTTGTTTCAAAAGATTTTGAAAAGTAATTTGTGCTTGTCTGAAGAGTGAATATGTGTACAATAGATCTACCGTGCGATTTTTTGATTAGCAGATAATGTGGTTCTTTCATCTGGTCACAATTAAGAAAATGGTTTCATCTAAATAGAATGGATATTTTTAGAACCAAATGGTTACTGCTTATTAGATTTTAATTTGAATATTTTCTAGTACCAAAAGGACATAGTATTAGTTGAAAATTGTGAAAATATTAACGATTTTCGTTATTATTATTATTTTAAATTAATTAAACTGTTGAAATCTTGAAGTTGAGATATACATAGACCAGGCGGTATCTGTTTTGGGTTGGACTTTTTTCGTATGTTCCCTGATTTTTTATTGAAACGACTCTGGAATATCATAAAAAATGACTGTGGATTAAACAAGGTATAAAGAAATCTAAAAAAAACATTGTTTTTACTCTTTTCTTCTAGATAATTCGAGAACATATTCATTTTAAGGAAAAGTTAAAGGAAAAAAAAGTTTTGTTGTTAAATTTTACATGTGTGATATGTTGAGAATTAAAAAAATGCGTTAATATTGCTGCAAACTAGCAATGATTAGAAAAATATTGAAAAAAGTATAATGTATCCTGATGTTTTTTCGATCATTTGCTGTTAGATTATAAATATGACCTACAGATCATACCTCAGAAAACTTTTTGATATGACGAAACAACATATCAAATTTTATCCAAATCGGTATAATGGTTTATCCAAATCTAAACCTGTAAAAAAAGACTTGAGCAACTTTAAAATTTTTAAAATTTTTAGTGACGCACTCTTAAAGTGTCACTATGGTTATAACTTTAAAAGATTCTTAGGAATTAAGAATTTTCAAAAAAATGTTCGAAAGTTTGAACGCTCTTTTGTACACAAAAAAATCAAATAGTTAAAGGCATTTTTGACGGCTATTAGTTGCTTTTGTGCATTATATTTATGATGCATATGGCTTTTGTGGCGTGACTCATTTCTGCCAACTTTAATATCAAAAAGTTTTCTGAGCCTTGATCTGAAGGTCATATGTATAATCTTGTAGTAGGAAAAAATCATGAAAAAACTTTAATGACCAATTATTGCTATTTTTGAAACAAACAACGATTTTTATAATTTCTGACCTAACATATACAAAATTTAATAACAAAACTTTTTTCTTTAATGTTTTCCTAAAATGAACAGTTCACGAGTTATCTAGAAGAAAAAGGAGAAAAACAATGATATTTTAGGGTTTTTTCCACAACCTTTTCAACTGTCGCATATCGAAATTAATTCTTCATCTAATGGTAAATTTTCGAGAAATTAAGGACACATTAGATTCCCTGGAAGGGTTACATACAAATATAATATTTGGGGATATAAAATATAATATTTCAGTTTAAGGTTCCAAAATAATAATAAAACCAAGAATTCGCGACAATTACTTCCACATCCACGTTGTGCAGCGGAAGCTTCCTTAATGGTCAAATAGCACGATAAAGATGATGGGCACGTATTCACTTTCCACAAGTGCAAACTACTTCCATTAAATGAACCTTCAACAAATTTTGAAATAAACTGTTTTCGCATTTGGTGTAAAAAATTTTTAGCGTCACTGTGTATCAGTTTTGTGAGACTAAGCTTACTAACTTTACTATTGAATTATAAGAGAACAACACTTCACTTTGAAACACGTTAAATTTGGGTGAATTATGTCGTTGTGAAATTAAATTTAAAGAAAAGTGGAGCTCGAAAAGCTTAGTTCAATGTTCAGTTCGATCGAACACTTTCGTTCAGTGTCAAAATACACTGTTTAATTTGCTTGAATCAACCAAGACAAATTATCCTACAGATCTATGGAAATACGTGAAAGTGGAAAAGTGAAACTGACAATTTGAAAATGTACGTTAGTACGGGTTTATTTTTTTGCGTCAAATACATTTCCTGTATATTACTCTCTACAAAATTAATGTAGTATTAGGTACTTACCCTAAGTTTCTTCTTTCTTTCGGGGGTCATGAAACCTTTCTTGGCTTTCTTGGCCTTAGAGGCCTCTTCCATACGGGCTCTCACCTCAGCCCTTTTGCGTTCGATCTCCGCCTGTTTCCTTCTCTTTTCCTAATTTTTGGCATTAACAAAAAATTATAGGTGTGTTTGTTCAACTGGTTAAATAGTAAACAGAATTTCACCTTTATCGAGAAAAAATCGGCGACAGCATACAATAAGTACATATGTAAATAACGATAAATGTATGTATGTAAAATAAGTGTATTCGATAAATTCGATAAATTCGAGAACCGCGTCGCGGTGCTTAGCGTCCTTAAGATATATTTTTTTTATTATAGTCTTAATTTTCACTTCTATTGATAAATCGAGCACCCTTTACAGATACCTGTTTCTGAAATAGGATGTACAAATACATCTTTAGTTGAAAATAATCTTTTTTTTTTTGGGAATGTTTAACTATAGTTTATATCAGACAGACATTCTATTTACATATGCTAAATGGACATTCTGTTTACTATTTTATTTTATGACTTTATTTTTGGTATACATGCCTCCTCCAACTTCTTTTTCTGTAAAAGAAAAGAACCAGAAAATTAGAAATTGTGCAAGAAATTTGCTACAAGAAGAACACAAGCATTAAAAAATATATTTCAACTCTGAGAAGTACTAAATTTACAAAAAAAAAAATACTGTTCTTCTTGTAACTCTTGGAATGGTGAGTGTTCAGTAGGTGTGTGGTTAGGTTCGATTTACGTGTGTATTATTTACAGTGTAATTACAAGTGTATGTACATACATAAAACGATGAGGTGACACAAAAATTTGTGGTGTAGGTAAATAACAAGTGAGGTGAAACATTATAGACAATATGTGAACAAATACAACTGTGTTACTTGTATCTTATGGATATTTTATTATTCACGTGTTGTTAATTAAAAGTGCCATTAACTCTATCATAGCTCAAACGCACATTGTTAAACATAGAAACATAAAAATAAATCGCAATTAGGTTGGGAAAAGCTGTTTTATGAATACTGACTGTATAACATATTTCACAATTGGTCATTTCTGATTTTATAAACATATAGTAACACTAAACATGTTCGTCATTAAATTCATCCAGCTTTTAAGCTCAATTGATCCCCGGACGATTTGTAAAAATTTTGATCTTAATTTTTAATGGAGATTTTCTAATATTTCCACTTTTGTTCATTTTTGCCCTTTGAAGAAAGATAAACAAAAATAACCGAGTGACTTAGTGTTGTTAACAGCGTTTATATGTAGAAAATGAAATAAATTTGGTAGTTAAAAGATAAATTTATGAAAAATAAAAACTGTTGCTAATTTTTAGTTAAGATTTAGATTTTGAATGAAAACTTCATTAAAATGAAGTATCGAATAAAAAATATATTCGATACGGTGTGAATAAGAAGTGAAACATGTTGTGAAAACTGAGCCAATCGGTGGAAAAGTGGAAACCACGGAAAATTTCCATTAAACATCAATATATCAACATTTTGGCAAATACATCTGAATATATGATAAGAAACTCCAAAATTCATGTTCAGATCTTACAGATCCATTATGACATCAAGAATGTTACCAGCAAACATTTCCGATGTTTTGCGTCGGTTGCTTATTCTACTTGTATACCAAGTACTATTTAATTTTCTCTAAATTCCTCTCAGTAGTACAAATTGGAAGGAAGGTACTCTTCCTACCAATTTGTAGGAATTACAGTGATTAAAAATTGGGCCTAAAACTTTTGCAGTTTAAGTTCTTCAAAATATTTGACATTACACATGTATTTAATTGTGCTTATGTTTACAATATTGATAAAGATGAACAAAGAATTAAAAAAATATACTCCCATGTATTATTTTTCAGAACAGAATTAAAAAGAAAACAATATAGGTACTTTTAAAAACGTTTTTAAAAAGAAGACGATAATTTTAACAGCTAATCCCAAATACGAACATATACGTACATATACGTTTGTTTCAAACAAGTTGGTTAGTTTTAAACACTCTACTTACTATACTCCGGAGAAAAAAAATACTTTTACTATATCTAGGTTAGACTAGTGTCTACTAGAAAATTATAGCAAAAAATATACTAAACAGTCCGTACATTCAGTATATTTATAAAACAATAAACAAGTAAAGATAATAGATGTATAACATTATATTCTGCAATATTTCAACTGAAAAAACTAAAAGAAAGCATTAAGAAACAAGACTAGTTTTCTACTTGTAATATTAAGCTATCTACTACGTAAATCTTCAATAAATTTAATAAATATCTATAGTCTACAATTCAATAAAACTTATTAATAGGCGGGGCCATGCAATGATAGTTACCTTGAAATTGGAAGGAGATGACCATCATGTTGTATACTGTAGACGGCACATGAAAAAAGAGAAATAAAAAAAACGCGTTAGTTAGAGATCTTAAAAAAATCTGGTTACATTCAAAGTTGGAAAATTGGATAGTATAGATGGAAGAATAATATTTTTTACATTAATTTAATACAGATTAAGTAATATCTAAAGATGCTATTACTGCCATAAAAGTTGACAGCAGCTAAATGATATGCATACATATATTAGAAAATTAAAACACTGTAGTTAGTAATGGATACAAAGTATTGGAAATAAATATGTATTCAATCAATAGCACCTTTACAAGAGGGCTAGTTTACTTATATAGCATGTACATGTATATAAATAATCCCAGTTGGATTTTGGTTTGTTAAACATAATTTTCATACTCTCTGTTCACTGGATGCTGCAACGTTCTAGTATTCTATTACATGCCACAAATTTCTGATTATGTGTAGTGCTCAGCGCCTTAATTTTAATGCAAACATTTGTGATATAGTTTTTTATTTCTTAGGCGAAATTGTATGGAAGATATATAAGTGAATTTATTCAGAGTCTAGGCAGAATGACTGTCTGAATCACCTGAATCACCTGTAATTAAAAAAATAATTGCTATATTTTCATTACGTACCTAACCTCATCGTCCGCCATTTTGAAAGTTTTTGGTGTTCTGTAAAATAAAGAAAATAAAGTAGTATCAAAGTACGTACATATTATTAAATACCTCTTTTTTAGGGGAAAATATAGAAGATGCGAAAACAAATGTCGTAATTGCAGAATGTAGGCCGGAGTAAATAGAGACATCTATTTTTACGCTCATCATACAGTTGTAAGTATACCCGGATAAATTTAGATTCACTTGGCACATGCCCAAATAACTTATAGCTTGAGTTAAACCACCTAATTTGGCCTCATTGGCTGGTATAGCGCTGGACTTGTATCATATTACATAATTTTGTTTTAATTTAAAATAATTTCCTATTTTGTTTGAAACAATTGTCGTCTAAATGAGTATGATTGAAAGGTGGTTGTGTGAGGATAGTGAATGAAAAAAATGGTATTTTGATTGTTCCTGAAAAGAGAACCATATTTTCTACTGAAAGCTTAAAAAAATATAACCCTTAGGTCAGTTGTAAAGGTGGGTGCTGAAATTCAATCGCTACTGCTTAAAACGAATTAAAATGTGTGTACTAACATTGTACAAAAATAAATTCTAAAATAATTTTTAACAATTCGAAGATATTTCTACCGGAGGTACCAAACTCGTTAATTGTCACATGGTAATGTCTGAGCTGTGCTTTAAATATGCGGTATCATAAATGAACCATCGCTTAATAAGTGGACTGGAATATAAACGAAAATATTGGACTGTTCACTACTAACAGTACAAATGATGATGATTATAAAAAAGTTTGTACTTAATTCTAAACAATTTGTTGGTTGTTCGATAAAGAATATGTCAATTTTAAAACAATTGTCGACATTCCAGAAACGATTCCACTACATTTGTCGGGGAGATAACAAACTCATTAATTTTCTCATGGTAATGTCTGAGCTTAAATATTAGGTATCATAAATGAACTGTCGCTTAACAAGACTGATATGTAAGCAAAATTATTGGACTGTCGACAACTACTAGTACAAATGATGAGATGATGATGATTACACAAAGTAAGTGTATGTAAAGTAAGTGTATGTATAAGTATGTTTCGATTTTTATCAATCTTCTGGTTCGTTTTGGAATATGTCTGTATGGGAACAAGAAAATGTACAAAGCAGATGCCCATAATGCCCAACTAAGCTTTCTAACAATATCGTTCAAGGTCACCTTTACAAATCTTATTGGTGATATGTTACCAAGAACCGTACTCCTGAAGACTGACCACTTCTAAACACTTTCGAAAGCAAGTAATCCATACACTTCCACTTCACTGGTTCACTATATTTGAGAGTAAATGCAGATCTCTTTCGGTATAGGTAATACAGAGGATTTTTGACGTACCTGTTTCAAACGATGGAAAATGTGAGCAGTCAACAAGGACCCTGTGCTGACTGTTGGATATTTTCCTTGTGCACCTTTAGACTGATGTCGGCCGGTCCCCCCACCACTGGACACCCATGCTCTATTTTTGCGGCGGCGACCATTTTGGTAGCGGTGAGGAGAGGCGGACGCGTCCCGACGCCTGAAATAGATTTTTCAGAGACTTGATACCCGTTGACTGTGTTCAGCTCCCAGAGAAACAGAGCACATCCTTTAATAACGACGTCGATCGGTGAATTTTGCCGACCTACATGGTCGTAAACACATATGCAGATCGCTTAAAATTTCGACGATGCGTCAACTCTTCCACAAACAATTCAATCGGATCAATTCCCAGGTCGATAATATCGATTTATTTTAGATCGTGATAAATGCTTTTAATACGGCGATGTAAGAGGTAATGGTATGATCTAATTAACACAGTTTTCTAATGACGCAAAATATGTGTATACATGGTATTAAATACGTGGTATATACGTAGCGGAATGGAAGTATAGTATCATTGGAAACTTTTTTCAAAAATTTGTATTGCTTAAATACTATTAAGCTGAAACGTCAATATTTGGCGTTTAAGCAAAGTAAAATATATGTAAAAAAAAAACCTTTTTAAAAATAAGTTTTTATTTAAAAACGTTGAGCTAAAAAAGTAAAAAATAAAAAAGTATGTATGATGTGAATCAGAGAATCTTTTTAAAATATGTAATATATATTTTAAACGCTTGTTGTTTTATTTTAAATAGGAAGTTTTAAAGTAGTATTTATTACTTATGGAGTTTGACGCCTCAAGCTTTTAAAATATATATTGCATATTTTAAAAAGGATTCACCGATCATAATTTTATTATTTGCTACTGTCTAGTTCAGCTTTTTTTTAATATTGTTTTTACATATACAGTGCCATCCATAAAGGTTGCTCCATATGGGAAAACAATTATATTTGTATTTAAGAAATTATTTTGACCCGTAGTTTACGCATGTCTTTAAACTAAAATAGCACCAATCAAACCTCGTAAAAAAGTTCATAATATACGAGTAGCATACTAAAATTTGAAATCCACCAAAGAGTAAACTACCTTTATTTTCAACCCTAGAGAAAAATATTATAAAGAAAAGTTATTCCTTTATAAAAAAAATAGCTCATATATGAAGTTTCAGTGCAGTATGGTGAAAAAGCGGTTCCTGAAATGTTTTCAACTTATCCATATACCACAATTCGAACGAACTCGCTCATCATTAAAATCGTATTTTCTGGAGACTCTTCAAGAAAAATATTGTTATTGTTAAAAACAATATAAATAGGCAACAAATAACTCAATTATAGAAAGGTCAAAAAGAGATAAACGCATTTTTGGTGCAAACTTTATTTTATGTTAAGATAAGACGATAATGTTTTGTAGAATAATACAAAAAATAAATAATTATGGTAAACCTCATGGAAAGGACAGTTTTGGAGGCGATACTTTTGCAATAACATTTGAAAAACATGCAAAATTATGTTGCCTAAAAGTACAATAATTAATTTAATTAAAATCGCTACGTGGGAATATTTAAAGGAAAAAGTTTATATGACCTTTTCACAATATTGGTCATTTAGAAGAAGCTATTCGCCAGTTAGTGGATGAAATTTCCCCCCACTTTCGTGTTAATATCGAGAAAGAAATGTTCAGATGGATTATTTTATGTATCCAAAACGAAGGAACAAGCACAGTAGAATAAGCATTATTGAAGAAGAGTTGCTTTAAAAAGGACGCCCTTTGTAGTTCCTTTAATTATACGAGCCCAGAATCATATCGTTTGGCCCAATGTTATTTTTGGTGAGATATCTGAAACAAATAACGAGCCAATAAAGGATAATAGTTTGTATATTTATTTAGTATACATAGGATGAAGTCTTTGTTTCAGAAACCTTACAAAAAACTAACATTGGGCCAAAAGATATGATTCTGGGCTCTATTGTATTCTCTTCGTATATCTATTTGTGTAATATACTAATTGCTGTTTACTTGTTACTTTTACTGTTTCTTCTATTTCCACACGTGGGGTTTTCAGAATACTAATAGTCAATGTAATTTTAATTCTCTTTCTCTATTTTTTGTTTGTTCTATTTGATGTGTATTTGCAAGTTCATGTGATGTTTTGCAACATTAAACCATTTGATCTTCATTGATATCCTGCTGCTTTGTAAAATTAAAATGATTTCCACCTTATAGCAGTTATATTTTTGAAAAACATTTAATAAAAATGTTATCATAAGCGTGATTTCTAACTTTTAGCATTATTCTTGAACATAAAATAAAGTTTGCACCAAAAATTCGTTTATTTCTTGCTGCCCTTTTTATAATTGTTATTAGTTACCCATTTACTTTGTTCTGAACAATAACATTATTATTCTTGGAAGAAAAATATCCAGAGAATACGATTTTAGTGATGAGCGATTTCGTTCGAATTGTGGTCCGATGGTAAGTTGAAAAAAAATCAAGAACCGCTCTTTCACTATACTGCACTGAAACTTCATATTAGATCTAATCTTTTACAAAGGAATAACTTTTCTCTATAATATTTTTCTGTAGGATTGAAAATAAAGGTAGTTTACTCTTGGGTCGATTTCAAATTTTCGTGTGCTACTCGTATATTATTAACTTTTTACTAGGTTTGATGGGCGATATTTTAGTTTGACATGCCCAAACAACTTGCATGCCCAAAGACTGACGGTCAAAAGAATTTCTTAAATGCAAACAGGACAATTTTTCTTCACATGGTGCAAAGTTTATTGATGGAACTGTATCTTGTTTTATACTTTTTAATATTAAAATTTGTTTTTATTTATCCTTCATGGTGGGGTGTCCGCCATATTGATTTAGAACGATGTTGCATATTTTATTGTATTCTACTCGTCGCACCCTTTAATTGGGTACCCATTTCAAGGGTACTGTGAAGAAAGAGGTTATCCGCCATCTTCGGGTGTCCGCCATATTGGATTTAGAATAATGACATGCAGCTCATCGCATTCTACTTGTCCCTTACGAACCCTTTCATTTTATACGCATTTCAAGGAGGTTGTGAAGAAAAACTGGCTCAAAATTGACTTTCAAAGTTTCAACATACAAAGTACGTATAAACATTGCAAGTTAAATAAAAACCAATAAAAAGATTCGTCCTCAAATACCAAGTCCAAAAACGAAGTCCATCGATCAAAAAAAAAAAAAATCAAATTTTTTTTCTTGCGCTATTTCTTAGGATTGAGTAATAACCGTAGCCCACAAACATTTTTTTGCCAAAACTAGAATCTTGAATATTCAAAATGCTAGCCTTTCAAAAATCACTAAAATAAATAGGTATTACTCTTTTTTGTTCCCTTAATATTTTGGAGTAGTGTAGATCTATTGAAAGTAATATTATGACTTATTCCGAATAAATTTCTAATACCATGGATAATGGCGTTCAAGTTGACTCCGTGTATACCGATTTTAGCAATGCATTTGATAAGATTGACCACAATATATTAATTTTTAAACTTGTTGAGGTCCCGACCTAATAATCTGATCTAATATCCTGATATATGGTAATCTCTTGATATGGTTAGTATTAGACACATATTATATCTAACAAGCCGCAAATTGTAATCATTGCAGGATTTGCGCCATGGCAAATAATAATAATAGCCACTCCTTCCCGCACAGGTCCCTGAGAGGACCTAAGGGGTTGATTGATTGATTGATTGCGTATGGGGTAGGTACTGTGCACTTAAGCTTTAAGCACTTAAGCGATGCTTATTGTGCCCCCATAGTCTAGTCATTCCATTAGTCCTGTTTCCTTAAGAAATTTAAGGACAGTTTCTAATGGAGCGTCTGTCACTTCTTTTGGTTCTATTGTTATAGCCCCAAAGTTCGAATACCTGGCAGCTGCCAGCGCCGGGCATTCGCATAATATGTGGAGGGAGGTTTCTTCCTCCTCTCCGCACCTTCTGCAATCGGGATCATTTTTCACCCCGATTGTCGTAAGATGTCGCATGAGTGGACAGTGTCCCGTAAACAGTCCTACTATCCATCTCAGCTGGTTTCTACCCAGTTTTATGAAGTCTTTTGACTTGTTCCAGGATGGTTCACCGATGAACATCCGCGAGTGTCTCAACCCTGGGACTTTCGCCCAGTGCGATATGTGTTTTTCTCTTAATAGGTCCTTCATGACCCTCCTGGCTGTCCGGTAAGCCAGACCGCAGGTGGGCTCCGGCCCTATCAGTGGAACTTCCGCCCCTTTCTTTGCAAGAAAGTCCGCTCTTTCGTTCCCTACATGGCCTTGGTGCCCTCTCATCCACTTGAGAGTGATGCTGTTGTGTTCCGCTAGTTTCGTTAGCGAATCCATACAGTCTTTAACTACCTGGGAATGTATTTCTACAGCTCCCAGGGCTTTGAGTGCTGCTTGGCTGTCGGAGATGATCTGGATCCTCTTATTTGTGTAAGACCTCCTAGTCATCTCCTGCGCGCAAGCGGATATTGCAGTTATTTCTGCCTGGAAAACGGTTGCATAGTTCCCCAGATTTATGCTAATTTCGCAATCTGGGTCTCTGTTTGTTGCTCCCGCTCCAGTACTTTGTTCGGTTTTGGACCCATCTGTATACCAGGTGGTTCCATTCTGCTGGATTGGTATGTGACTGTCTTCCTCTCCCTCCTTCGGTACGATCACCCGATAAGGTTTGTGGAAGATTATGTCACAGCCAATTCTGTCCGACCGCATGTTTAATATACGGTTTTGCTTTAATTCTTCAAATATCTCTGTATGGAGTCCCCGTTTTGTGGTGGTTACTCCATGTCCGGAAATTTCTAGCCTGTAAGCTGCCATCAGAGCCTCCGCCTCCAACACAATGTGTAGAGGCGGAAGACATAGCATTGCTTCCATGGCTGCAGTGGGCGTTGTTTGCATGGCCCCTGTTATTCCTAAGCAGGCAAGTCTTTGCAGCTTGCCTAGTTTTGCTATGGCTCCCTTTTTTCTAGCTTTATGCCACCAGATGAGAGAGCCATATGTTACCATGGGGATTATCACTTTGGAGTATATCCAGAGTGCCATTGCTGATTTTAATCCCCATGTCTTACCAACCATGCGTTTGCAGGCCCATGAGCCCCAAAGTTTAGTTTAGTGTCTAATGTTAGTCCTAAGTACTTAACTTCGTTGCTCAGTTGGAGTTTACTTCCCCACAGGTGAAGTCCCTTCAAATCTTGAAGGTTTCTTCTTTTTGTGAAGGCAACTACTGCTGTCTTTGAGGGGTTGACGTTTAGCCCCTCTTTCTTGCACCATCTTTCTACTGTTCTCAGGCCACGCTGCATGAGATCGGATACAACCCCTGCAAACCTCCCACTGACTAGAACAGTGATGTCATCTGCGTACCCTTGCGCATGTATGCCTCCTTGTTCTAGTTCCCAGAGGAGACTGTCCACCACTAAGCTCCACAGTAGAGGCGACAATACACCCCCCTGCGGACAGCCTCTGGCAGCCACTATCGCTCTGGTTACATTGCCAATGGAGCTTGTTATTTTGCTGTCTCTAATCATGGAGCTGATCCAGTCCGCAATGGGCTTTCCAACTCCACGATTTTCGACAGCTCTTTTAATCGAGTTGAAAGAGGTGTTATCAAATGCTCCCTCTATATCCAGAAAGGTTCCTAGTGCAATTTCTTTATTTCCTAGGGCCCGTTCAATCCTGCTTGTGAGTTCATGGATGCTCAGTTCACAGGATTTGCCTGCTTGGAAGGCATACTGGTGTCGGTGCAGGGGTTTTCCCTTAGTGCCACGTCCCTGATATGCCTGTCCACTAATTTTTCTACCTAAGGGGTTACTCTTCGGAGTAATTATAGGGTGAGTATTATTATTATTATTATTATTATTTAATTCGAGTGAAATTCTGGTTACATGTGGTGTTCCCCAGAGTTCACACTTAGGCCCTTTGCTGTTCCTGACACACCTTAATGATATTAAAACATGTTTTACAATCTATAAATTTCTTTCGTGTACTGATGATTTGAAAATGTACTCCGAGATTCGAAATTTAATAGATAAGTAGTTACTGTAAAATTAATAAGCTTTTTACGAGCTGAAAAAAAATGCTTCGTTTGATATTCTCTGAACAGAACATTAATTCTTCTGCTATGGCCTTTATCATTAGGCCACGACATATATAAAAACAGTTAACAGTTACAGACAGTTGTATGAGGGCAGACCAGAGCCCGATACTTGATGCGAATGCATGCGGGGGTCCCTTCCTTGGTCGAAAAAGCAATTGTATAACACTGGTGTGTTGATTGGTGGAGGGATTGGTGGAGCATCCCTCAGAATGTTCAACATGCGACAGATGGATTAGTGCCGATTAATGCGAAAGAGAACTAAGGCAATCTTGTGTATAATTATTTATTTTAATCTTTTATCTAACATCTTTCGCTGTATGGTGATTACAGACTGACATATAACATATGGATTTTTATTTTCAAACTTAAGTTTAAGCATAGAACTATTTATGAAATATTTTCAATTTATTACCTATATCAAATACAATAATCTTATAAGATTAAATAAAACGACTTTATTTAATATAAGATTTTTTTGAAAGACTAAGTATAAAAAGTTTTCACATATGCCTGTTTCTCTATTGGAACTGGATCCAACAGAAGCAACATTTTTGAAATTATTTAGGTTTCATATTGGCCAGTAATGATTTGTGCAGGACAAACACAGAAAGCAGTGGCGTGCCTACGCTACGTATGTATTTATATTACCAGATTATGTCAACTCTGAACTTCATTCAACGCCATTCCTACACCCACTTGGAATTTGGAACAACACCAATTTCACGCCAATCTTCAATAAAAAAATATGTTTACAGGCGCAAATGTTATATACGTACACATTTTCTCTGAAATATAGGGTAATCGAGATAAATGTTTAACGATATATTTATATGCGAAGCACAAATAACATTTGTTGTAAATCTGTGTGTTTATGACGATGATGTAAATAGGTGGATACATTGGCACATTATACATATTTATATGGCTAAAGTTTTCAGTATATATTATTGTTTCTGAAGTTTCGAGTTCGTAAGAATGCCTAAGAGCTTTTATTGATAACGAAAAATTGATGTAAATAATTTGAAAATTATGTTAAATATACGTACAGATATAACAAATATTTGCATTATTTAAATAAATAATATTCTCCTTGTCAGCAACATCCCAAAGATAATCTAACCCTACTTACATACGAATATAATCAAGAAATTTTATATAGGTACACATATTTAAATATTTATAATCTTAATATGTTCTTACTACTTTCAGCTATTTGTCTTTGATGGAAGTTGGTTATTGGTTATTTATTTAAAAATCCCATGTGATTTTATAAGAAGAGAAGGTCAAAAATAAATTTAAAATTTATACCTAAACAACACAGTTGTGTAACTAGTATATTGTGAGCAGATATATTGTTTATAATAATTTTTATTTTGTATAATAGCATGAAGGAGGTGCCTCCATCTATTTTCTGATAGCATAAGTAATATATTATTAAACTGAATAGGAAAAGAAAATTGTAAAAAAAGATATTAATAGGCAAAGGTATGAGCAACGAAAACGAAACGTAAGTAGGTTTTATGATACGATGACTTACAAATAATTAGTGGATAATCAATATAATCATTCCACGAACGATTGGCAAAAACTGCATAAACTACATACCTGTATGTCACTATCACTACATAGGATGGTCTCTTTATACCTTTATTTTAGTCATATCTGAAAGGAAGTTCCAAGAGAGGTGGTGTCCTTAAACTGGCACCGATATGGTCAGAAAGAGGCATAGAAGATAATAGTCTATTTACTATTAGATCTAATATTATCTAATATATAGTTTTTTTTACAAGTACAAAACAAATCCAACTTAATTTACATATTTTTGTGTATGTTTTTATTGTTTTTATATTTTATCAGCCCCTTATTTGTTTTTGTCTATTTAGATCTACTTCACACTTAAACACTTTTCAAAACAAAAAAGTGTTTCGGTATTAAATGGAAAATGTTTAAGAATCCATAATTTGTTTCTACGTGGAAGGTATTTTTAGTATTCATATTATTTTTATTTTTAGTATCAGAGAATAATGTTTTTCCCAATCCAAATTCTTTATTTCTAGTTATTCACAAGTATAACGAAAGTATGCAAATAACTAAGAGGTCATTCAATGCATTAGACTCATCTTATGGTCCATTAGAGAATAATCTTTATCTGTGTTCCTGGAATATTTGACTTTCATCATTTGATTTATCTGTGTTATTAAACCATTCCATGGTCTCATCACATACACCCTACATCTCATCACCATTCACAACAGAAGATATCCTCCACTAGATCGCTAAATAGACAAAGACAACACAGTTTGTGATGGGGAGAACAAGCTCGGAGGAAGTGGAGAGAGTTCAAGATATGCTATAGAGAGAAGGCCATCAATATCCAGAGGAGGACTACAGGGAAGCAACAGCCGATGAGATACATATGGTAGAAGTGTTCTGCTTCCAATCAGCGACAGACTGTAGGAAGTACTATAAAGAAATTCTGCAGTGACCAGTGCAGAACAAAGAAACAAGAGAGGTACACCAAACTTGGTTGGAGACACAGGTAAGTCGGTGGTGTCAGAACACACTTAATAATTAGTGACAAAATACTTGACAGATCTACCTAATATCTACGCGTCATAAGAGAATCTTTGGAAATCATGGATAATATGTATAATTTCAAATGGTCTGGAACGTAGCAGTCAATGGAGTACGACACACAGCACAAGTGGATAGGAGGAGTGAATAAGTACATGTCCACAGAGCACGACACTGACCACTAGTGAACATGAAAGTCGGACTTGAGTAGGTGAAAACCGTTGAAAGAGGAATAGTTGAGTAGAAACAACCTTCCGTTGCGAATTGACAATCGCGAAATTCGTGCGAGATACTCGGTGTGCGCGACAAGTGTTCCTTGCGGCTTGACCAGCGCCTGGAAGGTGGACCACCCAAAAGGGTTTCACTCGCAAAATTAGAAGAAACAGTACTGTTTGGGTGGCCTAGGCGCTAATCTAGTCGAGAGTTCAGGCTCCCAAGTCGCAAAGAACACTTAGGCCTAGAGTTGTGCTTGACAAAGACTGTTTTGCACCACAGCAAGTTATGACACTCCGGATCAATTAATTTGGCAGTATTAGGATCACTAATCGTTTCAGATTGAGGTCAGGTAACTGCAGAGGGCTGGCTCCCGGGGACTGGAAAAGTCTTGAATGGATGGGACAGCAACCGCTTAGGACCTGTTGGGACGTGCCAAGGCAGAAGTTGTACCCGCTAGCATCCTTCTCACCCTGTAGGTCTCTGCTGCAAGAATCTTGTGAACTGAAACAACGTAGCGACTTTATAGGCATTAAAACCAACCTTATAGGCTGCCGAAATCTACAAACGGCAAGTATCTTGCCTGAATAGAACGCAAATGGCGCTAATATAAAAAGTGTTACACTAATTTTGACGAACGGCTTATTTAAAAAGTAGCTGAATGGTTACGAATGGCCGTGTTCTAGGATGCCGAAACGTTTTGCGTTTCGCGAAACGGTCGTCATTTTTGTTGTGCGTGGTTGTGCGTTTATGAACACCGTGGGTAGCAGCGAAACGGTTTGTGTTTTGCTGTTTGGAAATAATTATTTTTAAAATAATGTATTGATTGGTAAGTAAAATAATTTCGGAAATTAAGTTAAAACGAAGAATAAAGTGTTTTTATACGTTCTCCATCGTCCAGTATTTCGAGCTCCAAAATGTTTTGCACTACATTATCCATTTTTCATAACCTACTTTGTCCGATCATAACATGCCATGACGGCCATGACAGTGTTTCCCAATATAGCCGACCGTTTCGCGAAACGCAAAACGTTTCGACATCCTAGAACACGGCCATTGTGTCTTGTAGACATTTATATTTTAAATAATTCATTGACCGCGTTTTTAAAAGTCGATTTATAGTCGGAAAGTACGGCAACGCTGAACGGTTTGAAAGGTTTGTTTTCAGCAGTTGGCTAGGCTACTCGGCAAAAATTGTTGACAGAAAGTAATTCTAACCTCAAAAAGTTTGTCGGTAATGGTTAGGCCAAGCGGAAATTTTGATAAATCAAATGGG
The DNA here is from genome assembly GCA_029963805.1 of Aromia moschata. NCBI lineage: Eukaryota > Metazoa > Arthropoda > Insecta > Coleoptera > Cerambycidae > Aromia > Aromia moschata. The sequence continues at coordinate 148,866 of JAPWTK010000214.1, forward strand.
AAATCTGATAGATTATGTAGGAAAGGTCGTTTTGTTTCGGCAAAACAATTATGGAGAGTGCAATGTGGCGTTGAGGCAGGGAAGAAACGCAAAAAGGAACAATTAGGAGACGCGGCGTTGCCGCGTCGACAGAGCGCCAACCTGATTGCGTGGAACACTCAGCATTAAATTGTTAATTGCGTACAACACAGCTGGTCAATCATGTCCATGTAAATCTATGTTCTTCCTATACGTTATTGCTATGCGTGTACAAAGTCTCAGATTTTTCTAATTATTCATAACGTAGTTTTTATCAAATTCAATAGCTACGTCCATAAGAGCCCATGTTAATTTTTTTTTTGATGATTTTTTTTCTCGCAAAACTAGATGGTGAAAAAATCCCAAACAATTCTGATGATAATTTTATTACTTGAAGAATATATATCAACAATGTCATCAACTTTTCATTATTTTTGCAATTCCAGACGAACCTCCTTAAATAGAACGCAAATGGCCCTAATCTAAATACAGTTACGTTAATTTTGACGAGCAGTTTAATCTGTAAATCTAAAAATATGTTGTTCAGTTTATTCATTCAGTTTCGTCTGAGATATCCTCCCTGGGATTTTCCACTGTACTAATAACCATAGTATACACAACACAGACTACCTTAGTCTAGGTAGTCTGTGATACACAAGATACTGACGAAGGCATGGGAATCTAAAATATTGCTGTGGTGTGTTGATTCCGTTGAGTTTACTCCATTTACATTAATAAGGAACGTATTTATTTGTTTATATAGTGAGTTATCAATTGATTCAATTCAATTCAATTATCACTTGACACTCTTTATCGCCATATTAAATTACCATTAAAAACCTATCGATTAAATTCAAAAATTGTTTTTCGCAAGAATGCAGTAAAAGCCAGTTTTTAATACGGGAGAATACCTTATTTATTTGATATCGTATAAAGTATCCCGAATTAAAAAAATGTATTATTAGGACAATTTGTTTAAATGTTTTCTCTCGTCCTTAAATAACCATTTGAGGTATTTTACCTCGGATAATACTTATATCTGTTACATGTTATTCAAACATCAATATGGGGTTTTAGGGTTTGCCAATTACGAGTCAATTGACGCCAATTTGAAGTCAAATTTTAAAAATTCAATATGGCGGTTCTAATATGGCGGAAAAATCCTATATGGGAGACAACAATTTTAAATTTGCTAGAATTTGTACTGGAAACTCTATACACGGCTTTTTGAGGTCGCTGATTACGAATCTAGGATCAGATTTTAAAAATTCAAGATGGCGGATCCAATATGGGGGACAAAAATCTCAAATTTGCTCGAAATCGGACTGAAAACTGTATACGTGGGTTTTTGAGATCGCTGATTATGAAACCAAACTTTTATTTTTTTAAATAATTTCAAGATGGTGGACCCAATATGGCGACGAACAGTTTTTAATTCAATCAATTGTGAAATAAAATCTATATCCATTTGTTTTTGGCATCATTACGATTTGAGGGTTGCTAATGATAAATAATTATGATATCATATTTTTGGAAATCAATATGACTGATTCAGTTGGATGGTGACTGATTCAAACTTGTGCAATCATGATACAAGTTGACAAAAATGATATTGGTTTATGAGCTATTTACTTGGGAAGAGCACTGTTTTCATTCTGTTGCCGAATTGAGAATGTCCATATAATGTTATGTCCATATAATGTGTCGAAAAGAGAATTGTCCATATCATGTGTCAAAATAAACTCGAAATACCACAATGTGTTATTATCACTTGATTTTATCATGTGCTGAATATTTTTCATTTTGGTGGCATTTGCAGTACTTACCTGATAAGTAAAGCTGGCAGATTCGGGAGGCGGGCCATAACCATACGCGTCATACTACTAACTACTTGTATGTGCAAAAACAAAATTCATGAAAATAATAAATTGCTGCAATTTAGAAAGAGATGTGTTAAACTTACCCTGTTATTTACGTTGAAATATGGCCCGTTGAGATGATAAGCAATTTCAAGCGATCTCAACAAGTGATGGTTTCCGAAAAGGAGTGGAAATTCTGATAATAGTGATGAAAATATGTACTCAAGAGTTCGTATGACCCAGACGTGCATGTCTGGGTGACAGTATGTTGTATTCTCTTATTATTTTATGTTATATCAATTGTTTTATCAATGTTTCATTCATATTATTTTTAAAAAAACGACAGCAAAAAGCTTATTCAATTAGTCCTGAGGATGCAAATAAATTTTGCGAAACGTCGACTAACTGAAAATTAGTTTTTTTTTTTTGGTAACATTTGACCTCATCCCACTAATTAACTATATGGTTATATGTCATATCATTGTAATCAGAAGAACATATGTGTTCCATTAAAAAAAAAAAACTGTTAATTAAACAGCTGCTACATTTTTGTTTAATTTGTTTTCCTGACATCATATTCTGAAATTTCAGGAAAAATTAGTTAACAAGACCTGTACAAGAATTTTTTCGTAGCTCTAAAAATAACGGAGAAAAACGAGGAGGGAATTCGTATGAACTCACTGTGTGCATCTGAAAATAAATTACCTTATTCCAATATCACTTCTTTTATAAGCTAAACAATTTGTAAAGAATATTTTTTTGTTGATAAGTGAAAAAAAAGGAAAGGTTTTTTTTAAATCACAATTAGTCTGACCTGAGGACAATGAGGACATACTGTATATACGAGTATAATAGAGTGCAATTATGCTTACATTTAAGATACACATGTTGCTTAAGTCATGGAAATTTTGTTAATTAGTATTTAATTGGCAATGATGTCTTCGATGGTAATGAACATTGTCACAATAAGTGGGTGGTTGGATGGTCGGTCTCTGCACGTACAGCAGCAATTGCAGCTAGCTGCTACCCGTATATACTAGCTACTATCGAGTAAAATCATTTTTAACTTCATTCTAAATCATAATTAAGCCAGATATTAAAAATACAGTAGAACCAGCGATGACTCATGCTCAGTTTAAAATACCGTAATTTATCCTGAATCGATATTCTCGATTTTATTTTTAGTAACAGTGAAGAACAGGTAGTTTTTCGAATTATATCGTAAACGAATAATGAGTGCTTTTTTAGCTAATTGGTGTCTTTATATGTACGAGGTGTGTAAATTAAGTAACAAGACTGGCAACGTAGCGCCCGATCTAGCAACATTTCGGAGACGGGACTTAGAAGGGCGGTAGGTTAACATGCAGTGCACCTTCAGTACAAGTTTGAACTTGTGAGACTCATTTGATTGTTCTTTATGACCAGTTTTTTCCTGTGCGTTTTAAAAATGAGTGACATTAATTTTGAGCAACGTTTTGCTTCAGATTTGGATACAGCGCAACGGATACCTTTTGCAAAACTTCAACACGCCAACGGAGACAGTGTTTTTTTTTTAAGAGCCCAAGTTTTTCGGTGGATTAAGGCATTCTCAGAAGGATGAGAGTCGATTGAAGACGAACCACGCAACGGAAGGCCTTCATCTTCAAGAACCGATGACAATTTGGATAGAATACGGGATCGTGTGCGTTCAGATTGTCGGTTAACGACAAGAATTATGGGGGAAGAGTTAAATTTGAATCACACCACAGTTCTGGGTCATGCGTGTGAGACCAAACACAAGAACAACTGAATGTTGCATCACGACAATGCGCCTTGTAATACAGCCATTACAGTAAACGAGTTTTTAGCCAGTAAAAACATTCCTGTGGCTCTTCAGCTTCCTTATTCGCATGACTTGAATCGACTTTTTTCTCTTCCCGAGATTGAAAAATCACTTCAAGGGACGTCACTTTGGGACCATCGAAAACATTCAGACGGCTGTAACCGACCGGCTGAAGTATATTCCAATATGAGTCCAATATCCAGCATTGCTATAAGGAACGGAATAACCGTTTCCAGCGCTGTGTGGCTTCCAAAGGAAGTTATTTTGAAAGAGACAATATTGAATTGTAATTCTATACGAATAAAAAAAATAAAAAAGTCAGTCTCATTACTTAATTTACACAACTCGTATATAGTTTTCCCTATTTACATATTCATATGTTAATCTAAATATATTATTAAAGCATCATAGTACATATTTGGAAATAAAGAATATTCGAATATCTCAATATTGAAAATATTAGTATCACTTTCGAACAAAATCCAAACTTTTTTTCAAACTACTTTCAAACTACTAAAATGTATCTCTTTTATATTGCGATATTTAAAAAAATCATTTTCATTAATGAGTTTTAAATAAAATATTTTCCAGTGACAAATGTTCAATATTAAATAAATAATAAATAGCTTGAGGAAAATCATTTCTTTTTTATTATTTCAAATACAGTAAAACTTATGACAATTTCGAAAATATTGTTAACAATATTCATCCATTGAAAAAATTAGTGTCTATTTATGGCGTACCAAAAAAAATTAAAACACATAAAAAATGAATCAGTTTAGTGTCTTAATTAAGATGATTTACAGATTTTCACTTTGTTAAAGTAGGCTTTGATCGAATCAGAAATATTGAATAATACTTTCAAATTCAGCTTCAATTAAACATTCCATTGTGTCAACATCTGCAGATTGTATATTTTGTCAGTTACGTATCTAGAGTAAGCTCAGACTTTCATACTCACATGGTAATGAAAATAACCACAGAGGAAGATGTTAATCCATATATATTTTTTAAATAATGGCGCTGTTATTTGAAAATTAAAGCAACTTAACATTTTTCACCATCCTCTGGTTTATTTCACAATTTATTTTTAAGAAAAAAAATGACAGGGGTAACAACTAAAAATTGTATTTAAAATGTATTTTTTTGACTAATGTATTATCATTTGTTTTCAGTAACCATATCAATATAAATTAAATACAAAAAATTAGTCGTTACCATTGTCGTTTTTTTGTGAAATATGTTAAATATGTTAAGTTGCTGATGATTTCGAAATAATACTTATTTTCAAAAAACAAAAAACATGTTTGTCGTTTTTAATGGCTTTTACAATTTACAATGACATTCGTTTAATAAAAGTTTGATAATTGTTTGGTTAAATTGATATTGTCTTAAATTTCAACTTTCTCCCACACTCTGTATTCAAATCCAATGAAACTCAATGATTCTCCTGAGTAAGAATCCGATGTCACTTTTTTACTACAAATATCGCTATTAGTACTTCGTGATTTTTTGCACGAAAAAAGAACTTCTAGTTGGCCATGACTTTACTCCACGGAATTCGTGGAGCATGCTTTCAATACTTTTTTATGAGATCTATCGGTTAAAATAAGGTTAAAATCGGACTACTAAAAAAACACTAAAAATAAAATAAAAGTTGGACTACTGATAAAGATTTTAGAATGGTTTACTTTAGAATACCTTAAGTAGAGCACTGTGTATATACTCGTATATATAAACATTCCTTCTTCATGTTTACAAAATTTAGTCTGCTATTACCACAGTTTATTTATCTAGATTATCTTGAGATTTTTATGGGTTTATACCTCCTGTAGAAGTAATAATTGTTTATCTAAACCAGTAAGGTTGTTTTTGTAAAAATATAAAGTATATGATATTGCTTCGTTTTTACTTATTATGAGCTTTTATTACCTCTAAATGTTTGATTACGTACAATGTTTTTTTTTGCATTTATATAAGTAAACACATTTTACTTTTAAGGTTTTTGTGAACTGAATGTGATTACTCAATGTCACAATAACTTACACCTTACTTATTAATGACTGCCGCCTGTTTTATAATTTTGTATGATGATTCTTCGCGAAAATAAGAGGGTAAATGTTCATCCAAGTTTACAGAAATGGGAAGAGTATGGCGGAAAGGGATTATTATCAAATTTAAAGAAATATGACCTTGAACTTAAAATTATGGTTGGTTAGAAACTTTTTGCTCCTATATGTACAGGACGTTCCCCGTTCGGGTTTCGGGTATACCTAAAAGAGTAATATGTTGTATGTATAGTATACATTTGGATTTTAAGAAGTGGGGAAAATACATAACAAGTGGACACGAAATATAAATTCCCCTTATGCATTGACGACGAATGCTATTGCCAAACAACCACAGAATAATTTCATATTAAACGTAGACAAACTCTTTACTACAATTAAACCGTGACAAATTCGACATACAAGGTGTGTAAATTAAGTAATGAGACTGATTTTTTAATTCGAATAAAATTATAATTCAGTATTGTCTTCTTCAAAATAACTTCCTTGGGAAGCCTCACAGCGCTGAAGACAGTACTACCATTCCTCATAGCAATGCTGGAACTCATATACTGGAATAGCCTTCAGCTGGTCGGTTACAGTCGTTCTGAATGTTTTCTATGGTCCCAAAATGACGACGCTTGAGGTTATTTTTTCAGTGTCGGGAAGAGAAAAAAGTCACAAGGACTCAAGTCAGATGAATGGCTGAGGAGTCAAAGGAATGTTTTACTGGCAAAAAACTCGTTTACTGAAATGGCGCAGATTTTTCTTCTCCGATTCGTTAGTCAAAATCTGATGAACAATGGTGTGATTCGAATTTAACTCTTCTTCGATCATTCTTGTTGTCAATCGACGATCTGAACGCACAAGATTCCGTATTCAATCGACATTTTCATCAGTTCCTGAAGATGAAGGCCTTCCGCTGCGTGGTTCATCTTCAATCGACTCCTTTCTTCCTGAGATTGCCTTAAATCACCGAAAAACTTGGGCTCCTGAAAAAACACTGTCTCCGTACGCATGTTGAAGTTTTGCAAAAGTATCTGTTGCGCTGTGTCCGCTGAAGTCTGAAGCAAAAACTGATAGCACACCGTTGCTCAAAATTAATATCACTCATTTTAAAAACGCATTAGAAAAAACCGGTTTACGACAGTCACAACAGTCACAAAGAACAAACAAATGACTCTAACAAGTTCAAACTTGTACTGAAGGTGCATTACATGTTAACCTGCCGCAATTCGAAGTCTCATCTCCTCAGTGTTGCTAGATTGGGCGCTACGTTGCCAGTCTCATTACTTAATTTACACACCTCGTATGTTTCTATATCGTTCAGTGTCACACACAAAGTCTGCATCATATGGGAAAGGTTTTTTCCTAATCCCAATGAACAATCTTTAATTTATCTTTACTTCACTTTTTGAGCAATAAAACAGTGTTTTAATAATAATTGTTTTGTTGAAGAAGTGCAGTAAAATGTAAATTAATAATTTTTCATTGGGATTGATTTTGAATTTGGTTTGTGTATTTAGCTACTCAACTAAAAACCTATAAGATTAAGAGCAAGAGAGGATAAAGTCAAATGTATATTTGTACAAATTCTGTCAGCGTGGCATCTTTTAACCTAAGTATTTTTTTGCTGGCGTTTTTTTATGTTTTTAGGAAAATAATGGTATTTAGAACAACATTTGGTGATAAAAAATACTTTAAAAGTTAAGTTTGGTATAAAGAAGTAATTTTGTAGTGATTTGGTAAAATTTGATGTTCCCAGAAATGCATAGTATATGCAAAAAAAAATGGGAAAAACGGAAATTTGTATTATATGCTTGAAAATTGGTACATCGGTAGAAAGTGAAAAATTCAAATAAAAAAAAATCAGAAACTGTGACATTTTCCAAAATTGGAAAAAAATAATGCCTCATATTGTAATTTTTTGAGAAATATGTCAAATTCAACTGTTGCACGTGACTACTCACTATCATGCATATCAATTGACCTCATTTTTTAAGCAAAACTTAACCGCAAAATCACAATTTTCCGTAACCAATTAGGAAAAAAATCTCGTATGATGCGGACTTTGCGTGAGGCTATATGTACATGTATGTATGTTCGCAAATTTTCTTTTGTGCATTGTGCAAGTATGGTGTGTCACTGCCATATGTGTACAGTTTGTGTAAAGCCGACATCGGCCAGTTATGAAAAAGGACAAATGCTACAGTTCTCGTTCTAACAACAAGCACATCTGGTGAGAGGGCCGGTCTTATTCCCTCACTACCTTCGACGCGTATGCGGTTGCTTTTTATCTGTCGTCTTACTCTGTTTGTCCTTTTTCAAAAGTGGCCGATGTTGGCTTTACACAAACTGTATATGTATGTCAACAGGAGTAAACGTTAGGACATCTATGAAAAAAACATTTATTCGACGTAGGTACATATGTAGTTTTCAACGCTGATTCATTTATTCATCTGTTTGGTATTTCGAATACTTTTCCAAATATTCGAAAATTTCGCTCAGTACTAGAGTTCGGAAATCACGACGTTTCCGCTTGAGATCGGCGTACTACCGCGCAGACGTGAGTACCGAGACATCGGGAAGGATCGGTCAGTGGCGTGGGTATGCAGGGGTAAGAAATACACGCTTATATAATTTACAAAGCGCTTAAAAATACAGTTTATACTTCCATTATCATAAAGTTTTATAGTGTCGAACCCTGCGTTGAAGCACAAGTTTCCGAACTTTACTCAGTACTTACGTAGACATCAAAATATCGTCAGTTTGGTTACCCTAAAATCGCATTGTAATGTTAATGTTTTATTACATTTTAATTCAAACTAAACTGAACGACTAAACGGTCAAAATTCCATATTATTATATGTATTATTTTCAGTAATGATTTATGGATAATTTTAATTTGCAAGACATATTGCAAATGAATGTGTTGTAAACTCAACGGTACTGGTTTTAATTGAGAAATATTTTTATTCCATGCAGGAACAGTTAATCGTACCTAACAGTTTCTCTTCTCTAATGCAATGTCAACAACTTGTCTAATTCGTTACAAATTTGTTATTGTAATTTTTTCGTATTAATGTTTGTAACGTATAGATTGCCTGCTGAGACAATAACACTAGTGGAATATTTCCATATGACCCATTTCTTAATTGACTTATATCGAATATATTGGTATATTTGGGTATATTAGCAATTAAATGAAATGTTGAGTACAAGAAAATGAAAATGACAATGACAGTAATTTCTAAAATTTAAAAAATATTTTAAAGAAGTAATTTTTTTTAGAAAGTTCAATCTTAAAATATAATTCACATAAACGAACCGAAACGAAAACGAAAGTGTTAATAAAAACACAGACACTCAAAATTAAAAAAAGAAATGGGTCCAAACCACTTATTCTGTACGTAGTATTTTGGTCACTAAATTCGAATCCGGGGTTAACTTTGGTGGATTGGTTCATTATCTCTGTCAAAATGCAAAACAAGTCTCCAAAATTGCATCATCATGAAGGCAAACAGAATTATGGCATTATTTAAAATTCATTTTACATGTCTTTTTGGTCGTCTAATCCGAAGTAAGAGTTATCTTGAACCATAGGGAGCATATTTTTTTCATATGTCCGAAAAAAAATGGAAAAAAGTGGCCAAAATCGCAAGTGTCGCTTTTTGTGGGAAACATTTGGGAGTCGGAATTTTTTTGACTCCAATAGCACTTTTTTTTTGTTTTTTGGACTGCCGAATTCGAATTTAGCATCGCTTCTCGTCATGGTATGCACAAAATGCAAAAACAGATGCAAAACAATGAAGAAAAACGCAAAAATGCGGCTGTTTGTAAGACTAGCCTGGGAATATGATTTTTTTTTACGGAAATATCTCATTTTATATGTTTCTTGGAATGTTGAAAATATGATATAAGCTCAAGGAAGTAAAACGGAAACGTCTGCCATTGCATAAATCTTTTTAAGAGAAAATAACTTGTTACAGCAAAAGGAAATAATGTGAATGGTGGGAGATGCATTCTGACAAATTGGTTCTGATTGCAATTTTTTTTCTACATAATGATGTACTTGTCGGCTATGGTCACTATTTCGGATTTGTTTTTTTTTTTTGCATTTTTACAAAATTATATTGGTTTGAAGGTTCAAAAAAAACCATATTTAGACCGAACAAAGCATTTTTTGGGCTTTGACAAACATAATGAGCCAATCCACCAAAACTAACCCCGGATTCGGATTTAGCGACCCAAAATACGAATAGAATAAGTGTTAAGTGTTAAATTTTGCGTGCCTGTGTAATCAATTGAAAAGTGAATCAATTGAAGAAACTATAATGTCGAATTATATACACTACTCAAAACGAAAAAGGAGCCACTGTTAAAAATGTGGATATTTTTTTACTGGAATAACTTTTTATTACAATTCATTTTTTATTTAAATATATTGGACAGTTTTCTAAAACCTCAGTACAATTTTTTGTAATCTACTTGTGATGCTTACAGGAAAAAAAGAAAAATGCAGACATGTGCGGTTAAGCTCTTTATTGTTTTAATGCAAACATTCTCAAAAATAAGCCAACGTTCAAAATTAGTAATGTGTATGGCCTCCTCTAACTCGTAAAACTTCTGCGCAACGACGGGGCATACTTTCAATTAAATTTCGAATAACTTGAGGAGCCAGCTGCTCCCACTCTTCCAGGAGGATATCTTCAACGTGTTCAAGGTTCCGGATTGGCTAACGGTCCTTCAATCGCTTCCCAAGTGTGTCCCAGGCGTGCTCTATTGCATTGAGGTCTGGACTGCGGGCGGGTCTATCCATTACTTCAATATTGTGGGCATTGAGGTAATTTTGCACTATTCTGGCGATGTGTGGGCGGGCATTGTCTTGATGCAGAATTAATTCTGGACCTACGTTCTCGGCAAATGGTACCACATGTGGTTCTAAAACTTCGTCTGTATACCTACGTGCCGTCGTAGACCCCTCACGAATTACCACCAGCTCAGTGCGCCCATTCAAAGTTATCCCACCCCAAACCATGATGGACCCTCCTCTAAATGGAACCCTTTCTTCCACAGTGCAGTCTAAATAACGTTCACTTGGGCGTCTCCAGACTCTAACTCGTCCATCAATGTGATTCAAAGAGAATCTTGATTCGTCAGTGAACAGCATGTTGCTCCACTGCTCCAAGTTTCAATTAACATGTTCTTCAGCAAACAATCTTCTTGCTCTACGATGCTCAGGGGTTAAACGGGATACTTTAGCTGTTCTTATTGCATGAAGCTGACGTTCGTGAAGCCTGTTACGTATCGTTTGGGTACTTATTCTGGTTCATGTGCTCTCAACCAGCTGATTTTGGAGCATTGTAGCGGTAATGCTTCGTACACTGGTGGCCCAAAGCCGTATTAAACGGTCCTCTCTCTCGGAAGTTGCCCTTGTACGATGCGGGTAAGGTTGCCTTCTAACAATACCATAAATTTGATACCTTCTCCAGGCTTATTTATAGCAGTGCGACTGACATTTAACATTCGGGCTACTTGCCGTCTTGAGTGACCCTCTTGAATTAGAGTGATGACCCTAGCAATCTGAATCTCTGTTAAGTACACTCTACGCCTTCGTAGTCTATCAAGCACATCACCATTCATTTTGATTCTTTCACATTTGACACTAAACTAAACAAGCAACTTGATAAACGCATTTATCTCTTGGTGAAAAAATTTACATACTTTCAGTTTTTTTGTTGCAATAAAAAACTGTTGATAAGAATGAATGTTTTGCTACAAATATTTAAACTGGAATATGTGTACTAAGTGGACACAAAGTTTTATCATTGCACTTGGTGGCACAAATAAAATATAACAAAAGAAAGAAGTGGCTCCGTTTTCGTTTTGATTAGTGTACTTGTACATGGAACTCTCCAAGAGTTCCATACATTTTTGTAAATTTATCTTGCTGAAGTTTCGAGACAGTTGCAAGCACTTTTTTTAAATTATTGTTATCAACTAAAAAACTTATTTTTTGCAACAAAATTAATGTTTAAAGTTACCCCAGTGAAGAAAGGAGTTAAGTACCATAGACTATTCAGATAAAGTTTTTCACAATGTCAGATAAAGTTTTTCACATAAATCAGAAAATTTAATCAATTAAGGCATAGTATCCTGCAGTGGCGGTGCGTGATATTTCAGTTAGCCATATCTTGAAAACGACGCATGGGACCCACTTCACTTTTTAGGTGATGACTATACACCTTTTACAGAAAGGATTTATAGTGTTATATGTTATAGGATAGTGTTATAGGATTATTTTTTTTATAGATTTATAAAAAACCGTCAGCAAAGTTTGCGAAAAAATTTTCAAAAAACACTGGAGCACTCCCTGGGTTCTCAGTAACGCTCTGTGGGATATTTGCAGTATATTTTTTTTCATAATCTAGAAACAAATATAAGGAGACGTTTTTCGATTTGTTGCAAAATATTAAGTTATGGTCATTTTAATTTTAATTTTATAGGAACATTTTGTTTCCCAAAATTAAAATGGCCATAACTTTTTGAAACAAAAATATTTTGTAACAAATCGAAAAACGTCTCCTTATATTTGTTTCTAGATTATGAAAAAATATATACTGCAAATATCCCCACAGAGCGTTATTGAGAACCCAGGGAGTGCTCCAGTGTTTTTGAAAATTTTTTCGCAAACTTTGCTGACGATTTTTTCACTATACATCCTTTCTGTAAGAGGTGTATAGTCATCACCTAAAAAGTGAAGTGGGTCTCATGTGTCGTTTTCAAGATATGGCTAACTGAAATATCACGCACCGCCACTGGTATCCTGTTACAAAAGTTTCTATGCTCCTGTTTCTCCAGATATTCTATCATTTTGTGAAAATTATGTTTATTTTCCTCATTTAGTTGTGCTTTTCCTTGTTTAAGATGAATTTTTGCTTTGTATAGGTAAATCTTCTGCAGTTCCATACATTTTTCTTCAACACGTTTACTGTGTTCTAAGGTTCCATTTCATTAAAAGTTAATGTTGTATAAACAAAACCAACTCTGTTATGTTTAACTTTTAATGCACATGCTTTGGAAAGTGAAGGTTTTTTATATTCAGAGTTAGTCAGAACATAACTTCAAATCAAAGAAAGAAAGGAATTTCATTTCTACTACCTGAAAGGGATCTATAAACCGAGCTAATTTAATAAGAGCCTTAATGTCCTTTCTTTTTTCTAACTTGGCAAAATGTTTATCATTGGACGTCCGACATAGGGTGTCCGTTATTTCCCAAGTTAGTCTTTTTTTTTACAAACGCCCCTTAAATTTTTAGTTTATGACCTAAAAAGAAATATCAGACCCAAATAAGCCCTTAATATTTATATTAACCCGTGCCTAAATGATGATACATTTCCCATTTAAGTAACATGGGATTTTTTGCATTTTTTGCATTTAATTTTTTTTCTATGAAATGAATACAGCTGCACCAAAAAGCAAAAATTATGGAATAACAGCGATTAGCCTCATATTTACGTACTTTCATGTAAATTTTAGTTCTCAAATAGCTATGTTTTATCTAATTCGTATATTTAATGCAATCAAACAGAAAAAGCTGAAAAAAATCGTATTTTTAATTTATTTGTTTTGCTATTCGCCATCTACGAGCGATTTGTTATAACTTCAAGTAATGTGAGTCTAACCAGTGTTCCTAGACGGCACGGACAACTGACAGCTGTCCAGTTTTTGTTGTAGCTGTATTCATTTCAGAGAAAAATAATTCAATGCAAAAAATGCAAAAAATCCCATGTTATTTAAATGCGTTTGTAAAAAAAAGACTAACTTGGGAAATAACGGACACCCTAAGCCGAAAAGTACATTTTTCAGAACACCATAGTAAGATTTTTATCCTGCCCTGACCGTTCATTACACCATATTTTAACGTATAGGTTTTACCAGCTGTAGATATTACCAGCAATGTGTGCGTCGATAGCACTGAGCCCCTTTATTTTGACAACTATCTGGCACTTCGCCCTTTATTTAATTCTCACTCTTCAATTATTATGTTTAGCTGATCCAGATAGTGGTTTTAAATTATGTGTATTTGTGTAACAATCGGACAGTTTTCTCCTTTCGATATAACTAATAGAGACTAGAAGTTTTTTTTTTCAAGTGGGCCCCATTTAAGCCGTAAAAATAAATTTAAAAGTACGTGTGTCGTCACTCACTAAGCGAAAAAAATTTAAAATGATTTTCTAGGGTATTTTGTGAGTACCTACGTACCTATCTATGGTGTCAGCGACGATCACCCATTTTAACTAGCGTATTTTGAAACCTGTTTTATTTTTTATTGCTTATCTATACAGTTTAAGTCACAATTGTGTCACTCTATCAGAGCTAGACAGCATACCTAGTAATATTCCAAGTGCACGTTTGATGTCATGCATATGACAAAGATCACGCAACATACAACTACTATCAGTTTAACGAATTTCTATACCGTAACTACACCCCACCACTTTTGTCACCTGATGTTGATAAAACATCATTCTTGTATTTATTTTATAACATTTTAGGAGATCTCGATCACATCTTCTTTGGCTGTGAAAAATACAAAGATGCATCCTCTAAGTTGGTAGAAAATGTACTAAACTGTAATATCGCTGCTCCCTTCAACTTACTGCACCTTTTAACAACTGACTCAAGGAAAGTGTATAGCTGTATCATGAACTTTATAACGGAAACTGAAATTAAACTCTAGGTTAATCTTAATCTCGAATCCCTATGTTTTTACTTGTGTTGTTCTCCCTATTTACCGAGGTCTCCCCTGTAGTGTCTAATGTACAAAATCGTCCTGATCGACCCCAGGTTGTGAAGTGTGTCCCCGTCTTTCCTTATCGTTTTTATAAATTTTTGGGTTTTGTTGGTGTTTTTATAGAATTATTTTAGGTTAGGTTTTATTAGGTTAGGTTTTAAATTGGTTAATTAAATTTTCTTTTGTGACTGGCTGCATGGTATAGGACCTAAAGCCAAAAAAAAAAAATACTTTATAAAAAAAGTTAAAAACTCCTAAGCGATTAAAGATCAACAGTGTTTATAAAAAACAAAAGGTAGGTTAACATTGCAGTAAAACGCTCTTGCCCCATAATAATTTATACATGTTTAGATGTAGTTATAACAACTCAAATCGCACTTACCCCAAATCATGGGGCAAGAGCGATTTTAGAACTTTGAAACTTAAAAAAATAATATAAAAATTAGGTTTGCTGCTTTTAGCTCATTATTCTCATAGTCAATTAAAAACAACTCAAAGGCAATATAAAAAAAAGTTGCTCAACTTTCTTCATAAAACAAATATTTTATAGTCTTTCAAAGTAATAATAATAAAAAAAGTGGTCGCACTTCCCCCAACTTACATGTTTACAGAAAAGGACAATGTGAAAGTGAAAAGCACGTAAAGTAGCTAAAACACCGAGAAAATAAAAGAAATGGAATCCCAAGAAGTGAATTCCTATATGAGGACGACGAGGTGTAAGAGTGTGACAACAGATGCGGGAAAAGTAAGAGAAAACAATATTACTTAGTAAGTCACTATTTATTCACTGCAGCATGCATGCTCAAGTTCGACCCTGGCATGTACCATTTGGTTCTAGCTCTAGTACATATCTATAAAGATTCTGAAATTACATCCCACAACGTAAACATTTCATTCTTATATGCAACCCCCTTCGAGAGACAGTTGCAACCTCCAAATTTTCATATTGGATGCACGGGATTGTGGTGCGCCATTTGAAATCTCTTTTCATGCTCTATTCAAAATTGCTACAGTTTGTCTGGCAAAAATTGAGAGTAAAAAAATCATCTAACTAAAAACAAAACTAATACCATTTGGTTATTGATATTCAGGAGACAAAAGCAATTTCAGTGACATTTTTCGACAGTACCAACTAAAAAGAAAACATAAAAGCTTATCAATATTCTGCATTGTAAAGTTGGGCATTGTTTGTTTTGTGGCGTTAATAGTTGTCAGTGTTGCGCGTGTTGTTTGAGTTTTTCTAACTGCAAATCAGAAAAATGGTTCATTTAAGAGAAACGTACAAACTACCAATTCTAGAGATGTTTTGTTACAGAGATAGGGAAATTATTATCGCTGGAATGGCCTGCACGATCACCTGATCTTACGCCATTAGACTTCTTCTTATGAGATATGTGAAAAGTATAGTATACAAAACTAAACATGGTATAAATATGGTGTACAAATATAAATATGGTATACAAAACACCATTAGACTTCTTCTTATGGGATATGTGAAAAGTGTGGTGTACAAAACTAAACCACGAGATCTAGCTGACTTAAGAAGAAAAATAAAGCTTTCGATTAGGTCGGTTAAGCCTCAGATGTTGACTAACGTTAGAAGACATTTTTATTTACGATTGGGATTCTGTCTAGACATTCGAGGCATGTAATTTGTATATTTCCTACACTCAGACTGATTTTTTATGACCTTTCAAATGAGGCATCACAAAATTTTGGGGTTGCAACTGTCTCTCGAAGGGGGCTGAATTTATAAATTAAGTTTTTATTTTGCAGGGTGTCATTTTTGAGGTTTAGTTTATTTCATTTGGCTGTTCCACACTTCTATAAAATAAAGCCTTTTATAAAAGCTTTTGTAGACTTCACTTTTTTTAAACAATACTTTTAATACTTTTTTGAAATAAAAATAAACGAAAAACATAAAATATATGTATTAAAATAAATATACCTCAATGGTGTTTGATTGAATGAAATTGGCCTCCTCAATTGGGGAAAATGTTATATTTTCGTTTTTAAAATTAATTTCGTCAAAATTAATTTCAAACTATTTTTATTTGCAGGATGTTGCAGCTACATACGAGGTGTGTAAATTACGAAATGAGACTGGCAACGTAGCGCCCGATCTAGTAACACTGCGGAGACGGGACTTGAAAGGGCGGTAGGTTAACGTGTAATGCACCTTCAGTACACGTTTGAACTTGTTAGAGTCATTTATTTGTTCTTTGTGACAGTTTTCGTAAACGGCTTTTTCTAGTGCGTTTTAAAAATGAATGACATTAATTTTGAGCAACGGTGTGCTATCATGTTTTGCTTCAGACTTAATTAAACACAGCGCAACGAATACTTTTGCAAAACGTCAACACGCCTACGGAAACAGTGTTTTTCAAGGGCCTAGGTTTTTAGATTCTTTAAGGCATTCTCAGAAGGAGAGTCAACTGAAGATGAACAACGCAGCGGAAGGTCTTCATCTTCAAGAACCGATGAAAATGTCGATATAATACAGGGTTTTGTATGTTCCCCATTTTATGGAACCACATTTTTATGGTGTCATTACTGGTGATGAGACTTGGGTGTTTGAGTACGACCCCGAAACCAAGCGTCAAAACATGAAATGGTACACTTCAAGCTCTCCAAGACCCAAAAAGCAAGAGAGGACAAATCGAAGATCACATGCATGCTGATTTTCTTTTTTGACAGCCAGGAAATTGTCCCTCTTTGTGCCTCCAGGCCAAACAACAGACTTTGGGCCTCCAGAGTCAATCAACACTTTTTCAGAGAGGTTCTTGAAAAACTTCGGAAAAGGGTTATGCGTGTGAGACCAAAGATCAAGAACTGCATCACGACAATTCGCCTTGTCACACAATCATTTCAGTAAACAAGTTTTTTTAGCCAGTAAAAACATCCATGTGGCTCCTCAGCCTCCTTATTGGCCTGACTTGAATCCTTGTGAATTTTCTCTTCCCGAGATTGATAAATCACCCCAAGGGACGTCATTTTGGGACCATAGAAAACATTCAACTGGCTGTAACCGACCAGCTGAAGACTATTCCAGTGGACGAGTTCCAGCACTGCTATGGGGAATGGAATAACCGTCTCCAGCGCTGCGTGGCTTCCCAAGGAATTTATTTTGGAAACAATACTGAATTGTAATTCATTTGAATAAAAAAAAAAATAATGAAATCGGTTTCATTACTTAACTTTCACATTTCGTATTTAGGTACTAAAAGCATTAAGAAAACTATTTTATAAATTTATCAAAATATGAAATTCAACCTGATGCATACAGAGGTTTTAAACTTTTCATCATATGCACTTGATAATGAGATACGAATCTCGTTATTAAATTCAGCGATCGGGTGCAACTTTCTATATACATTTTTTTGTACTTATATGCATATGTGAATAGCCGATTTTATTTATTAAGTAATTTATTTATTATGCACACCTTTTCGGTTTGTCAACTTTTTTCGGCCTCATTAACAGAAACTAATAAGCTTATAAAATTATATAAAATGTCGTTAGTTTTGAGGTGTCAAGTTTCTGATTGCCTAAAATTGCAAATAAATTCGTAATTATGTCACTGCGCCAATAAATCGTTAAATGAAAGTATGCATAGTGCATAGACAACATGACAACAAATATATCAAATAAAAAATTCCAATGGGAGGTAAATATCAGATTGTTTAAAAATATATTCACGATTCATATATTTTAAATATTTTCGTATAATATACCTTATACTGTATAACATAACTTATATCACTGTATAACATAATAATATTGATCAACAGCACGACATAAAAAAATCAGCAAGATAGAATAAAATCTATTAAAAGGTATCGCTATGTCTATTATATTTTTTATTTTTAGCTAATAGAATATTGAGAATTTTGAATACATAAGTAATCGCTACCAAGAAGTAAAGAAGTTTTACTATTTAATATTACGAAATGTTCTCTTATATATACAGTGTGGGACAGCGATACATTCAGTACCTCAATTATTGTGCATATTTATTAGGGTGGACTTTATTATTTTTTTTTTCGTTTTTTCTCAGCGGGCCGGGTGAAAATTAGTTCTGGGTACTTAAAAATTTGTGCGGAAACCAAAACTGCCGCGATCGGACCCTTTTTTCCCGTGCCGCAAAGCGCCGGAAGTTTCTTATGGGATTTACATGTTAAAAATCACTGAAAACGTTCGATACGCTCAAAAACTATGAAAATCATCAAATCTGATAATCGCAAGAATATATTTCCATGTATTTTTTTCCTCCTGAATCGGATGGAAACGTCATATTTCGTTTATTCGTTGAGTGAAAAAATTATGAGCGAAAAATTGCGAAAAAACGCCAAATTCAACTAAAAAAAATTGAAAAAAAGACGAAATAATTTATTATGGTGATTGTACCTGACTCTGAGGAGTATAAGCATATCATGATTCAAAATTAGAGGTAAAAATCTACAATTTGACGTCCGGTTGAAGTCTGTAGCTGCCTCTGAACCGGAGTTACGATCATCTCAAGTTGTACGCAAAATTCAGGAGCGTATATGTAGGAAGGCGATTTTCTGTTTTTTCAATCCTGATTCTCAAACGATAGATTCTCCTGCATCGACTTGCATAATTTAACGGTAGTATGAAATGCTCCATATCATACGAATTATTCATCATCTTAATATAATATTACCTTTAACTTGAAGTCATTTTTCATTGATTATAAGAGAATTTCGGATTGGAACATACTATAGTGTCCGACGTTCGTACACGTACTTGTAACGTTAGCATTTTGGAGTTGGGGAGCTGCGTCGTGGTATAATCGGGTAGTAATACAAATCTCTATGTTATGTGCTTGTTTCTCAACAATCGAGTAGTTTAAGGGTTATTCAAGGTTGAGCAAACGAAAGAACGGAAGAATGAATTCTCGAAAAAAATACGGTTTTTTCTCTTAAAGTAGGTAGTTTCATTCGCTCTGACATTAGCCGCGGAAATTTCTTCCTATTACTACCAACTTCAAGAGAAGTCGAGAGAGAAGAGGTTTCGAAGAGAAGAATTGAAATTGGCGACGGTCGTAAAGTGGTCGTTTGAATAGATTCGTTCGGGAATACGTCTCGGAGCGATCCGAGCAATCTGAGCAGTTCACCCGAACACGTGTTTTTGATTCGAGTGATTCGGACGTACACACGAATGTAAACAAACACTAAATTAATCTATACCGTTTTTATCGGGTGAACTGCTCAGATTGCTCGGATCGCTCCGAAGCGTATTCCCGAACGAATCTATTCAAACGACCACTTTACGACCGTCGCCAATTTCAATTCTTCTCTTCGAAACTTCTTCTCTCTCGACTTCTCTTGAAGTTGGTAGTAATAGGAAGAAATTTCCGCGGCTAATGTCAGAGCGAATGAAGCTACCTACTTTAAGAGAAAAACCGTATTTTTTTCGAGAATTAATTCTTCCGTTCTTTCGTTTGCTCAAGCTTGAATAACCCTTAAACTACTCGATTGTTGAGAAACAAGCACATAATATAGATATTTGTATTACTACCCGATTATACCACGACGCAGCTCCCCAACTCCAAAGTATGATGCTAACGTTACAAGTACGTGCACGAACCTCGAACACTATAGTATGTTCCAATCCGAAATTCTCTTAAAATCAATGTAAAATGACTTCAAGTTAAAGGTAATATTATATTAAGATGATGAATTATTCGTATGATATGGAGCATTTCATACTACCGTTAAATTATGCAAGTCGATGCAGGAGAATCTATCGTTTGAGAATCAGGAATGAAAAAACAGGAAAATTGCCTTCCGCCATATACGCTCCTGAATTTTGCGTACAACTTGAAATGATCGTAACTCCGGTTCAGAGGCACCGACAGACTTCAACCGGACGTCAAATTGTAGGTTTTTACCTCTACTTTTGAATCATGATATGCTTAATACTCCTCAGAGTCAGGTACAATCACCATAATAAATTATTTCGTCTTTTTTCCTTTTTTTTTAGTTGAATTTGGCGTTTTTTCGCAATTTTTCGCTCATAATTTTTTTCACTCAACGAATAAACGAAATATGACGCTTCCATCCGATTCAGGAGGAAAAAATACATGGAAATATATCCTTGCCACTATCAGATTTGATGATTTCCATAGTTTTTGAGCGTATCGAACGTTTTCAGTGATTTTTAACATGTAAATCCCATAAGAAACTTCCGGCGCTTTGCGGCACGGGAAAAAAGGTTCCGATCGCGGAAGTTTTGGTTTCCGCGCAAGTTTTTAGGTACCCAGAACTGATTTTCACCCGGCCCGCTGAGCAAAACAAAAAAATTACTAAGGTCCACCCTAATATTTATAAATAAATCTCGAGATACGTCAATTTTAGATATTGAAGTGACATCCTGCGACGTAACAATTTCATCCCTAAATTCTTAAACTGGAAGTTTGTAACATCTCAACTGAAAGATATTCGCATTGTGCATTCAAATGCTATGATTTAAAATTTTATTGCACTAATTAAGAGTAATACAAATGTATGCATCTGTTTGACGAAATTCGCTGATGAGGAACTGATTAATTGATCTTGATGTAGTTATTGAGACTTGGCAGTGCCCAACTTTAGTAATTACATTTGCACTTGCTAATGAAACAATTGTATTTAATTTTTATGTTGCCTATAAGTCCATTTTATGTAAGTTGTCCCTTTCCTCCTTATTTGTGAAAATGACCTAGAGGAAATCCCATATGAAGATGCCATTGATGCGGCGTAATAACAAACTGAATAAAAAAAAGAAAGAAAGTTTATATTTAATTTGCAATGTTTTCGTGTTTTATTTTATAAACACCTTTTTTTGTCTTGTCAACTTTATTCTAATTTTTCGTAATATCAAATCTTTAGCTATACATTTTTTCCTACTTTTGTCTACTATTTGTATCCAGTTGTCGGTGTTTTGTATTTTTTAATTGTTGGTTATATTTTTTATTCTATATTTTAGAACATAAAATTATTTAATGTAAATCTCTTAAAAACTTCACTTTATTTATCTTTTTTCTGTTTATTTACAATTTGTTGCGGGCCAGCCATACCAATCCGACTGCACCGACCTGAATTTGTCGCATGTTGGGATGATTTTGCATAAAAAAAACTGGACGTCTTCCACGAAACACCGAACTACTACACTTTTCTCCACGCGCGTTTCGCCAACCAAGTTGGCATCTTCAGGAGAAGATTAAAACTGGTCAGTTTTAATCTTCTCCTGAAGATTAAAACTGACCAGTGAAAGTGTAGTAGTTCGGTGTTTCGTGGAAGACGTCCAGTTTTTTGTTTCTACGCCGAAGGTTCCAGTACCCACTCCATGATTTTGCATAGATTGTCTCCGTATATACAAACCCAGGCGTATTGTCAATGCACAAAAAAACTTCTTCCAGGTAGTTCCAGATACAATGATAGTCTTATAGATTCGTTCCATGGAATATAGTCGGAATTATTTTTTGGGATTTAATTTAGAAAATTGTAGAAAAATGTATGTGGAATAATAAATCCCTAATCAGCCATCTACAGAAGCTATAACGAAAAATGTAATTGACGTATTGACTTGACAAGCACGAGGCAAAAGAGACAAACAAGTTGTAGTTATATGCATATAATTAAAAAACCTGTGCATAAAAATAGTTCCTCAAAATCATATTTTTAGTAGGGTAAATCCAGGTGGTTTGTAATTCAAAGAAGGTTCGAAATTAATTCGTTCTGTACAGCGCTGTTAAAGACGTACGAGGAGTGTAAATTAAGTAATGAGCCTGATTTTTTTTTTTTATTTGAATAGAATTACAATTCACTATTATCTCCTTCAAAATACTTCCTTGGGAAGCCACACAGCGCTGGAGACGATTCTTCCATTCCTAATAGCAGTGCTGGAACTCATATACTGGAATAGCCTTCACCTGGTCGGTTACAGCCGTTTGAAAGTTTTCTATGGTCTCAACATGACGTCCCTTGATGTAATTTTTCAATCTCTGGAAGAGAAATAAGTCACAAGAACTCAAGAGACGAATAAGGAGGCTAAGGAGCCACATGAATGTTTTTACTGGATAAAAATTTGTCTACTGAAATGGCTGTGTGACAAGGCGCATTGTCGTGATACAACAGCCAATTGTTCTTGATGTTTAGTCTCACACGCATTACCCTTTTTCGAACCTCTCTGTAAAAGTGTTGATTTACTGTTTGGCCTAGAGGCACAAACTCTTTGTGGGCAATTCCCTGGTTATCAAAAAAGCAAATCAGCATGCATTCGATCTTCGACTTGCTCATTCTTGCTTTTCTGGGTCTTGGAGAGCTTGAAGTGTGGCATTCCATGCTTTGACGCTTGGTTTCCGGGTTGTACTCAAGCACCCAAGTCTCATCACCAGTAATGACACGTTCCATAAAATGGGGATAATTTTCAATCGATTCCAAAAAGTCAAGACACCTTTCTCTCCTGATGTCCGTCTGTGCATGCGAAAGGTACTTTGGAACTATTTTTGCGCAGATTTTTCTCATCCCCAATTCGTTAGTCAAAATCTGATGAACAGTGGTCAAATGTGGTGTGGTGATTCAAATTTAACTCTTCCCCAATCATTCTTGTCGTCAGCCGACGATCAAAACGCACAATATACCGTACGTACTCTATCTATATTTTCATCGGTTCTTGAAGATTAAGGCCTTCCGCTGCGTGGTTCATCTTCAATCGAATCTCTTCCTTCTAAGAATGTCTTAAACCAACGAAAAACCTGGGCTCTTGAAAAAACACTACGTAGGCGCGTTGAAGTTTTGCAAAAGTATCCGTTGCGCTGTGTTCAAGTCTGAAGTAAAACCTGATAGCACACCGTTGCTCAAAATTAATGTCACTCATTTTCAAAACGCAGTAGAAAAAACCGGTTTACGGAAACAGTCACAAAGAACAAACAAATGACTCAAATGACTCAACAAGTTCAAACTTATACTAAAAGTGCATTACCTGTTAACCTACCGCCCTTCCAAATCTCCGCAGTGTTGCTAGATCGATCTCTACGTTACCATTATTACCGTCATTACTTACTTTACATTATTACTTAATTTACACACCTCGTATATATGTTTTATATATGTATATATGTTTTTCTATATTATGCCAATTTTCGTGGACATACTGTGTGTGTTACGATACTGGGTACTGTGAAACTTACGATTACTAACAATTGATTCCCACAGGTATGTAGAACTGAGCCTATTGAATATTTCCTCGTTTCTTTAAAATTATTGTAAGCATGAAATTGGTATTATTATTATCGCACTGATTCATTTATCTCATCTCAGTGTCGAACGATAAGTTATTGTTTTAGTATTATTATAAATAGTAGGTATTTAGGTTTAATAGTATCTACTATAAAATACTGGACAGTAAGGACTATCAGAATAATTATGTAGATATAATTTAAGAATAGAAATAGACATTTGACGTTAAATAAGATGCCAACTAATAATATCGTTAAAAAGTAACCTTCGTTTTATTAAAAAATAAAGAATATAAATTATAAATTTCTTACTTCAATATTTGCGATAATTGGTTTTATATTTTAAATACGTTTAGAATATTTCTGTACATATTTTCCAAGCGTACAGTAGCATGTAACTATTATTACTTTAAAAATGTCGCAGATATTCCATTTTCGCGTATATCTCACGTACTAACGCGCTATATAAAAATATAAAGCTTGTTTTTACAATACAAACCTCATTGTAGTGATTATGATTATAGACACAGCACAAGAGCGTTTATTAAAGCCTGACGAGATATTATGAGTGATCCTACAAGTGCGTTTTGATATTTT
Organism: Aromia moschata; assembly: GCA_029963805.1. Lineage (NCBI taxonomy): Eukaryota > Metazoa > Arthropoda > Insecta > Coleoptera > Cerambycidae > Aromia > Aromia moschata. The sequence goes on from JAPWTK010000214.1 coordinate 173,251, forward strand.
TTTTAAAACTTCGTGACATAAACTGTTGTGCAATAGTGTCAGTGACATGTTTTTACCAAAATTCAACTATGCCTATCTGGCAATTTGTACAGGTAAATTTTTTGTAGAAGTATATTGTCTGCAGTGTTAGGTATTATGTCAAAATTAGTATTTTCTTGAGTATTATTTAATGTTATATTAATTAAAAATGTATTATTCTAAGATTAAACTAAAAAAGCGTGTCGGAGACCTGTGACAAATAAATTCAACTGATGTAACCGAAATCTGTAAAGCTGCTTTCTTCTTTTTTTAATGCGGCAGCATTTAATTTAGAAAATATATAGATGTGAATAAAAAATATTATCCATTACCTGTAAAACTTACATTTCGTTTATTTATTTTATAGATATAACGTAATAAACATAATATGCAATTACAGAAATAAAATACCTTTTTTCTACTCATTCAAAATGTAACGTAGAAAGAAACATATCAATTAAATATTTCTGTTTAAAACAATTTCAAATATATTATTTTTCTTTAAATTGTTAGTTGTAGAAAAACTGGTTATAACATGAGTGTTTTTCCTTTGTCGCGTAGCCAGCTTAACAGAAGATATAGAAAATGTTTGCAACGTTTTTTTGACTAATTGTAAGTGTTCCAGTCGTTTTATGATAGGTTTAGGAAAATATTATGCGTTCATCAAAGATGAAGTGAGCGCATGTGATAGATTGGAAAAAAGAAACAAATTGTAATGTTACCTACCCGTAATGTAACATCTTTCGGGTGAAGACGACAAAACGTCATGCGTATTTTCAGTTTGAAAAATTAACAGATGAAATTTAAATTAACAAACACGAGTTAGTTTTCATTGACGCTGCAACACTACGCTTACTCTCAATGCTCGCGTTTCGACAACCATGTTGCCATCATTAGGAGATGATTAAAACACATTATGATATGATTAATCATCAAATAGCATGATCTATGATGATGCCACCATGGTTGGCGAAACGAGTGTGCTGAATATAAATATAATGTTTCAGTATTAATGGAGAAAACGTTTTTAAGTGTGTGTTAGGTATTAGGAGATTGTTTAGTGGCCTCGTTAGCAATAATTAATAATCGTGAAAAAAAATGCCTACCATGCACTGCAGTGCAGGTCAGTGGCGGCTGGTGAAATCTGAAATTTTCGCATCATATTTAAGGGGGTGGTTATTAGATCTAAGTAGAAGAAGACTTCTACTAAGACTTGCCAATTTGTTTTTTTCAAAAAATGTGTGCCTTGCCAGAAATCTTGAAAACGGCTCTCAAAATTATTGCGAATTATTGTTTTTCATTATCACCAAGTAAATAGAAAGTATATTATATGTGTGATGATTTTTTTTTTAATTTTTGAGATCTCTAAAATTTATGGGAATTTTGTTTTTTTAATTCATCCCAACATTTCGATCGTGAACATGGTAGTATCTTTAAGCAAAGTGAAAATTTTCAAAAAGCACAAGAATAAAAAGTTTTTTATATCCACTTGGTAATAGTGAAAAATATGCCAATTTGTTTTTTTTCAAAAAATGTGTGCCTTGCCAGAAATCTTGAAAACGGCTCTCAAAATTATTGCGAAATATTGTTTTTCATTATCACCAAGTAAATAGAAAGTATATTATATTTGTGATGATTTTTTTTTTAATTTTGAGATCTCTAAAATTTATGGGAATTTTGTTTTTTAATTCATCCCAACATTTCGATCGTGAACATGGTAGTATCTTTAAGCAAAGTGAAAATTTTCAAAAAGCACAAGAATAAAAAGTTTTTTATATCCACTTGGTAATAGTGAAAAATATATTTCGCAAATATTTTGTTACAAATGTTGCAAGCCGTTTCCAGGATTTTCTGGCGAGGCACATTTTTTTTTCGAAAGTTTCATTTGAAGTTTTTTTTGCTATTACAGACTTTTATTTAGGTCTAGATCTATGAGTATTTAGGTCTAATCACCCCTAAAATATGATCTGGGTTCCATGCCTCCTTACAAAAGTACGGGAGGTTTCATATTCCACCAGACGCCGCTGATGCAGGTAATGCGGAATAATCTTCTCATATCCCTGAATTACCCTTTTTTCTGCATTATCAAGGACTATTTAAATGAGTTAGGTAAAATGTTGCCTTTTACTATGGGCTGATATAAAAATTACATAATATATTTTAATCAGATAAAGTTTGACTTTAAAGAGTCTGATTTGTGTCTAAACTGGTTATGATTTTTATTTTCAAAACTAAATCTAGCATTTTTGAATTATTTTTTTCAGTATATCATACTGTGCTTTACGACTCTCTGCTAAGGCCAAATGTTCAAGACCAAATACCATTATCTTTTAAAACAGAAAAATGTCATACAGAAAAATTGTTTTAATTTCCGTTGTCAAATGTCAAATACGAAGTTTGGTGCAAAAATTCCGACTTTTTTTGTTTTTGATTTTTTTTTAGGAAAAATATCGTTTGGTGATTTTTTTGTATGTTTTTGGAATTACCATGGAGTATATTTATTATCATGGAGTATATTTATGTGTTGCTAACGTAGAATACTAAATGTTAGGAAAAGGACTGCATTTTAATCAATAACATAATTTCGAAAACTTTGTGGATCAATACTGGACTATTTTAAAATTTGCAAGATTTCCGTTTGAGTTTGGTGTGGATTATTGGGTTGGATTATAAGAAAAATATTTATAGTTTTTAACTTACAGAAAGAATGGATGGAAAACAATTAAATGATTTCATGAAATTGATGTTAAATTAAGGCCTTAAAAACTAGTTACATAATGTGGCACTTTTAATTTTTTTTTTGAAATTAGTACATACCATTTAACAAGACCTGCTTACTTTTTCACATCATTTTTGACTTATAACCGGTGGGTTATATTTATAAAGCTTTCACCTAATACTGACACACAAAATATTTTACAGCAAAAATTGGAAAATTCTAAAATATGTAGTACCTACCAGTTTTTTTCTTGCAATGCTTTTTTTTCCAAAAAAGGCGTTTTTTTCAAGCGCCTTATTTTATTTTAGTAACATAAGAGCATATTTTATGAACCTAATTGAAATGCAAAAATTTGCCGTGATATAAAAAAAGAGGAAGACAAAAAAGTCTTAACTTTTTTCCTTAAACCGTATTTAACATATTAGTGACAATACAAACAAATTTTCCGCATGACATTTTTCTGTATTAAAAAAAGTTGTTTTGCGGAGATCTACAATTTTAAATGGCACAATGTTGCCAATTTTATAGCACCAATGTGATTGGCTCTATTTTGCTTAAAATTATAGCAGAGGTTAATAGTACTTACAGTTTAAAAACAATGTATAAAATAAATCCCATATGTTGCAGGGTTTTTGGCGCACACTGTATACATATAAAAAATAGAGAGAAGAGAAAAAAATAGGTAAAGTAGGTATGCATTCATCATTATTAAAAAAAAAAAAGTAAATAAATTAAGAGTTCTGCCAGTACTTACAACTTATAACAATATCCAAATAAACATAGCAAAAAAAAAATATACGAAGAGGAAAAATATTGTATCTCAATATCACAATCCAGGCTTCTATCAGAGTAATTTTCCTTGAACTTGATACGACTATAGATTCTAATCGAATTAAATTCATCCTTTAGAGGCTGCTGTGCTTTGTTAATGACATAATTTATAGTCAATTTTCATACAGCAATAAATAAGCAATTCTCTGACCAGTAAGGAGAAAATTGGAACTGAGTAAACCTCAGCACCTCAGACCAAAGTAATTACCAGCTGGTTATTCAGGGACACATCGCCAATTAAAAAAAAATGTACGTGCTTTTATTTATACTTAATTTCATATTTTTATTGATATATTATAATAATAATTGCACATTTTTTTACTATTAGACATTGGTTTTAGGATGCAAATTTTTTATATACGCGTAGGTATGTTAATTAGGTAGATTCAGAATTTACATTGTTAATAAAAGTTAAATACGCTAAGTGAGAAATTATGTGAGGTATGTTCATTTTATTGAATTAACGCAATACCTATCGATACAACTGATCATTAACAGTCTTGTTATGGGTCTGTCTATATTCTTATACTTGTATATGTATATAAAGAGTGTCTCATAATTATATTAAAACTATTAAAGGCTGTATGCTACAGGTGTACAGATGAATGGGGATGTTTCGTATATATATTTTTTTTCGATTAGAGCCCCCGCTGTCCAGTTATTCACACAAACAAGGGAGACAAAAATAAAAAGGATTTTTTTTTTAACTGGTTCACAAAAAAGTTATGACTAGGATTCGGAACGTGTGCTGTTAACGCAGGGCCGGACTCGTAATCCGTCATGTTATTGACTGAAGATGACATGAGAGATCAAAACGACATGAGTAAAAATGTGTTAATAATGTATGTACAATGTACATACAGTTAAAATTTAAAACATTTAATTTTAATTTTTTTTGTTTGGTTGGATTAGGTCAGGAGTAAATAACAACTATTCGATTTTTGCCAACGTTTCGGAGCTTTATTTCTCCTTCATCAGGGCTTAATCAATGTCCTGAACCCTCATAAATGTATTACGGAGTCCTGGGTTCCCGTGAAGACTGCTTTCAGGATAACATTCTTCGCACGGACAGTGGCGTGGGTATACAAGGGCAAGAAATATGCGCTTAAAAAATACAGTTAATACTTTAATTATCATAGAGCTTCGGACCCTAGTTATGACACAAAAATTAATAAGGGTTGTTTGTTTTAACCTCATGCGGGTGCGGAGGGAAAATAAAAATATTACCCCAAGACGTCCTTCTATTTGTAAAAGACACACGTCAAATATTTTCTTACGCTATTTCGTTATTGAGATAAAAAATTAAAAATGTATATTTGGCTCGCCTTAGAGACCCACCCGTTTTAACGCACCCGTTAAAAATTTTAACATAATTATGGCACACCCTGTATAAGAAAATTAAACAAGTATGGAATGCTAATAATTAGCGTAATAATTTGGAAAATTACTAACTACTGCTAATGGAATTATGTATTTATCTAATTGTTTATGTATGTGTATATATGTACGTAAGAAGTACCATTTAATCATTATAATTTTTGAAAGGTATTTGAAATATGTACTTAACAGTTGGTGATGCCTTTAGTGTATGAATATCTTAATAAAATAACGGAAACATTTTGGTAAATTTCAAAATATGAAAAATACATATAAACAAGATAGAAATACATATTTGGCGTGATTCACGGTGAGGTCTAGTAAATGTTTTTGGAGAATTAAGACAATACCAATAACTCTTGTTAAAAACATTCTACCAATGGAAAAGTTCTACGTGTAAAAGAGCAACCTGACCACGAAAAATGATCACTCAGTATATGAATTTAGCCAAGATTTTGTGAAATGATATATATAAACAGCCTAAATAAACATGCTAAAATGTATCATCAAAACCGTCGAACTTTTTATTTGACTCGTTGCATTATTGTGGCCAGAATGGATTAATACAGTGTAGGTACATACTCGTACGTGCTTATTGGTTGGAACTAGATGAAATTTAGAAAAACTAAAATATTTTTTTCTGTGAATATGAGAACAAAAATAACTTAAAAAACATTGCATTCTGCATGCACGGGTAGCCGAGTGGGTTAAAGCGCCGTCTTTCCAGTCGCGATACCTCTGTGCGCGTTGTTCGAATCCTGGCCGGGGAAGACGATTTTTAATTGTCTCGCTTCCTCTGTCAGGGCTTGATATGCAACCACTAATACACTAGTGTATAGATGTGGATGCATAGATGCCAATCCATCCGCACATGCCCTAGATTTGGTAATGTTCTGAGTTTTCTGGGTTTCCTCAGAACTGTAAAGCAAATGCGTTACCGAAATAATCTTAAGTCGCTCCCAGTGCGCCTAGGCAAATAATAATAATAGCCACTCCTTCCCGCATAGATCCCTGAGAGGGACCTAAGGGGTTACTCTTCGGAGTAATTATAGGGTGAGTATTATTATTATTATTATTATTATTGCAACAACACGAGTCATACATAAAAGCAATTTTTCTTGTTATTTGAGGTCAAATAGAAAAATGGACTTGGATTTTGCAACAAATATATTAGAAATAGTCTTCTAGTACTATTAGATTATAAAATATTTAAACATTTTTCAAAGAAAAATGTTTTTTTGAAAAACTGGATTTTTTTGCTACCTGAATTTGAAGCAACCTGAATTTGCATTCTAAACCAACTTTTTCAAATTATTTTTCTTGATAGTTCGTCATATTAGATAATTCAACGCCGTATTTGTCTAAAAATAAAGATATTTGCACGTGTACATACACAATACCTACTCAGCGTAAGCAAAAAATGTAGTCAGGGTCATACTTGTACTATGATGTTGAAAAGAACGTGCCAGGCTTGCCATTATTTCCTGGTTTCAGCATGCGTACGTTCGTTTTGGTTGGAGTAGAAGTCCCAGTTGACACAAGAAATCAACATCTCAAGGACACTAGCCTGCCAACAACAATGCGTTCGGCAATAATGGGTAACATCACCGTTCACAAACTTCACTTTAAGATATTTTGAAAAATGTCGTTGATGTTCAAACTTCCATAGAATACGAACGACACGACATCAAACAACTTTGACCAACGCATTTTGTAAATTAAATTTTTTGTCTACTTTAATTTCGAAACGTATAAACTTTTCTGTAGCATGTGGCGTTTAGGAGATTTAATAAAAAACTAAAAAAAAGTCCGAAAACTTCGCGGTATTTCGCCTGCCAAAAGTTTCCCCCCCCCCCCCCCGGCCGGCATTCGAGGTTGAAACCTTAGTTTCACACTTCTCACCTTATATCAAAGAGTCCTAGAAAAAAAAACATTCTGCCCTAATTAATGCAAACTGAACCCTTCTGAGGATACGCATCAACTGGGTTAATAAACCTTTTAAAAGCGTGGCAAATTATAGGGGAAAACCATCAATTAATATACATATGCATATAGAGATGGATGTTAAAATATGGATTAATTTTATTTTGGTTCAAGATGTTATTTATTGTACCGTAAGGGGAACAAAGAATACAAGGTGTGGCTATTAAATAACCGAACTGATGCTGCTACCAGCGCGCTGGTATATCTGGTGATACTTTCCTGAGCTAGCTGGACAAGCTAGTGGGTCGCTCAGTTTGGCTGTAGCAGTCGTTTGAATTAGTCTACGCACCAGTGACGCGTCGAGTGTCACGAAAAATTTTGAGTGTTCAGATGGAGCAGTGGGTTAATCTCATATTTCTTGTTAAACTGTGGAAAACTTTTACAGAAGCTTTTGCAATGTTAAAATGCGGGAATGAATGTTTATCCTGCACACAAGTTTTTGAATGGTTTAAACGGTTTAAAGACGGATGTGAAACGACTGAAGAAGATCGTCGTCTAAACATTCGAAAGCTTGCTGAAATAACAGGAACCGACAAATAATGTGTTCGCCAGATTTTGCATGAATCGTTCAACATGCGCAAAGTTTGCCCAAAAATGGTGCCAAAACTCCTCATTCCCGAGCAAAAGGAATCAAGAATGAACATTTGCGCTGACATTCTAAACAATTTTGACATTGATCCAGGCTTGTTAGACACGGTGATTACCTATGACGATAAGATTCGAAAGTGTGGAAGCGGTTAAAGCAAAAGCTACGGAGTATCTGAAGACAGAAGCGGACTGCTTTCAACAATAGTAGGTACATTGAAGGCGAAAAAGTTGCTACTGTAATTGGTAACGAATAAAAAGTGTTATGATAGCATTTCGGTTATTTAATAGCCACACCTAGTACCTTCTGAAATAAAATATCTCTGTGGCTAGAGATTTTTCGAAATCTGTTTCCTGTTAGTCCCGTTTGAATTTTTATCGTACACCGTTTTATGTCGAAAGTTTTGTTACGCAGTAATAATACATAAGGTAATTTTTATTAAAGTTATACTTTAATAAAAATATTTTTTAAAGTTATACTTTAATAAAAATACATAAAGAAGTAAATAAGAATACATAAAGAAATAAAGAAAAATACATAAACATATTTGAGATCACCTTGTTATTTATGGAGAAAAAAAAATGTAGATATATATTTTGCAAGCCCTTTAACTTATTTTAACTTTTCTTTTCAAGCTAGGTTCTTCAAGCCGTATATTTAGATCTAGTAATTGCCTACTAGCCGCCGATGTGTAATCATGTCTGAAATTCTCATATTCGAAATTGCACATTGATAGTGGCCTGTTTAATTATATTATTCTGTTTTGTGTAGATTCTTCCAGTTTCACTGTTTTAATCTTTTAACGGCGGGGAAATGTGAGTTAAAATATACCTCATATTAGACGCGAAATTTATAAATAAATTCAATGAATCACTTACGAGTATGTAGAGTCTCCAATATGCTGAGCCGCCAAAATTGCTGGTCGATATACAGTGTGTTCACGTTAAGGACTTACCACCCTTTTAAAATCTTTATTTTTTGGCCGGTTTTGATGAACTTTTTTTATTAGGTAGATATTCAAAATGCGCATTCACCGAGTGGGTAACTTTATTCTTGGTATGTAATCATGAGTCTTGAACTACGACCACTTTTATGGGCTCAGATGTAAAAAACTACTATTAGGGATTTTTTTTAGAAAAAAAATGATGAATTATTCTTTTCAATACTTAAAACATAGCTGTACCGATTTTCATTGTTCTAAAATACAAGGTGTCTGGGAAAAAAAACGGATTCCTTTTTTAAATTGTATTATTCAATACTTACAATTTTTTTACAAAATTAAGAAACTAGAATACAACAAAAGGGAAGTATTTAAAAAAGTTAAATCGTAGTCGATTATTCCTCATTACATTTCGTAACTGTTGTCGAGTTAGAAAAGTTCTTCTCGTCTGGGGCCTTGTAGCATACACTTTATTTTTTTATTGTCCCCCAAAAAAGAAATCAAGAGGCGTAATGTCTGGGGATCTCGGCGGCCAACGAATAAGAGTACTGCTTTTACCGATCCAGCAATTAGGAAAATTATCATTCAACCAATTTCTCACTATGATAACATTATGGATGGGTACTCCATCAAGTTGTAAATGTAAATTGTAGCGATAATCAAGATGAAGCTCATCAAGTGCGTCGGTTAACTCTATTTATAAAAATCTGATATAACTCGGAGCATTCAAATTTTCATAAAAAAAGTATGGCCCAATAATGTTTTCATTTAAAATGCCATATCAAACATTTACCTTCGAGGTGTATTGTCTCTTACCCTTAATTACCCAATGTGGATTTTTTTCACTCCACGTTCTGATATTTTGTGACGATACAATACTGTTTGTCGTGAATGGAGGCTTCATCCGTGTATAAAATATTTTGTAAAAATTCAGGATTCTCTAGGTACATACCTTGTAGCCATAAACAAAATTCCATTCTTGCCTCAGTATCTCCAGCTTCAAGTGTAAGAAGAAATTTTGGCTTGAATGGTTTCTTACCGATTTCTATGAGGAACTGTGAAATGCAATATCTTTTTTGTTATCACTAAAAGTGAGTCTATTTTTAAACCCCTGTAACTTTTGATCTGAGTGACACTTTTTAATGTTTAAAAAATCAAATCAAAGCTTTTTTTATGCACTTTCATGAAAAAAATTGTTTAACTTTGTACCTTGATTATCGACAAAGTTGCAGCGAAAAAATCAATTTTTTTGGAAAATTCACCAACTTTGGAGGTCTGGCAATGTCGGCCAATTATTTTAATCGAAAAAAGCGGTATCACATATTGTAGACAATTGCTCAGAGAACAGTATGACCCAAAAACGTCCATTTTGCTTTAAAATTGGCTTGAATGTAGATTTTTGTCCAATTTTCCATGAAAATCGATCACCGTGCGGTGTTTCAAGATTTTATTAAGGCACTTCGTTAAAAATGTTGTGTTTTTTATTAGTTTCAGTGAAATAATTTTAAATTTGGTACATAGACTTACTTAAACAAGGTTCAATATTTGAAGCTTTTTCATAATCCAGAGATCCAAGGTATTATCGTCTTAATTTGTATAAATAAGTAATTAGTATGCCACTGCTTTGAAAACACCTTAATCTAAATGGCATTACAACCACTTTTTCTTTTTAAATCAATCTATTCGAATAAAGAAAATGATTGTATTTAAGGTTATTCTTCTTCATTATGTTTGATTGACTGATTAAATTGCCTATGTACTATTCTGATTGCTGTCACCAATTTCACTATTGGAATAAAGTAATTAAAAAAAAAAACGGGTGCATTGCCATTGCCATTTGTCGTCCTAATTTTTGTTAGACAAATTAAGCCACTAATATCGTGTATCTCTGCTACTGAAGTATCTTAATTTTAGGAAAAGGACTCCAATTTTGGACACTGCTTAGGCAAAACTATGCACAAAATTTCAAATGATTCCACTTACTAGTTCTGAAATTTACAATCTGTATTTTTTTTGACGAAGTGGCTCAAATAAAAACTTGTATGAAAGACTATATGAAGACCCCCCCCCATAAAAATCACCAAGGCATACGATATCTTATTTTTGGTCACCAGTGATGAATCACCCTATATGTTTTTACTTTTTTGTTGCTTCCTGTATAACATATCACACTTTTCCAAATGGAAATCTTAGTTTTAGAACACGCACAACTTTTTTATCAGAAATTATGTTTTTTTGCTACAAGGCGAAATGAAATAGTTGGGTATTTTTCCCGATTAGTAAATCATCTACTCCCCATGTTTTTGTTGAAGTTCATTTTATTTTCATCAATAATCTCCCTAGCGTTTAAATTCGTTCGAGTCGAATATGATATCATATTGACGTTTTCATTCTAGAATACAATATGAAAATTACAAAGTAATACATATGTGCATATTAACAGAAATGTTTTTCATTACGTGACATTTGTGCGTATTCTAATTGCGACCTTATTAGATTGGTGACTGTGTATTTACATCCGAATAACATTAATTAAGTCGTCTAAAATGATTTGTTTTGGCAAATAAAATACATAAGAAATGTGCAGCAGTTCGGTGCCAAATAAAAAACACTACACAAATAACAATCAGTCAACAGTATAAAACCGCATCAACAATCGACATAAAATTTTCCACTGTAATGATTAGGGTTCGGAATGTTTGTCTTCTCGCATGTTAAGCGTTAGACTATCCTGCCCACAGACTACCTGCCCTTCCCTACCGGGATGGCGGTCTACTGCGCATACGCGGGTCCTTGTGCCTTAGCAGTATTGGTTAGTGGCGTATATATGCAGGGACAAGAAATACACGAGTATTTACAAGCCGCTTAAAAAATACGGTTTCTACTTTCATTATCATAGAGTTTTATAGTGCCGAATTTTTTTGTTGCCTTGGTAACTGCTAAAAATTATATTCTCCCAAAAAATAATTAGATAACTAGATAAAAAGAAGTTAAATATCATATAACTAAATAATAATCGCTAAATAATATTGCATCTGATTGGTTTTACACTAAAGTAGTACTTGATATCCATTAGGGTATTCGTTTTTTTTGTTTCATTTGTTCTAAAAAATATAAGCAATAATTATTTAAGCGGTCCTTTGTACTCCTTTTATCTATATGCCGGATGTTATTCTAGTACAGAGGGTATATACGAGTTCTGTTTAAGCAAAGACCGAACTTTTATCACAGCATGCGAAATATTGTAGCTAACTGCAACAGACCTTCTTCAGCTAGAGTTCTGGTAAAAAAACCCAACAAAGGGGTCCTTATTGAACACAGACCTGTTTGGCGTATTGCTCTATCGCTATTAGAAGTCTCGCTGGAGTTTCCGATGGATACCGGTTGTCAACTTTACATCAACACCAAAATGAGTGTTTCAGGAGCAGTGTGTGAGCACGGAATTTTTCGTCAAATTTGACAAAAAGCCGTACCGAATCAATATGGTGTTCAAAATTCAGCAAGCCTTCGAGGAGAACTTGCATGAGCCACGCTGTACAGTGGTACAGTGGTACAGGCATTTCAAGGAGGGCAGAAAACCGAACAATGAAGATCCAAGCACTGGACGACCCTCGACACCAACAAATGATGGACATGGTGACTATTCTTGAGATTTCTCACAAATAATAATAATTAGAGAAGACTTTGTCTACAACTGACAAGGAGAGGCCACGCCCTTCGGGTCACCGATTTGGCCGAGCTTCTCGGTACTGAAAGAGACTTACTAGTGTAGTATATCCCCAAAGTCCTAGGGCGCACAACTCTAAAATAACGGAGAAATTTTTTTCGAAAGTGTTAGGCCTACCATTTGTAGAAGTTTACCATTTATACAAGTTAGGCCTACCAAAAAATACCATTTTTCGAATGTGTCGTTGTAAAATGGGCGTCTTGCTCCATTTTCTTGTACTTGCTAATTGCGAAATCACAACTCGAAGTACACGTCTGATGTGTTCAAATGTTGGTTCAAAACTAACGGCTACTAACAATTTACTCCCAGGAGCAACAAGCTATTATTCCCTTCCCTCGCCCGGACAGCCCTTAAAATCCTAACGTTTTTGATCGTTAACGTTTTTAATTAAAAAAATATCCCCACGCTCCATCTTAGCTATTAAATTTCAAAAGAGGGTCCTACTTGATATTTTTTTTATTTTAATTTATTCGTTTTTATTTCAAATTATTCATAAAACTACTATGTATATGTGTAAAATAAAAAATATTTTACTTATTTAATAGTTTCGTTAAAATAATATTAATTTTATACCTATTTTTCCGAGCGCCAAGGTGATGTAACCTGTTAACGAGATATTCTCGAAAAACCGTTTTTGGTGACCTTTGACCCCGCGTAAAATTTTTAGCGGCACTCGAATCGGTGAGAACTTTTGACATTTTGTTTAGAACCGCAATATCAAGGTTCATTAAAAATCCGGCTTTCGGGAATTTTTCTGAAGTGCAATATGTAATTTCACTAGGCTGAGAGAGCAATAAGGCAAGCGGCATTATATTCGTGAATGAACAGACATACCTAGTGCTTACTTACTCTGAATCGTGTACTATTTTTTGCAGGTGACATACTCATGTTGATATCAGGAACATCGTTTTCGTGGTCTTCGCCTGTCCTACCGAAGCTCCTGAACGGCACCGGCACTCCCTTCGGCAGAAACATATCCACGGAAGAGGGCACCTGGATATCCTCCTTGGTACCCCTAGGTTGTGCCGTTGGCCCTTTCATCTTCGGATATATGGCCGATAAGGTCGGAAGAAAGCCTACACTGCTGTTTTTGGGAGTGCCCTTTCTCGCCGCCCACATCATGTTGGCCTTTGCGAGAATCGTGGAAGTATACTACGTTGCCCGTTTCATCATCGGCCTGGCGGCTGGAGGAACCTTCACTATAATGCCCAACTACGCTGGTGAGATGGCAGATAAGTCGGTCAGAGGAGTGCTGGGTTCAACTCTGAGTATAGCCACTTGCATCGGGATCCTGTTCTCTTATACCGTGGGACCCTACGTCAGCCTCATGATATTCAACTTAATGCTGGCCGTGTTTCCGGCGATGTTCCTGGTCCTCTTCTTCTTCGTAGGGGAAGAGTGCCCCCACTACTACGTCAGCAGCGGGAAACATGAGCTAGCTAAAGCTGCCCTGCAAAAAATTAGAGGTACGTGGTTGCTCATTTTACGACGATGTTGAAGGTGCAACAAACTCAACCTTTTAGTTAGATTAATGCTAAGATCAACGAACATAATGTCTACATAGTCGCTGATTGCCAACATAAAAGGCTATCGAGTTGATAGCCTTTTGAAACTCATTGATAATAAGTTTCTAACTGCGGTAGTTACATTTGTAATAGCTAATGAAACAATTACATTTTTTTATGTTGATTATAGTCCGTTTTGAGTTTAATGTAAGTTGCCTTTTTCCTTTTTATTTTTTAAAATGAACTGGATGCTGCCACTGAAGCGGAGTAAGAATAATACTGAAGTTACAAAAGAAATAAGTCCAACATTTTAAAGTTTTTGTATTTTTGTAAGTTTTATTTTATAAGCAACATTATTCTTGTCAGTCTTATACTATTTTTCATAACATCAAATCGTTTAACAAAGGCTTCTTCCATAGAAGTAGGAGAAGTATAAATAGTACCCCTAAAAACGTAACGCTCAGCTAATCTATCATTAATAGAAATAGCATTCTGGATTTTCTGCATTTTTAGATCAAATAGAGTATCAACTCAGGGATCCACAGCACTTATGCCCTATTGGGCACCTTATGTATCCTTCCTGAGGTAACCGCTCGAGTTATGACACCAACCATCCAATTCTTTCGAAAAAGGTGGTGATTTTACGTAAGGGGAGTTCTCTATCTATGGACATGGAAACTATTCTCTATCATCTACATTTAACATAACATTCTCTATCTTCTAATGTGGAATCCCTCACTGATGAGCTGAACAATCACAGAGCAAATGCTTGACTCATCTTCCTTTTTACACCCTCTGCGAAGGGATGTTTAGCCGCAGATGTGTAAGTGTTTTCGTAGCCGACAGTATACTATCAGGATTCCTGTTATCCTTAGAACAGTAAAACTTCGTATTGTATAAATTTCCTAGAAAATTGACCGCTGGTTGTATCAACCCACATTTTCCTGAATTTCTCGTAGGTGTTTCCTTTGATCATTTGTATCATATCTGCATACAGCAAGGTACTATTGGGAGCTGGTCCAAAAATACGTTGACTTACCGCCCTTCAAGCCAATTTGTCAGCTTCTTTATTGCTTTTGATTTGTGCATGGCCTTTCACCCAACTAGATATACTGTTAGAGTCGCATCGCACCAGACGACATTATCACTGACTCTGACACTACCTTATTCCGTTTTAGGGTCTGTATTACTTGTCTACTCTCTGTGTAGACATTTATTTAATTATCTGTAATGTTCTTAATTTCTTTATCAGCTATGATTAACTGAGCCGGTTGTTTTTGTATTACATGGCGTAACCATCCATAATCCTCTTCTTTTGAAATATTAGGCGTGTTGTTAAATAACATAATATTTATTTATCATCATAACATAGTATAAAACAAAGTCGCTTCCAGCTGTCTGTCCCTATCTTCTTTCTACTACCTATGTATGCTTAAATCTTTAAAACTACGCAACGGATTTTGATGCGGTTTGTTTTTAATAGATAGAGTGATTCAAGAGGAAGGTTTATATGTATAATACATGCATAATATAGTAAAGAAACACTGATAATAAACCGGGCGAAGCCGGGGCGGGTCGCTAGTCTTCAATAACTCCAAAATCAATCTCTATTATCTTCAATAACTAACTTAATAAAACAATATTCCCCGCTTCAATAATAAGCCATCTAAACCAGTGATGCAAGATCTACGGAATTATGCTTAGTTCTAGGGACAATTTGGGTAAACTCTAATTACTAGGGAGATAAGACAATTCTAGAGATTTTTTACGATTGATGAAGATAACAAAATTCATCTGGAGTGGGAAAATACTGGAACTAACTTCTCTGAGGAACACAATGTTCAAGTGCGTGACATCAAAGTGTTGGTAACAAAAAGCATTTGAATTATATTGTGAGCCATACTGTTTTTCTTCGTCTACGTCTTTTTGAAGATGCGAAAAAAGAGAAATTAATATTGTTTTTTAAATACCCTAGTAATATGCTGCCAGAAAAACAAATGAACGCGGCTTTGATATGAAATGAACGCGAGATGTGATATAAATATGTATTTTTTAAATGGAACATCCTGTATATTTATGTCCCAGCAGATTTATTTGTAAACCATTTCTCAAATTTCTAATTTGGTTAATGATCATATCATAACAAATATAATGAAAAGCATTCCACAAATGTATGCAACCAACGTTACGTCTTGGCATATGAGAATTTTGAGGGAAGATCAGTGGCGCAGCCAGGGGGGGGGCGAGGGGTCAGCCCCCCAAGCTAGCCAGCAACCAACAAAAAATCATGGTCGTTTTATGCATCTTCATACTTAATTGCATAATTTTTGTTTTTTTATACGTTTATCATTGTTTAATAGACCTTAATAAAAACACACTTTTCAAGATTTTTGTTTTCACTCAAATTTTTAGTGGGTAAATGAAGACTCAATGTGAACGTCTCATATTCTATGAGTTAATATAGCCCGAAAGATGAAACCATGATGACTAATCAGTAAAAAAGAAAACAGAAGACAGCATTATTATTGTTAAAATGGTTAAGAAACCATTGGCAGAATTTAGAGGTTCGTCCTCTAAGAATTTCATGTGTGGATTGAGGACGATATGGATGGAGCTCCAAATCATTTTTCAAAATTCGTTGACACGTTGAATATGGCACTTGCCTAACCAATTCAACGTTTTCTTCTGTCCTTACTCTGGGACTGCCACTTCCTTGTTTCCAATTGACGCTTCCAGTTTTGTCAATATCATAATTTATTTTACAGCCACTACAAAAGTTTGACAACAACAATGATATGAACTATTTTCAAAAGCGTTGTTAGTGTCAACTACACAACATCCATCATTACATTCGACAAGTTTAGAGGATTCTCGTAGAACATTTATTTAGAATTACTCGTTAGAGTGACTAGCTTCTCGATCTAGTAGGATCGTGCATTTGTGTGGAAATTTCAGATTTCCTCTTTAGCCACTTGGAAATCTCCGTTTATACGTCTACGTCTCACATTCTCAATTGTACTATCACCGAAAAGTTTGTACCTACCAAGTAATAAAATGTAGGTATTTCGACAAACAACCCTAAACAAAACATAAACTTTAGAAGCTCATCATTCAAAGGATACAACCCTTGGCATAAACAAGAGGGAAAACAACAACAAAGTTTCGCTTCAAGCTTCGACATAACCTCTATTTTCATCTCTCTCGTTCATAGCCAGATTTGACGACTTTTTTAATGGCTGGATAAAATATGCCATTCAGTCGATATTTTTTTAGACAGTCTTGGGCGAAAACTTTTTCCGCAATTGTTTTCAAAATTATGTACGTCTTTCAACTGTGCAAAAACGGATAACTTTATCATATCAGTGTTTCTGACACCAGTAGATGTCCACTTTCAATATATACCTTGTTTTTTTTCTGTTGAATTAGTTTCATTTTTTTCTGTTTCCATCATGTTCATAACAATTTGACAAAACATTTAATTCCGCTTTAGTTCTCAACATGTATTTACCAAACACATTTTGTCTAAAAACATTTCACATTTACATTGTTTTCTATTTTTATACATTGTGTATATTATATTTTCAGGGGAAAGCAAGCGCAGCGAAACAGAAAAGGAATTCATGGAAATTCAAGAGAAGATCAGCGAAGAGGAGCAAACCTCAGTCTCCGATATAGTTAAGTCGCGAGGATTGATCAAAGCCTTCACAATTAGCACCTTCCTTCTGATTTTCCAGCAATTCACTGGAATCAACCTCGTCTATTATTACACCCAAATAATATTCCAAGAGACCGGATCATCTCTGGCACCAGAAGTTTGCTCCATCATCATAGGAGGTGTCCAATTGATAAGCAGCTTCACTACGCCATTCATCATAGACAGATTTGGCAGAAAAATCACTCTGGTAATATCAGCTGTGGGAATGATAGTAACAGAAGCAATACTGGCCACTTACATCTACCTGAATATGCAAGGTGTAGATGTAACATCTGTAGCATTCATTCCTGTGCTAACGCTGACCCTTTTTATCTTCTCGTACAATAGTGGGTTTGGTCCACTACCCTGGATAATGCTCGGGGAAGTATTCCCGTCTAGGGTGAAGGTTCTGGCTTCCTCTGTAGTTTCGTGCATTAGTTGGATAGTAGCCTTTCTCCTCACTAAATATTTTCAATTGTTTGTTAGTTTTGGGCTGGCACAGTCCTTTTGGCTCTTCAGCGGTTGTAGCCTAGCAGCCCTCCTTTTCAGCCAGTTCTTCGTGGTGGAGACAAAAGGCAAGAGCCTGAAAGAAATTCAGGACATCCTCAATAGTTAATAGTGCTTTGACTATGTATACATATGTATGTGTCTCATTTAAAGCCGCTGGAAAGTATTTGATTTGTGTGGAACACACAAATTAAATAAAAAATTGTTTACCATATTTGATTATGGTATACGCATCATAAATGTGTAATTGTACTGTATTAGTTAATTAGGTATATATGTGTATATGGGGCATTTCACGCCAACTAAGTGAGGTCAAAAAAAATTTCTGTTTGAAACATATCACAATCGATAGTACTTGCTAAAAAACTAACTTCCCTAAACTTTTAGATTTTTTTGAGCCATAAGGAGAGGGATGGTGAGGGTGAGAAAATTTTCGTTTCGACTCTAAAATTTCAATCTTTCCCAATAAATAAATTAAAAAATTAAAAAAGAAGGTTGCAGTGGTTTTCGATGTATTTTTTTTTTGCGTAGAATGTGATAGAAATATTTTCAAAATTATTGGGGGTGGTTTTATCGAAGTTTAAAATCGAAATTTCGAAAAGTATGACACGTTTTTTTAATTACTTTTTTTTTGTACTTTCGATTAATTTTTAATTCATAATGGGCGTCGACCAGGAACTGGCTCAAAAAACGTGGTTTTAGCGTATTTTCTCAATCTGTGAGATAGTAAATGGCAAGTGAATAATATATTCCAAGGTTTTTGGGGTCGCTGACACGAATCTAACGTAGAAAATTTCCCGTAGAATACGATGGTATTTTTTTAAATTTCAAAATTTAGGCATTTTTTAAAAGTTGACTACCATACTGGATCCGCCATTTTGTTTTTTGAAAATATGACGTTAGATTTGTAAGCAGCGACCCCAAAAACCTTGGAATATATTATTCACTTCCATTTACTATCTCACAGGATGAGAAAATACGCTAAAACCACGTTTTTTCACTTTGGGTCGTTTTTTTGCCAGTTCCTGGTCGACGCCCATTATGAATTAAAAATTAATCGAAAATACAAAAAAAAGAAAGAAATTAAACACAAAAAATTGAAAAAAAAATCGTGTCATACTTTTCGAAATTTCGTTTTTAAACTTTCAATCCTCAAAATAAGGATGAAAACTACCCCCAATAATTTTGACAATATTTTTATCGTATTCTACGCAAAAAACACATAGAAAACCATTGCAACCTTCTTTTTAATTTTTTCATTTTCTTACCGAGAAAGATTGAAATTTTAGAGTCGAAACGAAAATTTGTATTTTCTCACCCTAATTTCTTTCCCAAAAAATCTAAAATTTTAGGGAAGTTAGTTTTTTAGCAAGTACTATCGGTTGTGATATGTTTCAAACAGATTTTTTTTGACCTCACTTAGTTGGCGTAAAATGCCCCATATATATCTTTGTATTATTTTTTTTAACTCAAAAGTCTATGTATTGAAAAAGTAACAAACATAATAATGTGACGCCATGAAATGAAATGTTGCGGTATACAGGGTGTTTCACGAAATTATTCCTGCGTTTAAGGTACATGTTCCTGACATAATTTCAAGTAAAAAAGTTCATCAATATGTCTCCGATTTTAATCTTTAAAATAATAAGACAACTTTTGTTTCTTTAATATAGTTCCTTTTACATACATTTTCAAACTGACTACATTCTGCTTTATTTCGCTTAGCTGGTGAATTACACGCATTGTGTAATTAATAATGTATTTCCACTTAAAATATAGCTGGAGGCTGCCAGTTCTGTTCCTGTCAGCTGAGGTTTCCTGTTACAATCAATAGTTCGACTGTTACTAAACATGTAATCAAAAATGTCACGGTAAAACATGAATATCTAAGACAGCTAACCAACAAAAATTCATAAAAGTTAATTAAGTGATAAATGTATGTATAATGTATATGGTTAATTTCATTCGGATTCTATAGTCCAGAACTACCTCGAAAAAATGCACTGTGGTTAGCTCCAGACACACAATTTAAAAACATCAAAAACGCCACAATAAAAAGTCTAGCGGGGTTAAATCGCACGATCTTGGTGGCCAATTCACATCAACTCCGCGAGAGATAACCATACTCTCAAATCGTTCATGCAGAATTTCCATCGTGGCATTCGCTTGTGGCACGTAGCGCCGTCCTGATGAAACCACATGTCGTCCACGTCCATATCGTTCACTTTGGGCCAAAAGAAATTGGTTATCATTGATCTGTACCGGTCGCCGTTAACAGTGATGACCTCACCAAAGTCGTTTTCGAAAAAGTACGGACCAATGACGCCGCCGGCCCAAAATCCGCACCAAACAGTAACTTTTTGTGGATGCAATGCCACCGGGTGAACCTCGTATCGATTGGCGTCGTCCCATATATGGCAATTTTACTTGTTAACATAGCCATTCATCCAAAAATGCGCCTCGTCGCTAAAGATGATTTTTGGACCAAAATTGGGGTCCTCTTCCAAACGCTCCGAAGCTCAGTCAGCGAACAATCGGCGTTGTCTATGGTCATTAACTTTGAGCTCCTGGGTCAGTTGGATCTACGGGTGGAGGCCCAAGTCCCGACACGTCGCAAAATTCGCCAAGTTGAAGTCTGCGAAAAGCCGAGTTCTTGTGCACGGCGAGGAATTGACTACCTTGGATTCTCCTGCACCCTTTCACGGACAGCGGCGATGTTCTCGGCCGATCTAGCGTTCCTTTGACGTACTGGTGTTGGCAGATTTTGTACCGAACCGGTCGTCTCGAATTTGGTCACCAAACGTTGAAGAGTCGACTTTGAAAGTCGACTACTTTACGCCAGATAAAGTTTTATTATCATTTGGACGTCCTGCTCAATCAACTTGCCATGGTTATTTGGCAGCAATGACTGAATAATAAACAACATATTTGACCGACGCTGCCAAAACAACATGGCCGCCACAGCCTGTCAACATCGGCCAGTCCCTATTGGAAAACCCTTTACAAGACAAATTACTCTTATTTGCCGCCTTCTCGTATATTTACAAAAATTGCAAAATCTCGCATGTTTACCATTTCTCTTCAGAAATCAAGATTTACTGGCCAATTTTATAGCTCGGCTGGATTTATCCAATGCCCAGGTAATCCTAATTCTAGTGAGCAACCACTTCGCATACTCGTAATACTCGTAATCGGAGACAGGTTTGATGAAACACCCTATATATGTACAACATTATGATACTACATTCGTATGTACACTTTTAAATAATGCTGATATTATTGCAGTAAGGATGTAAGAAATAGTGGATACTCTCTTAGAAAAACTTAGATTAATAGACGCCCTTGAAAGTTATAGAATTGGGTCTTGGAACTTCTTTAACTAATATAATTCTTCAATGAAATGGAGGAGAATTTTATTGTTCCGAAACAAGGGCGTAGGCAGGGGGGGGCGATCGCCCCCCAAAGGGTCAAGTAAAAACCAAAATACTCGGGGGAATGCGGTTGCCGTTGCCTGTAGTGACCTTTTTTTTTTTTTGGGTTTTATGTTTAATCTGCAGCGATCGCCCCCCCCCCCCCCCCCGAAAGGGTCAAGTAAAAACTGAAATACTCGGGGGAATGCGGTTGCCCTTGGCTGTAGTGACCTTTTTTGTTTTTTTTTTTTTTTTTTGGCTTTTTTTGTTTTATTTGTAGCGATCGCTTCGGGCTTTTGGTTGCCGTTGCCTCTACTGACCTTTTTTTTTTTGCTTTTTTGTTTCACCTGCATTGAGCGCCCCCCCCCCCCCTCCAAAGATAACTACTGGCTACGCCCTTGTTCCGAAATCAGCTGCTGAACAAAATAAAGCCTAAATAAATATGTAAAGTGAACAAACATGTATTGTGTATTGCCCACAAACATATATTGTCAGTAGCTAAGTATCTTGATACAATGATATTCGTCTACATAGAAGTGAATGGGTTGCGTTTTATTCAGTCACATACTCAGATGCATTGAGTGCAACATTGCATTGACAAAAGTTACTAAATTCTTTTATTTATTTTCTCAGTCTTCGTTTGTCTAGAGAAAACCATTTTGATCCACGTTTAAATGAAAATATTGGACACCTAGTAAGGGTGTTTATTATTAGAACTAGGTACTGATATTTACTAGGTAATATGTATGTTATGATTTTCTTTATATGGACGTACTACTTGTCACTAAAACTATTTGTTTTTAAAGCATTATTGTTTTAGAATGCAACTATTTATTTATTGTTATGACTGTCCCATTAATTTATACTCCGTTCTTATTACGAATTATGTACTTATAGTGTCTTAAAAATTTTATATTTGGTACGGAAATTATTTGACTGATCTTTCTTCCATATAACTTCCATATTTTCTATATGACAGGGAATTACTACAAACATTTTTTAGAATCGGGAATTGAACGCATTTTAAGACGATGTTGTTAAAGAATTTACCTGCATCTACGTTTAAGACAGTCAAGTTTTCTTTCTAGTATTAGGTTGTTTGTCATTTATTTCAACGAAGCATATGTTTTTAATAAAATATTTTAAAGTATTTCTGTTTTTCTTTATGTTTCATACAAACTCTTTTAATGGTGGATTCTGAATGTATCCGAATATTTATTCCTGGTAGATAAGAGCCAATAACTAGTTCACAGGCGTCTTTCAAAAGAACGTTCTGTTAACTCTGAAAAAACTTGAATTTCAGGAATGTACAACCATCCACGGTACCTTTAAAGTATTCCTTTCAATCTATGTATTTATTTAAAATAAATTAATGTGTATGAACTAAAAACGGCATAAAAAATATACCTAATATGTAAAGACAGGATCAGGATCAATACAGGGTGGGCTTAGGGAACCAATCAGTGTTGTGCACAGGAGATAGATACTAGGCCCCGAGTACATGCCCGGTATTTTTAGTCCCATTTAAGGCAAATACCATTTCGAAGTCTTATCGCCTAGTTAATTAATCGGTTTTAACCGGGAGTAAAAGTAACTCTTAACTTAAATAAGGAGTGGTTGACGTTACTTGCACCGTGTAGACGAGTTGCACCCGGATTTGTCAAATGTTTTGTGTTAGTTAAATGCACTTTAATATGCAAATAGTGATGTACTTTCAAGAGGTACTTAAAACCTAGTCCTCATAAATGCGAATTGCAAAAGACGATATTTTACACGTGACCATATTTCACAAAACATAAATAGTTTAGTGGGCCTTCCTCGCTAAAAAGGATTTCGTCTGTAATGTATCGTACTTTTAAAATTATTCGCAACTAAAAGAATTTAGCTTTCCGTGTTTTGACAATTATATGTAAGTTATTTAGAGTTGAAAACTTTTCAAAAATTAACTAAAATGCAAAATAGGTATACTTCGCATAGTAAAAAGATAAAACAATCACCAGAGGTTCACGTCATCTCAGTTTTGAAATGATTTAGAGCAATCACATTCAACGTGCAAAAGATAAATGCAATTCGCCGTTATGAGGACCAAGATTTACTCATGCGACGATGAACCGCATCGTTTGCATTACTCTGCAAGATAAGTTGTCTGAAAACGACATATTTTTATTAAAACTTCAAATCTATAGAAATAGGTAAACACGTAGAAATACTAGAAGATGTAACATTCAATACATGTAGATAAACAACTAAACTAAATTAGATAGACAACTAAAATATTTATATGTATGTACTCGTAGGAGGTTTCTGATCTATAGACTGGTAGATATGTAGAGTATTTTTAAACGTAGAGGGTCTCAGTGGTCTGACGTAACCAGGTGTGACGTCACACAATAGTTCATATCAAGCGTTGGCTCTAATTGACTAATTCGCTAAAAATCAATTTACCACGCTACGACACATAATACATGATGGGGACTTATCTGTTAAATATCTCTGCATGTATTGAGGTTCTATGAAATTATATGTATTTCGGAAACGATTCCGAGCCGGACCTGCTTCTAAAAACAGTTCCGACTCCTATAGTGGGTCAAACACGTTGTCGGTATTATGCACGTTTGCACGAAGCGATGTACTTAAATGGTCCGGCCGTCAAGAACCCGAAAGTCAAGGGTGATAAACTTTTCCTCAACCCATTTCCAGACCCCCTAAGCCACCCCTTCGCATTTACGCAGGGTTTTGCGTGGTTTGGCCTCTTTTTGAGCGGATCCGTTGATCTTAATGCTAAATAATAAATTGGTGTGGGGTGCCATAACCCGATTTCACCCTTTGACAACCCTCCAAGCCACACCGCCACACCACACCGATCCCTCACACACCCCCTCTGATTCCGTCCCTGTAGAAGGCTGCGTGGGATGTATATTTGTCTCGAATTCATGTCATGACATTACTTGAAGGTTCTTGAAGTTGACGGGACCCACTGTGAATGGCCGATTGAGCGATAAATGTGATATTCTATATCCAACCTACCTTCCTGAAAATGTGTGCTAAGGGGTTGTGAGCATGTCTTGGTGCGTGGGGTGGGGTGACTCTTTTGCGTCCCATCGTCCTCTTGTTTTGACTCTATGAAACATTTTTGAGTGGGTGAAAATTCCTGAAAGAAGGCTCGTTGGGTAGGCGGAACCTTCCTTTACACTTGTGTGAATCGACAATCTCGAAATTAGCGAGAGGTGCTTGGTACACGCGGCAAGTGTTCACTGTGACTTGGGCTCATGAAGCCTAGATTGGGTTAGCGCCTGCGAGGTAGGCCACCCAAACATGCTCTCGCTCCACGGTAAATACCGTGTTCTCGCTCGTAAAATTAGGGAAGAAGGTGCTGTTTGGATTTTTTTTAATATTCAACATAGCTTGTACAAAGTTTCTGGAAGGATTTGATATTCCAGTTCTTTCTTAAGTGGACGACCACTGGTACCTTTTTTGTACTTATCTCAAAATGTAGTTCTCAAAAAAAAGCGAAGCAACATTCTGTTGCACCAGCTGAATGCATAGTTGCCTAACTATACACATAATATATTCTTGACGACTTTCCAGCCAGTTTTGCCTTAGAATATATTATTCATTTCATACATACATATGTACATTGTAATATGAAAGTGATGCTAAAAATTACTACGCTATTAGTAAAACTACTCTTTCGGTAAACCGTTAGACTGAGGATTGCATTTTGAGTTGTACCAATAGAATACTTTTGTTTTTGTTTTTATTTTGTTTTTTTTTTTGTTTTTTTTATTTAATTTGATCCGTTCCAGAGAAAGAAAAAAGACGTTCCGTGACTTCGGCTGTAAAAGCTCCGTTTATCAATATTTTTTTCATAAACAATTCATTAATCTAGGTATTTGAATATAAGTACTAAAGATGATATATTGATAATTGGAATAAAACTGATTTAAGTTAAAGAAAATAGCGAAATTCGCATTAATTTTTGTGATCCAACTAGGGGTAATCCTTTAAACTATTACAACTTATTCTAAATTTCTTATCATTACGTTAAATAATTATGCTATCAAGTAAAACGGAAAATATTGCTCGTATTTCCCTTGTATACCCAACATAAATCGATATACTTTTTTATCAGAAGTTCACTACACGTCTTTGTTTTTCCATCGAGTTTCGCACAATAACCTCAGTGATATATTTTTTGTTTATTATTACAGATACAGCAATTTTATAAAGTATCTGCAGTAAATAGTGTGTGATGTGTAGCCGGTACGACGTGCATTATTATGTAGGTATGTAATGCACATATTTTCGTTTTGTTGTATTTCTGCAAGAGGCGTTTATAAACATAAATATGATGAATAACACGGAAATAAATTTATTATTATGTACTAATGAAGAAACTGGCCAGTGGAAAAGTAAAAACAATCGTAAAAAGAGTATGTAATGCGACTTATTAAATCTTGTGTAGTGTGGCAAAAATCCGCAAGTTCTAAAAGTCTATGTAACTTAAATACTCATCAATATTATGATATTAGATTCACAAAAAAAGATTTAGTCGTTAGATTAAAATAAAAAAGCTGAATGGTAAATACAATAATATTTATAATCTTCTAAATATTATACAAAAAATTAAATATTATAAATATAATATAAAATTTAGTTTGGTCGTCACTTGTACGATATACGAGGTGTGTAAATTAAGTAATGAGACTGATTTTTTAAAATTTTTTATTCGAATTTACATTCAGAAATTACTATTCAATATTTCAAATATTTTCCTTCAAAATAACTTCCTTGGGAAGCCACACAACGCTGGAGACGGTTCTTCCATTCCTGATAGCAGTGCTTGAATTCATATACTGGAATAGCCTTCAGATGGTCGATTACAGCCGTTTGAATGTTTTCTATGGTCCCAAAATGACGTCCCTTGAGGTGATTTTTTCAATATCGGGAAAGGAAAAAGGACTCAAGTCAGACGAATAAGGAGGCTGAGGAGCCACATGCATGTTTAACTGGCTAGAAACTCGTTTACTGAAATGATTGTGTGACAAGGCGCATTGTCGTGATGCAACATCCAGTTGTCTTGATCTTTGGTTTCACACGAATGACCCTTTTTCGAACTTTTTCAAGAACATCTCTGTAAAAGTGCTGATTTACTGTTTGGCCTAGGAGGCACAAACTCTTTATGAACTATTCCCTGGCTATCAAAAAAAAAAACAAATCAGCATGCATTTGATCTTCGACTTGCTCATTCTTGCTTTTTTGGGCCTTGAAGAGCTTGAAGTGTGCTATTTCATGCTTTGGCGCTTGGTTTCCGTGTCGTACTCAAACACCCAAGTCTCATCACCAGTAATAACACGTTCCATATAATGGGAATCATTTTCAATTGATTCCAAAAAGTCAAGACATCTTACTTCTCCTGATATCCTTTTGTCCTGCGAAAGGTTTTTTGAAACTATTTTTGCGCAGATGTTTCTCATCCCCAATTTGTTAGTCAAAATCTGATGAACAGTGGTGTGATTCAAATTTAACTCTTCCCCGATCATTCTTGTCATCAACCGACGATCTCAACGCATAAGATCCAGTATTCTATACATACTTTCATCAGTTCTTGAAGATGAAGGCCTTCCGCTGCATTGTTCATTTTCAATCGACTCTCTTCTTCTGAGAATGCCTTAAACCATAGATAAACCTGGGCTCTTGAAAAAACACTGTCTTCGTAGGCGTGTTGAAGTTTTGTAAAAGTGTCCGTTGCACTGTGTCCAAGTCTGAAGCAGAACCTAAATGTTCAAAATTAATGTCACTCATTTTTAAAACGCACTAGAAAAAAAAAACGGTTTACGAAAACATTCACAAAGAACAAACAAATAACTCTAACAAGTTCAAACTTATACTGAAGGTGTATTACATGTTAACCTATCGCTCTTCCAAGTCCTGTCCCCGTCGTGTTTCTAAATCAGTCGCATTACTTAATTTACATACCTCATATCTACGGGTTGCATTATGGCATTCTGTATATGTACTTTGCACCTAGGGCTGCCTGATTGGTTATTTCAAATTGTATATCGAATCAGAGCAAAGGTGCCAAATTCAGGAACTGAATGCAATGAAGTGTGAAACACTTGCGAATAAATAGGCAATTAGTGCGGAATTTTCTGAATTTTTTGAGTTTGTGCGGAAGCGGAAATGCTCTAAATGTTCAAAATAAGTTTCAAAATAAGTCAAATAAAAATGTTTAACCATAAATTTTAGCGGATAGAGCTCTCTATAAAAAAATATGATTTAAAGGTTATTAAAAATGTAAAATATAATGTATTCTATATATGAGTTTCGCTCTTCATGATATTTGGTACCTGAACAAAACTGCTCTGATTTGCTATATAATTTGAAATAACTATTCATTCCTAACATCAACAAATTGGATGTAAAAAAATGGTTAAAAATGACAAAGCAAAGTAGCGCCCAATATTTGAGTAGATATGTAAACATATTTGACGATAATCCTGTTTTTATTTGTTTATGTACTTTATACTGCAAATATTTTCCTATTTAATCCTGTCTCTAACTCCGCTAGTTTTCGAGATTCTTATATTGAAAACTCACTCTGTATGATCAATGTTACCCATTGCCGAATCTTCAAACGTAGTGCAACCTATTGCCTATAGTCCAGTAGGCAGGGAGCTAAAATCATGAAAAATTGTTCGTGAAAAAATCGTTGTTTGTGAAAAAAAGAGGTTTTCTTTCACAAATTGTTAATTTAAAAAAAAATAATAGCGGACGGTTTCAGCTCTACGGACCCCGCGCATTGTGTTCTACGCAAAAAAAGAAATACATAGGGAACAGTTAAAACTAGCCCTATATATTTCAAGAACACATAAAAATCTCGGCCTACTGGACTGCTACTGCACATGCTGAGATGATCCATGATTTCCTATGGTTTCTTCTATTTTTTGTCACCTTTTTAAAAATAAAAGATAAATGACATATTGCGAACAATTAACATCAAGTATTTATGTTTCTTGTGTACACAAAAAATACGCAGACGTAAATCATTCACGTAATTTCAACCATAAGAATTACGTTTTATAAAAGTCACACATTAGCAGGAGAATCGCACTCATTAGCGTAGTTAGCAAAAGTACCGTTTTTTAAATGGATCCCATTTGCTGACAATTATTTTGTTTCAATTTAAATAGATTTGATAATGGTAATAGTAAAGAAAAATATTTATAATGAAAGCACTTAGCAGAGTTAACCGTTATTTTTTAATAAATTTAGAACGATATTTTTCCTAATATGATTTAGACGAAACTTGCTCATTACACGTACAATACTAGATCAAAACGGAAGGAAGCTACTAATTAGTGGCGGTTGGCGCCAAGGTTTGCAGGTTGCACAACCCTAATCATAAAACGCCATTTTTATTTTTAAATTTCAATCGAAATTAAAGAAGAAAGTAGTTCATTTGCGACAACATATCTACATATGAGGTGTGTCAATTAAATAATGAGACTGGCAACATAGCGCCCGATCTAGTAACACAGCGGAGACAGGACTTGGAAGGGCGATAAGTTAACATGTAATGCACCTTCAGTACAAGTTTGAACTTGTTAGAGTCATTTGTTTGTTCTTCGCGATTTCTAGGGTGTTTTAAAAATGAGTGGAATTAATTTTAAGCAACGGTGTGGTATCAAGATTTGCTTCAGACTTGGACACAGTGAAAAGGATACTTTTTCAAAACTTCAACATGCCTACGGAGACATGCCTATGTTTTTTCAATAGACTAGGTTTTTCGGTGGTTTAAGGCATTCTTAGAAGGAAGAGAATCGATTGAAGATGACCCACGCAGCGGAAGGCCTTCATCTTCAACAACCGATGAAAATGTCGATAGAATACGAGATCTTGTGCCTTCGGATCGTCGGTTGACGACAAACATGATCAGGGAAGAGTTAAATTTGATTCACACCACTTTTCATCAGGTTGTGACTAACGAATTGGGGATGAGAAAAATCTGCGCAAAAATGGTTCCAAAATACCTTTCGTAGGATCAAAAAGACATCAAGAGAGAAAGGTGCCTTGAATTTTTGGAATTTTATTTTATGGAATGTGTCATTACTGGTAATGAGACTTGGGTGTTTGAGTACGACCCGGAAATAAAGCTCCAAAGCATGGAATTTGGACATTTTTTTGACAAATATGTGTCCGATTTTACACTATCAAAGAAGACATAAGCAATAAAATTCTATGGCTGACAGTGGACGAAACAAAGATTTTTGCGTTAATAAGGTCGTTAATGTTCTGATGTGAATTTTAGGTGTTTCAGATATTTCGCCCCCGATATTGATAGTTAGTAAACAGGTTTTGTAAACATAGGCTAAAAGTATAGATATAGTGGTAACACGTACATTGTCCTCTGTAGATGTAAAACATAATAATGTACTGATATTAGTGATAACAAACAACTGTAAGTGATACAAACAACTGTGCAAAATTCGTGAAAATAATGTGCGTGGTGTGTCATCCATGTGAACTATTTTGAATTTGTATGTCGTCTTTGGAGCCAACTTCTCAGCTTCTTTATTACCTTTGCACTGTGCATGGACTTACAACTACCACCTTTAATTCGCAGATTCACATTCAATTCGCGAGTTTGGTTTCGAAGGTGAACTATAACTTTATTTAGTAAAAAAACGTAAAAAAAACCAAAAAAAATTCTCCAGGCTCAGAATGGAGGCCTGGAATTTTAAGTTTTGCATCGGAAATGAAACACCTTGGGCCTTGGGGTAACCTTCGATGGAAAATTAACCGGGAATCTCCATTTAGAGAAGATACTAAAGAAGGCATGCTCTTTTATGAGCAGGACTGTCAGGAGAACCTGCGATATGAAACCCAATAGTCATATGGATATACTCTGCTATAATTGCCTCGATGTTAGTCTACGGAACTGTTATTTGGTACCTTGGTAAGCGAAACCGCCCCAAGGACAAGACATGACCAAAATTTTGCCACACCGTGTTATTCCCTATATGCGAACATTTACAACTAAAACAATGTAGAAAAGGAAGAAATTACTTAATTATTATATATGCACAAATAAACTAAATTGTATATACAAAGTACAATAATTTATACTAATCTATTTTTTATCATGTAATTTACACATTTATGAGCAACTGGAAAATAAATAATAAACTGGACACAGAAGACTTCTTCGTACTGGCATGATGCATATATTTAGGGTAATATTTACAAGTGAGAAGTAGATGTTAATGAATGAGTCACAAACCCGCTAAACAGCCTTAAAAATAAATAAAATCCCGTGTCGCAATTAGTGTCGCCGATCATCATCCGTTAAAAAAATACTGTATGTACGTACATTTAGTACCACATCAAGGAGCTGTATGTCAGATACCTGCGCGTTCTGTAACGCAAATATCCTAACAGTTTAAGTAAACTTCCTATGACGTTCTCCATCCAGAAAGGCTAATAGCGTGGTTAATTATTTTCACACACAGCGTAGTGTTCGCGAAAATGTTAATAACACCTAATAATAAATCGTCTGAAGACTCGGTGTCCTTGCCGACCTTGCTAAACGAGCTGCAGTGATTTACGAATATTGTCTCGTCCGAAAAATAAACTAGCTTAGGATTTTACGATGGGCTGATATCGGGTGGAATCCTAAAATGATGTTAAAAAACTGTTCATCAAAATTAGCGTAACGCTATTTAGATTAGCGCCATTTACGCTCGATTCGAGCTAGAGACTTGCGGTTTCTAAATTTCGGTAGCCTCTACCGTTGGTTTTAATGCCCATAAGTTACTATATTGTGACTTAAACGAATTCAGAGACTTACGGGATGGACTAAGAAGGACGCTGAGGGTTAAAAACCCTATCCCGGTACACATTAAGACCTCCTCAATAGATTCTGTGCATTTGGTCGTTGACCCATCTCTTCAACTCATTTCCAGATCACGTAAGCCACAACTTTACATTTACTCTGGGTTTTGCGTGGTTTGACCTCTGTTAGGTAAATCCAGTAATCCTAATCCTGTCAAATAAAGTGTTGGGTACCACAACTTGGTTTCACCTTTTGACAGCTCAAGATTCTCTTCCCCTCACCCACACCCTCTGGTTTCTCCACTGTTGGAGGCAGGGTGGAATACAGTTTTGTCTCTAATGCATGTCATCCATTCCAGCCAAATGTGAAATTCCACATCTAACTGATCCCTTCAAAATTTGCCACGCTGAGGGGTTGTAAGCAGGTCTTGGGGTCACTCAGAAAGCATTCCTGAGGATGCTCGAACCCTTTTCGGCACACCACGAGTCGTCACACCTTCAAATCCACTTTTGCCTCCTATAACCCTCTTTTTTTGACCCCCGCGAAATTCGTGAAAGATGCTTGGTACGCGCGGAAAGTGTTCACTGTGATTTGGGCTCATGAACTTTCGACTGCGCTCGCGTCTGTATGGTAGGTCACTACAAATAGGTGCTGTTTGTGACGTCCAAGTGACAAAGAACACTTGTTTCTCGCGTACCAAGCATATCTCACGAATTTTGCGATTGTCAATTCACACAACTGTAAAGGTAGGTTGGTTGGTGTAGGTGCGGCCTGGAGGAGTGCTTGAGTTGTCAAATGGTGAAAGCAAGTTGTGTCATCCCATATTTGGCAGCATTAGGATCAATAGATATGCCCACCAGAGGTCAAACTACACAAAACCCAACGTAAGTGCAAATGGGTGGCTAGAAATGGGTTGAAGATATGGGACAGCGAGGAGGAGGAAGGAAGTCTTGATGTGTACCGGGATGACGTTTTTACGGGACAGCGTGCTTCTTAATCCATCCTGTAAGTCTCTGAATTGCCATCAAAATCTTGCGAATTTATATTTCGGCATGGGACTGGTTTTTGGAGTGTGGACGGCGAACGGTTTAAACCACAACATAGAGTCTTCTGGGTGTTAAAACCACCCCTATAGGCTATCGAAATTAAAAAACCGCAAGTCTCTAGCTCGAATCGAAAGCAAACGGTTCTAATCTAAAAAGTGTTACGCTAATTTTGAAGAGCAGTTTATTTCTTCGAGAGATTACTGAAGAGATTACTTACGGTCCAAGATCCGACCGTATGATCTCTGTCCTCAAAATACCGGGTGTCCTAGATAATTCTGATATATTTTGATCGAAAATATCTTGTGGCAAGGCGAACTTAGATGAATTCGGTTTTCGCCAGAAGATTTACTTTTGCATTTCAAGTTTTTTTCGTGTTATGTTAAAAACTTGTTACTTGAAGTATATGATCAGGTTTAACTTAAGAATTCGCCACAACTTTGAACACATTCTATATATGTTTACACCAAATAAAATCTGCATTCTGTCCGGAAAAAATATAATGTATGCATGTAATTTATAAAGTATTTTGAGGATAGTACTTGTAAAAATTAGAAAAAAGTTATCAAGCTGTAAACGAAATCCAGTGGTTATCAAGACGTTTGTTAACGACGTATAATTTTTACTTAGATGAGGTCTCTTAAAAAAAATGTAACATTAACAATGCTGTACTCATCAACTTCAATCATTAAAACAATATTTTACTATAGTAATTGTTTAAAATTGTATGCGTGCCTACTTATGTTAAGGCTCCTGTAATAAGTTTAGTATTATATACATATATACATATAATTTTACAACTGTATTGACTCCAGCTAGTGTGTTACGTATTGAGAGATAAAATAATTTACAACAATATTTATATAAATATTTTTCGCATTACTATGCATATTCAATGTTTGGGAAAATTTTCACTGATACAATGTATATTGCTTTTGTGTTCTTTTTTTATATAATTCCACAGGTTTGTGATGCTGCTTGTTAGATTCTGGAAAACAATAATGTAAAGGAAAATGTCAAAAAATTCTTATTTTACTATTATCAATGGTCAATCAAAAATTTAAATTTAAAACTTATATTTTATTATATTATTATATTGCTATATATAATAAAATAATATAATTTATATTTTTCGCATGATTACTATGTGTATTCAAAGTGTGGTAAAAATTTTGACCGATATAAATTGTTTTTATAGTTTTTTTTTATGTGGTTTATAGTTAGTCTCTAATTTCATGGTCTTTTTTTACATAATTTCACAGGTTTGTGATGATTAAAGCCCGTAGGTTAATAATAAATTCCAGGTCCGGTCTTAACGCGACTGGAATATTTTTATAACGAGCCATCCAAAAAAAGGACGTTATCTAATCTGGCTATGAACACGAAATACAAATAGCGATTATGTTGAAGCTCGAAACGAAACATTGTTGTTGTCAAATGCCAAATGACTGCCACAATTGTAAAATAAATAATGGCTGTCACACAATGTAACAGCCTTGACAATTAAATAAGATTAGAAATTTAAGATCAAGGATAGAAATACGCCTTTTTTGGTCGGTCAAGTTTGATGACGTATTATTTTAGTATTAGTTAACCTAAACTTCGTGTGCATGAAACGTCGAATAAGTTTGTAAAAGTTTGTTTGATGGGAGTGAATTGCATTGTACCATGTGTAACAGTGTACTGACGTGGAATGTAAAAACAGATGGTTTTCAGCATGTTGCTATAGACAAACATAAAACTCGTGTAAGTGCTTGTGTGAGTGCGCGAGACAGACAAAGATAATTTAACTTCGATTTAGTCAAAATGACGGTAGCGTGTAATATTCCCTTCGCCAAATTAGATCATCCCGAGTTCAGTTCAAGTTGTCCAGAACGCTGTGAGTGGAAAGTACGCAAAGTTAGTTTACCTGGAGAAACAACTGCTAGACGATTTTACCACTGTGTGAGGACATAAAAAAATGATGGACATTACAAACCTATATGGCTTAGCGTTGACGAAACAACGGATGATAACGGACAGAACATACCTAGCATTGAGGTACTGAATGAGGCAAAAGCCATAAAAGTGCATTTGAAAGCTTCAAAGACATACACTACTTTAATGCACGTCACATGTTTGGCATATGGGCTTCACAGAATTGCCGAATGTGATACAAGTGAACGTGTTACATGTATTTGTGAAAGCAACATCCACAAGAAAAACGTTTTTGAACGTTCTACCAAGGACGCCATTACCAGCGTAACCTATAATGACTCGTTGGGGCACATGAGTACAGACAGCTATTTTCAGTGACAGGTCCTAAACCTAAACTCAACTGGCAGTATGAACACGTTATAGCATCGGTTACCGTGTGTATGCAAGTTCTGTGTCTTGTGATTATGGTTCATTTGCCGATTAGTTATGAGGGCTAAAACAATCACAATGGCATGTAAAAGGTGCATGTAAAAGGTAATTCCTATTTAACATTTCGGAACGCACTAATAGTGGTATCTTGGAGCCGCCCCTGGTAAAACACGGATCTATTATTATGAACCTCCGAGCTCTAGTGATGATGCTTCTTAGATTCTGGAAAACAAAAATAAATGCATATCTCTTACTATATTATTCTTCTCTTTACAATTTACATTTTATTACATTGTTGCTTTATGTACGTTAAGTACTGTATATAGGTGACAAACTAGTTTTACATGTACTAACGTATATTAGTTAAATAAAAGAAACATATAAGATATCCAGTAAAATAAATTTTATTGGATATCTGCAAACGAGTGGTACGTATTAAGTTTGTTACTTCATTTTAAAGGATACATGGATAATAAATATTGTATATGTATATTCTTTAATGTAAAAATTGGACAGTACTTGGCTGAATTGTACATAAATTAGAAGATATTCTATGTATAAAACGCAGTTTATTTGATAGAAATCTAAAACACCTGTTTTCTATTTCTGTATATGCTCGATGACGATTATTCATTAATAAATCAATAAAATGGAATAAAAAAAAAGTTTGGCACACAATTTTCATAAATTTACATAATTCTTTCAACTATTCAGAAGACCGTCTGGCTTACTCATAATCTGAAAAATTTAGCACCATCCGCGTCTGGTTTTTTTCTACCGCATCATTTCCTATATTGTATATTTTATTGTGCTAATAAAAGCTGTGGTTTGTGGAGGTACCAAAAAAATAAAGAATGTTTTATTGATTTTCAAATTCCATAATTTAATATCGAGCAATGAACAGTTATATTATACATATGTATTAACGTCATATCAGTATTTTGATGATATTATACACCGTGCGAAAAATAATAAAAGAGGATCTAAAAACTTTTCTGTTTGGTATATATGTAATAAATACTACGGAAAACACTAAATTCCTTATAAAAACATTTTTGCGTGTGAACATTATGTATATATATTATGTAAATGCAAACATACGAGTAAATAGTGAGAAATTTAATTAAGCTGAAGATTAAATAAACGGGAATTGAAAAATACATGTTTAGCAAAATATCTTTAGCATTTTTTTTTCATAAAACTTTTTCACCACGTCATTTAATGATTTAAAATCTGAATACACTGTGTTAATTCCTCAAAACTTCTATGAGGTGTGTTAATTAAGTAATGAGACTGGCAGTATAGCGCCCGATCTAGCAATACTGCGGAGACAAGACTTGGAAAGGAGGTAGGTTAACATGTAATGCATCTTCAGTACAAAACTTAAACCGATTGAACTTGAAAAGTAAACCGTTTTTTTTTCTAGTGCGTTTTAAAAATGAGTGGCATTAATTTTGAACAACGGTGTGCTATCAGGTTTTGCTTCAGACTTGGACACAGCGCAACGGATACTTTTGCAAAACTTCAACACGCCTACGGAGACAGTGTTTTTTCAAGAGTCCAGGTTTTTTGGTGGTTTAAGGCATTCTCAGAAGAAATAGAGTCGATTGAAAATTAACCACGCAGCGGAAGGCCTTCATATTCAAGAACCGATGAAAATGTCGATAGAATACGGGATCTCTGAGGAACACCGTTCATCAGATTTTAAATAACGAATTGGGGATGAGAAAAATCTGCGTACAAATAGTTCCAAAAAACCTTTATCAGGAAGAAAAGAACATCAGGAAAGAAAGATGTCTTGACTTTTTGAAATCGATTGAAAATGACCCATACAAGTAAGGGTCAGCCATTTCAGTAAACGCGTTTTTAGCCAGTAAATATATTCCTGTGGCTCCTCAGTCTCCTTATTCTCTTCACGAGATTGAAAAGTCACCTGAAAGGACGTCGTTTTGGGACCATAGAAAACATTCAAATGGCTGTAATCGACCAGCTGAAGGCTATTCCAGTATATGAGTTCCAGCACCGCTATGCGGAATGGAAGGACCATCTCCAGCGCTGTGTGGCTTCCCAAGGAAGTTATTTTGCCGTGTAAGCGCCTAAGCGTAAGCGCTTCGAGAGGTACAGTATGTTTTTGTTTGTTTATGTGTATCTATTACATTTCTTGGGTATGGTCGTACTACCTCGTACTACGTTCGTTAAAAAATAATTTATTGTGACTATCACTACAAATCATTATCACTCTTCAAAGTTACGTCCCTTGGCCATCCACACACTTCTGCCAGAGATTTTTCCGCTGGAGGGCAAAAACTCTAGGGCGGCGGCGAAATCGTTGAAATCTCGTTCTTGGCGAGTTAGCTGCTCACCACAAAGCAGGTGTGATTTGAAGCATTGTCGTGGTGAAGCTTCCAATCGGCGGCGACGGCTGGCCTCACTGGGTTGACTCGTTGTTTCAATCTTATGAGCAATTCCAAACCCGCCAGTTGCGAGCGTGCCGGGAAGTACAGTCGCGTGAGTCACTTGAGTGACTCATTTTGAGTACTTGACAAATGAGTACTTTTTATACAAACCCTGTTAAGATAGATACTACAAATATTCCTAAACTTACCAACATTTAGTAGCTTTATTAAAAAAACACTTAATTTTTAATAATATATAAATATATTTTCAAACACTATGAAAAATAAAATACTTTTTCACACTAGGTACATTAATTCATCCAAATACTTAATTATCGTAATTTACA
This sequence comes from Aromia moschata, assembly GCA_029963805.1. Classification (NCBI taxonomy): domain Eukaryota; kingdom Metazoa; phylum Arthropoda; class Insecta; order Coleoptera; family Cerambycidae; genus Aromia; species Aromia moschata. The sequence continues at coordinate 210,515 of JAPWTK010000214.1, forward strand.
CATGCTGATTTACACTCTGTATCCAAAACAAAACCGGTCACTGGTAAAACCATAAATTAGTTAGTTTATGGTAAAATTAACCACCCATTTGCTTTGCCATATGCTATAAACATTTAAAAGCATCTGTGCTATAGAGTCACTTAAATATACGCACATACATACATATGTAAATGATTAGAGTAGTATGATATAGCTTAAAATATTGGATAGGTATATATGTACACTCTTTAAACCTGAGCTTCTACGTTGTTTCATGCATATTAAGGAAACACCTAGCTACTATAGTTTTCTCGACGCGCGTTTCGCCAACGAATTTGGCATCTTCAGGAGAATATTAAAACTAATAAGTTTTAATCTTCTCCTGAAAACGTCCAGTTTTTTGTTTCTACGCCGAAGGTTCCAGTACCCACTCCTGATATCTATATGATCATGTCATTTAGGAACCACAAAATGTGCAGTATTTTTCTTTAATTTGGAGCAGTTTGTTTCTATTTGGGTCTGTTAAAATTACATAAATTACAAATACTCGGAGACCTACATTGTATACAAAAATTAAACAATACTGTTCTTTTTACTTTGTTCTTTGAATGAAATTGAACACATGCATTTCAAGTTAAAAGCGAGTTCAAAGTTTAAATTTTACTCCGAAATTTCTCAATAATCGAGAAAGTTTTGATAATATAAATCTGAAAATTGGTAGATTTATGTTTTTTTTTTGGTGTGAGGGCGCTAGTTTCACCGTATTACTTAGGTAAATTAAAAACAAAAATTATCTGTTGAACCATGCGTAAAACAAGTCGATAATCTAAATGAAAGCTCAATTCTACAGAGAAAATGTACTCTTGTTTAGGTCGTCTAAATCCATCGATTTTTAAGTTATTTATTTAATTATAAAATAGTCAAATAACTTGATGATATGAAAATTTGACAAATTTTGATACAAGCCTACTTAGAAAAAATATAGAAATATCAGCGCCGGAAAAAAAAATCAACAAAATAAACAAAAAAGTTCAATTAAACAAACAAAGCAAACTTAAAATTTAGTGTTTAGTTTAGTTTTAGAGAGTTAATTATTTGAAATTATTTGAGTTTTTGGACAATCGTATCACAGCTTTTTTAAATTATTATTTGTCAAATAAATGTTTGAAAGAAATTAGAACTGTCTGCAATATACGTAAACGGTGAATATAATTCGCGTATTAAACGAAAATAGAATACATCCCTATAAACTGATACAAACTCAGCACACTGAAGATGATTTTGTACAAAACAGAACATATTTTTTCGAACAAATGCTGCAAAGGTTGGATAACGATGTTATCTATCTATAACTAGATTTTTTTGTTTTCTGATGAGTCCACTTTTATACTTAATCATCAAACTTAAACTGTTGATACTCGCTTAAAGAAAATCCTCGTTGAATGTGAGAATTACATACATAAAACTGAAAAGGGACCATGTCATTGATCTCCCTTTTTCATCGATGGAAATTTGAATACAGATAATTATTTAGCACTGCTTCAAAACAATGTCGTGCCAACTTTGGCAAATTTGTATCCTGCTCAAGCAAACTCAAGATATGGTTCCAGCAGGATGGAGCACCACGACGTTACCAAATTAATGTCTGGCAGTACCTCGACTTAACATTTACGACATAGGAGATGTGTAAATTAAGTAATGAAACTGGCAACATAGTGCCCGATCTAGCAATATTGCGGAGACGGGACTTGGAAGGGCGGTAGGTTAACAAATAATGTTAACGTACCAAATAATGTTAAAAACCAGTACAAGTTTGAACTTGTTAGGGTATTTATTTGTTATTTGTTTTCTAGTGCGTGAAAAATGAGTGATATTAATTTTGAGCAACGGTGTGCTATCGGGTTTTGCTTCAGACTTGGACACAGCGCAACGGATACTTTTGCAAAACTTCAACACGCCTACGGGGACAGTGTTTTTTCAAGAGCCCTGAATTTTAGGTGGTTTAAGGCATTCTCAGAAGGAAGAAAGTCGATAGAATACGGGATCTTGTGCGTTCAGATCGTCGGTTGACGACAAGAATGATCGGGGAAGAGTTAAATCTGAATCACACCACTGTTCATCAGATTTTGACTAACGAATTGGGGATGAGAAAAATCGGCGAAAAAAATGGTTCCAATAAATCTTTCGCAAAAACAAAAGGACATCAGGAGAGAAAGGTGTCTTGGCATTTTAGAATCCATTGAAAATGATCCCCATTTTATGGAAAGTGTCAAACCAAGTGTCAAAGCATTGAGTGGCACACTTCAAGCTCTCCAATACTCAAAAAGGCAAGAATGAGCAAGCCGAAGATCAAATGCGTGCTGATTTTCTTTTTTGATAGCCAGGGTACTGTCCACCAAGCATTTGTATCTCCAGGCCAAACAGTAAATCAACACTTAGAGAGGTTCTTGAAAAACTTCGAAAAAGGGTCATACGTGTGTGACTACACATCAAGAACAACTGGATGTTAAATCACGAAAATGCGCATTGTCACACAATCATTTCAGTAAACGAGTTTTTATCCAGTAAAACCATTCCTGTGGCTCCTCACCCTCTTTATTCGCTTGAATTGATGCCTTTTCTGTTCCCGAGAAATCACCTGAAGGGACATCATTTTTGGACCATAGAAAACATTCAAACGGCTGTAACCGACCAGCTATTCTCATATATGAGTTCCAGCACTGCTATGAGGAATGGAAGAACCGTCTCCAGTGAGGTGTGGCTTCCTAAGGAAGTTATTTTGAAGGAGAAAATACTGAATTGTGCTTCTATTCGAATTAAAAAATCAGTCTCATTACTTAATTTACACACCTCATACATTACGCCGTTAGACTTCTTATGGGATTATCTGAAAAGTACGGTATCCAAAACTAAAGCACGCGCTCTAGCTGTCTTGAGAGGAAGATTAATGCTTGCGATTTAGTTAGTCGGGCACAGTTCAGATGTTGATTAAAGTTAAAAGTTAGGAGATATTTCTATTTATGATTAGGATGCTGCCACGATGTTCGAGGCAAGCATTTTGAATACCTCCTAGATTGATATTGATTTGTTTTTATTTTATTACATTATCATGGACGAAATGCCTTTAGTTATGAATAAAGCCGGCAGATCCGGGCGGCGAGCCATAATCGTATGCGTCATACTACTTACTACTTGTATGTGCAAAAACAAAATTCATGAAAACAATAAACTGTTGAAATTTATAAAGAGATGTGTTAAACTTATCCTGTTATTTACGTTGAAATGTGTGAAAACTTTGTGGGCCGCCGCGCTGTTTAGCCGGCTTTAGTTATGAAGTTTTTGGTTTGTTGATTTATTTCAGTGGCGGCTCGTGGGTGTGTTACATGGGTGGGCACAGAGTGTGTCAGTAGTTTTATTTATTAGCTACCAATGGCGCCGCAGGCGAAAATTTTTAAAATTTTCAATGTCATGCGTTTTACTGACACTTCAGAATTTCAATGAAAAAAATCTTTTATACAAAAATATAATAAATAGACTTTCACAAGAAGAATTTTTGGGGTTTGGTAGCTTTTTGAAATAATATTTAGTCACGAATATTGAGGGCTTAAATATATTAAAATAATGGGTGGCAACATGTGAAAAAAAATTGAAATAGGTATCTCACCGTTATTTGTAGAGGAAATCAGCTCACTTGTCCTTATTGTTCACAAAAAAAGTTAATCGCCTTTTCAAAAGTCCCGGATTTGTTTCACAAAATTTAATACAATGAATTATTTGGTTTAAAATTTGTCTGTTTTTATCAACATTTTCATTGTGACGTCTTATATTTTCACGATAAGCACTATCAAGCTGTTACCTTATGTCTACCTTTCCCAACACACTAAAATCTAAGATGTTATGTAAATGTTTTTCATTGTAGCTAGCATGTTTCTTAGCTCGTTCATTTAAATGTTTTAAATCATTCACCCCTTCGTGAGTCCATGCACTTTGGTTGCCACCCATCACTAAACAAATAAAACAAAACATTTTGTTTCTTGGACACCCACATAACCACTTACATCTGTCGTAGACATTACTATTAAAATTTCGTGAATAATTTCGCGATTTTCCTACGTCTGTTTTGGAAATAATCAAATCGGGTATCGGCCTTCCTAACCGTTTAATTTCCGTTCGGATCTCGTATGTAATATCTTTATTAGTCAATAAAAAGTCCACCGAATTCATTTTGAAACGTTTCACAATCAAAAACAGTAAAACACACTTCTCAGCAAAGAAAATAAACAATAAAACTAAAAACGGTCACTCAACAAGTGTGACCCGTTCATTTGATTTCCGACCGATTTAACGACTGATGTTTTGTCTGCAATGGTCGCCAAACTTTACCAGTCACCGAAAAAGCCCGATTAAAAACGAGGGCTGAGTCACCACGAAATACGAGGAATTCAGACTACGGTGGCTCGGTGCTCGATCGATAGTCTGTCATATATATGTGATTAATATCATTATTTGTGGTATAAAAGGAATAATAATTAGAATATGAATAGTTTGTCGTATACAATTAATTGATATTATTTAACAGTATTTATAGTAAATTAACACAAAAGAAATGTTTTCTATTTAAATTTGGGCTGGGCACGTGCCCCTGTGCCCTTTATCACCAGCCGCCACTGATTTATTTTTTGTTTAAAACAGTATATGTTTGAATCGAGAATGAAAGACATTTCAAAGGAAGTACCACAAACCCTACATTAAATTTAACATGTTATGGGTTGCAACTGTCACTCTATTGCAAAATATCATTTGTTAATCTTAAAAAAAAGTCTCGGGATTGTTTTACAAATATGCACAATATTTAAGAATCTGAATCTATTCCATTTAGCTGTATGTCTTACCAAAAAACATATTATTACAATCAAATATGTTTATCATGCATAATTAATTAAAAATGAAAAACTAGGTACTAGTTTACCCTAGTCCTAGTTTACCCTAGTCTAGTCCTAGTTTATCCTATTAGTCCTAGTTTACCCTACATAGTTTTCAAACATCCCACAACTCTAGTGAATAAGCTTCTAGCCATCGCCAAAACAATTGCTGAGGCAATTAATGATTATTAAAAGTAAAATTGTTTAACATAATAATTTGCATCAGGCTACCGATTAGTACCAGCATGAAAATGCACGAAAGTAACAGCAAGCATTTCACTCGTTTGCGAATCCGACATCGGCGCTAGTTTGATTTCATCCTGGCTTATATCATTCCGTACGCAATGTGTGTTTATCTTGCAACTCGTAGTTACTGCCTTGTTGCCCTTGTTACTTAAATTTCAGTAGTTCTTAATCAGTATCGTTTGGATCTCCAGAGAGTTAAGTTGGATGCTAACCGTAACTAATCGCGAAAGTGCAAAACTGAGCCGGAAAGCTGACACGCGATGTTGACATTTGGTATTGGTGAGTAAAAAAAATAAAACCATTCAATTTTCTTCAAATTCTCTATAAAGTTATTCTGTAAAAATGAGGAATGCATTTTCAATATTTATTAATCGCGAAATTGGCAAAAAGTGTTAATTTTTATTTCTCCATGATGATAAAAATTTCATAAAACCCATCTAATGCATCTAATGAGACTTCTACAAAAGAAATTTCTTGTCCATAAATGTTAATAAACACCGCACCAAATGAACGATTTCTCTTAAAATAATATATTACTAAATATGCATGTTAAGGTGTTTACACCTATATATTTATTTGTTGACATACTAAATTATTTACTACAAATAAGTATTACAGATTATAAGTGTGACTATTAGGCAAAATAAATAAGTGTAAGGTTTATTAAAAATATTTTTTCGTATGGATTATTTGGTCCTATAAAATTATCCTTCAATAAAATAAGAAAATAGTAAAGACTATTTAAAGAACTTTCAGTTATTACAGAACAAAGAAATGTTTTTTTAAAATTTAGGGGATATTTATAATAATTACACAGGTTGACAAAAAAAGTTGCCTTTATATCTGGGGTCAGACCATATGATCCTAATATATTTTTCGACGCTGAATTCGAATCTATTTTTGGTTTTGCTCTCACGTCAGGATTTTGAGATATCGTAACCTAAAAGTACAAAAAACATGGTTTTTTGACATATTTGAGGTTATGTAGCTTCGAGAATTTTTTTCTCAAAAAATCATGTTTGTGATCTTAAAGTACAAATCTTCACCTTTAAGATGCCGTTGAGTTTGCTCAAATATTTTTTTCGCCGAGATATTGCAATATAAATAATGACCATAAGGTTTCCGTACTAATTAAATGTGTTGGGAAGATATACAGGTATGAACAGACAATTTTCAAAATTCAATACTCAGCGAAAAAAAAAAGATATTTAAGCGAACTAAAAGGAATTTTAAAGAGGACGATTTGTACTTAAGATCCCACACATGGTTTTTCGAGAAAAATAATCGCAAAGCTACATAACCTCAAATATGTCAAAGAAAAACGTGTTTTTTGCACTTTTACGTTAGGATATCTCAAAATCCTTATGTGATAGAGCAAAACTAAAAATAGATTCGAATTCAGCGTCGAAAAATACATTAGCAGCGTATGGTATGACCCCAGATCTAGACAACTTTTTTTTTGTAAACTTGTGTTATTATCTAGCAATCCTAAAGCAGAACTTTAAAGTGGTTTAAAAAATATTTTTTGAACTGCTCGGATTCGATATTTATCATCCTATGTATAGTAATGTATATGTTTTAGTAGATATAAGATTTTAGGATATTTAGTTTAATTAATAATATAGAAGTTTAATTAATCAGCAAATACAAACACTGTTTTCTTTATTTAAAACAAATCGGATATAAAATTTATTTTCTAGAATTACTTCATGAGCAAAATTTATAGTGTTGTAAATTGATTTTAATTACTTTTAAGTGTCATCGAATATATCGGGATCTCTATAATAATTATCTGTTTTTTATCACATAACATGGTTAATTCAAATTTATTCAAATTTAATTTACTAAGGTCACAAATCAACTACTAAAATAAACTCGCGTCCTTTTTTTTTGAGATTTACCTATGTATGCATTTCGTAGTTAGCGATAGATATTTTTTGAAATCGAGTCATGTGTATGAGATATTTTGAAATACTCGTAGGTATCTATGCTTTATGTTAGATATGACCAAATTATTGTTAATTTGATTTACAAGACAACTTTGAAATCGCTTTGAAATATTTATTTAGAGAGTGTTAATGGTACAAGGTAATCTTGAATGGGGGAAACTGGGGCAATACGGAATAAAATGAGACTGTTATTAACATTATTATTTTATTAACCGTAACAATATCGAAATATTAATTGATAAGGCAACCGAGAGATTAACTTTATGTTAAAAAACTATTTTTCCACCAGGGTTTATAACACAAGTTGAAAATATTCACTAATAATATATCTAGTCTCATATTCAACTCTACTGCTTTTCGATAAATTTCACAACATTTGAGACCTCAGAAAAACTTATGTGATAATTCAAGAGATTCAGCAAATCTAAATATGATTAAGAAATATTGACATCTTGTTGACGCTTTCACTATAGGAAAGTGCAAGATTTCAAAGCCGAGCATTATCCATAATTGCCAGACTAACATGTCATTTTAAAACTCTATGGGCGTTATTCTCTGTCTTTCGTGATAGGGTAGCAATAAAATATGTAGGCGGGACGCCCCGCCCATAAATTATAATGCGTACGTGTGAATTGAATTATTATATCGTTATTGGTCTACGGAAAAAAACACTTGAGTATTCCTTGCGTACGCAGTTGATATTTTAGGCGATTCCATCGTTGGGCCATTTTTTATAAACGGTTCCTTAAATGCAAACAAATATTTAACAAATAAAACAAACTGTTTACGGACATGAACATGAAAGACCACTAAATTTAAATGATTTACGGGCCAGAATTGTACAAGTCCTAAATTGTTACGCTTAAGAAATGTTAGAACGCGTAAGAACTGAGTTTTATGATAGACCAGGGTTTTGCGAAGAACAAAGGGGCGACATTTTGAACCACTTATTCAATAGGCATTTTTTCTTTCTTTCGTCTTATAACCGGGTTGATTTATATTTATATCTTTTTATTTTTATAGAACTTCAATTTTATTTTCTTGCAGACCGGTTAGTTAAGCAATACAAAAATTTGAAAATAAATACAATTATGTTCGTACATTTCTTTTAAGTGTATGGGATAATTTTAAGTCAGAATTACGTAAGAATTTCGTTTCATACAGCTAAGTCGATGTGCACCCTCACCGCTGCGAAAAATTACTGAGAAGTACTCACTCAAGTTCGTTAGGTGATGGGCAGTGTCCCCCACCTCCACGTTTCTAATAAGTACGCAAGCTTGAAACACTGGTGCATCTAACTGTCTTTGTCTGTCCTTACTGGTGTCTTTTAACTTATTCTCTTCTACACTTGTATCGCCAATATGTAATGGTGCAATTTCCTACCCTAGTAGAATATAATATAAAATAAAATTACAAAGTTGCTTGGGCATGCGGACAGAAAAGTTTTGTAATATGTAACGTTTATTGGGTGTTTTAAATGTGGTCATATTACATTTGTTGTTCGATATAATTTTGCACGACTCAGAAGTTAGTTTTTTCTCTAACAACTGGATTAATTTGGGCAATTATTTTTTTGCGTTACAGCCTAAATTTTCAGGAATGAAACTGTGACGAAAGTTTTTATTTTTATGTTTCAGTTTTAGTATAATGTTATATATAGTTATAGGGTTATTTATTCATTATTTAGGGTGCTTGAAAATAAACTACTTTGGTACTTCGTATTTGTCTCACCCTATAGAATTCCCCAGCTATACCAGCAGGTGTCTATCCAAATAAAAATTAGCCCCCACATTTTGTGAGCTTTTTTTCACGTTTTTATCACCCTTATTAATTTAAATACGTTTTTTATATCAATTTCATGATTTATTGAAAGTAAATAGATGTTTGGAGTTCAGGTATAAAAACAAAATCAGAAACATTTCAAAAGAGGCCGTATAGAATTATCCTCGAATTAGTGGGATAAGGTCATAAATACTTAAAAAAACGACTTTTCTGGACAAGCACACTTGACATTTTTACAACGTATTGAATCTTCCTATGGAGTTGACCCTAGCAGAGAATCCTGAATATACAAATAAATTTTGCGAAACGTCGACTGAACAAAACGTAGTTTTTTAAAGTATTTATGACCCTACATTAAGACATAAAGAATGTCAGTATCGGGTATTTCTGCTGTTATTAATAACCGCTTGGCATCAATGACATTTGAAACCAGACGTCTAATTAGATCTTGATCGATATTGATCCATATTTCTCCAATGATGTGATATGAATTGGCGGCTTAAAGATTTGGGGGTTGATGGGGGTTTCTAAGCTACCTATTCATGTGGTCCCATAAATGTTCAATAGGGTTGGCATCTGGCCTGTGGGAAGGCTACTTCAGAGTCTCAATAATCACCTAATTTAAATAATTTTGCACTATTCGTGCAACGTGCAGTCTTGCGTTGTCTTACATCGATAAGAAGGTATACCCAATATAACCAATGGAAGGGAAAACATGCTCTGATAAAATTTGCGCGATGTACATTTCATTGTTTATAGGAGAGGTAAAGGTAAATGTCTGTCTGTTAAAACAATGTTTGTATGAGTTGTCAAAGAAATTCCCCCCCCCCAAACATCACATAACATCTTTTAAATTATCTCGGTTTGGTGAATATTCGGTTCAGAAAAGATGGGACTACATTTTGATTTTAGTAGACACTTGTTAGTGTAGTTGGAGGATCCTGCAGGGTAAAACAAAGATGAAGTACCAAACTGGTTTCTTTTCAAACATTTTGAATGCCCTAAAAGTGAAACTAAAAATCGAAGCTTCCATCACAACGTCAGTCCTGAAGAATTAGGCTTTAACAAAAAAAAAATGAAAAATAAACATTGTCCAAAACAATTGAGCTGTTGCAAAAAAAACTAATTTACAAACTGCCAAATTTTAGCGGTGCATAAATTTTAATTTGTATATTACACTTTTTCTTTATAAAACTGTCTTGGGAGGTGTGACCTTTTTGACATGCTCGTATTTCCGTAAGGAGGCATGTGACCTACACCATAATTTAGGAGGTGGTTACTAGACCTAGAAGACTAGACTAGAAGTAGAAGGCTGTAATGGTAAAAGTCTTCAGGGAAAACTTGCGAATTTTTTTCCAAAAAAATGGCTGCCTCTGGGCAGATCTTGAAACGGCTTGCAAAATATTTGCGAAATATTTTTTTTCATAACCACCGAGTAAATACAATTTTTTTTATACTTTTTGCAAAATTCTTATTTTGCCCAAATATACAACTATTGTAAAATCTCACAGACGAAGTGTTGGGTTGAAATAAGAATTCGAATTACCATAACTTTTACAGATCTCAAATTGTCAAGAAAATCACAAGTATAGGAGGCATGTGACCTACACCATAATGTAGGGGGTGGTTACTAAACCTAAGTAGAAGGCTATAATGGCAAAAGTCTTCAGGGAATTTTTTTCCAAAAAATGGATGCCTCTGGGCATACCTTGGAAACGGCGTGCAAAATATATGCGAAATATTTTTTTTCATAACCACCGAGTAAATACATTTTTTAATGCTTGTGATTTTTGCAAAATTCTTATTTTGCCTAAAGATAATGCACAACTATTGCAAAATCTCAAAGACGAAATGTTGGGATTAATTAAAAATTCGAATTAACATCGTTAACCCGTTATTATGAAAAAAAAAAATATATATTTCTGCAAATATTTTGCAAGCCGTTTCCAAGATCTGCCCGGAGACAACCATTTTTGCAAAAAATGTTCGCAAGTTTTCCCTGAAGATGTTTTGAAATTATAGCCTTCTACTTAGGTCTAGTAGCCACCTCCTAAATTATGGTGTGGGTCTCATGCCTCCTTACGAAAATACGAGCATGTCAAATTCTATCGGCCGCCACTCCTTAACAGCCGAGATAGTCGAGCGGTAAAACACATGTTTCGTGATCTGAGAGTACCGGTGTTAACTCTTCACTGAACCAAGTTTTTTTTGTGATTTTTTTATATTGCAGGCTAATGATTTTAGTAGACACTTGTTAGTGTAGTTGGAGGATCCTGCAGGGTAAAACAAAGATAAAGTGCCCTAAAAGTGAAACTAAAAATCGAAGCTTCCATCACAACGTCAGTCCTGAAGAATTAGGCTTTAACAAAAAAAAAAAAAAAAAAAAAAAAAAATAAACATTGTCCAAAACAATTGAGCTGTTGCAAAAAAAACTAATTTACAAACTGCCAAATTTTAGCGGTGCATACATTTTAATTTGTATATTACACTTTTTCTTTATAAAACTGTCTTGGGAGGTGTGACCTTTTTGACATGCTCGTATTTCCGTAAAGAGGCATGTGACCTACACCATAATTTAGAGGTGGTTACTAGACCTAGAAGACTAGACTAGAAGTAGAAGGCTGTAATGGTAAAAGTCTTCAGGGAAAACTTGCGAATTTTTTTCCAAAAAAAATGGCTGCGAAATATTTTTTTTCATAACCACCGAGTAAATACAATTTTTTTTATACTTTTGCAAAAATTCTTATTTTGCCCAAATATACAACTATTGTAAAATCTCACAGACGAAGTGTTGGGTTGAAATAAGAATTCGAATTACCATAACTTTTACAGATCTCAAATTGTCAAGAAAATCACAAGTATAGGAGGCATGTGACCTACACCATAATGTAGGGGGTGGTTACTAGACCTAAGTAGAAGGCTATAATGGCAAAAAGTCTTCAGGGAATTTTTTTCCAAAAAATGGATGCCTCTGGGCATACCTTTGAAACGGCGTGCAAAATATATGCGAAATATTTTTTTTCATAACCGCCGAGTAAATACATTTTTTAATGCTTGTGATTTTTGCAAAATTCTTATTTTGCCTAAAGATAATGCACAACTATTGCAAAATCTCAAAGACGAAATGTTGGGATTAAATAAAAATTCAAATTAACATCGTTAACTCGTTATTATGAAAAAAAAAATATATATATTTCGCAAATATTTTGCAAGCCGTTTCAAAATCTGCCCGGAGACAACCATTTTTGCAAAAAATGTTCGCAAGTTTTCCCTGAAGATGTTTTGAAATTATCGCCTTCTACTTAGGTCTAGTAGCCACCTCCTAAATTATGGCGTGGGTCTCATGCCTCCTTACGAAAAATACGAGCATGTCAAATTCTACCGGCCGCCACTCCTTAACAGCCGAGATAGTCGAGCGGTAAAACACCTGTTTCGTGATCTGAGAGTACCGGTGTTAACTCTTCACTGAACCAAGTTTTTTTTGTGATTTTTTTATATTGCAGGCTAATGATTTTGTTGTTTCAGGAAACTCCTTAATGTTCATTGGGGGCACGGCGCTCACGTGGTCATCGCCAGAGATCCCCATTCTTTCCAACACCACTTCGAGCCCCTTTAAACGAAAACTATCCACCGAAGAGGAGACATGGGTGTCGTCTCTGGTGACTCTGGGCGCAGCTTTCGGACCATTTTTCTTCACGTTTCTCGCCGACAAAATGGGAAGAAAGTACACGCTCCTTTCTATGGGCGTACCCTTTTTAGTGTCGTACATAATGCTGGCCTTCGGACAAATCGTAGAACTCTTCTACGTAGCCAGATTCGTGATGGGCATCACGGTCGGCGGTGTCTTCACTTTGGTGCCAATCTACGCAGGTGAAGTGGCCAAGAGGTCCAACAGAGGGACGCTGGGTTTTCTGATGGGCTCCGCCGTCTGCAGTGGACTGCTCTTCTCCTGCGCGTTAGGGCCATACGTTAGCGTCAAGCTGTTCAATTTAGTACTGGCTGCGTTCCCCTTAACATTCCTCGTGCTCTTCTCGTTTTTGGAAAAGAAGTACCGCACTATTACGTCAGCATAAACGAACCCGATCTGGCCAAAGAGGCCCTCCAGAAACTCAGAGGAAGCTCGGACGACATTGACGAGGAATTCAACGAAATACAGAGGAAATTTAAGGAAGACGAAAGGGGCAGCTTCAGTGACATCTTCAGGTCTAAGGGTTTAATAAAGGCGTTTGTTACGTCGGTGGGATTGCTGATCTTCCAGCAACTTTCCGGGATTAACGCCGTACTATTTTACGGCCAGAAGATATTTCAAGAGGTCGGATCAAAGTTGCCGCCCGAAGTTTGTACGATTATCATAGCTTCGGTGCAGTTTGTCAGCAGCTTCATAGCGCCTCTGATAGGAGACAAGCTGGGCAGGAAATGCATACTTCTGTTTTCAGCGGTCGGGATGGCCGTTTCGGAAATTTCGCTAGGTGTTTACAGTTACCTGAAAGATCACAATCATATGGATATGTCACGCGTTTCCTATTTACCACTCGTACTGATGACATGTTTCATAATCACCTACAACACTGGGTATGGTCCTTTACCGTGGTCGATGTTAGGCGAATTATTTCCGCCAAGAGTGAAATCAATTGCAACTTCTTCGGTGACCAGTATCAACTGGATATTAGCCTTCTTCATTACCAAGCATTTCGAAGCGATGATAAAGGCGTTTGGTATAGCCCAGTATTTTTGGATTTTCGGCGGATGTTGCTTGGTGGCGGCAGCTTTTGCTAAATTTTATGTGATCGAGACCAGGGGCAAAAGCTTACAGCAAATTCAGGAGGCGCTCAACAGATAACCGTAAAATGTAAAGCAAGCATACCTAAATGTAAAGTAAGAACTTTACTGTATCAGAAACGGTTGACTGCGAACAGTATTCGTTTTTATTTAAAACAGTTGCCAGTAACTGAAAGAGCGCCTTTAGAATTGTTCTCGTGTCATTTGTGTTACTATTAAATGCACATTGGACAAAACGAATGAAAAACATACTAGCTCTACTAGTGTACAGTTGAAGCAGTATATTACTGATGCCTATATTTATTACTTCTTAGTTTTTATACATTTAACTACTGTAATTTTCTATAAAAATAAAAATAATGGTTTTTATTAATCATTGGTTTTAATTAACACATTAAATTTTAAATCAGGTGTGCAGTTATAATTATTAAATAACTGGTAGGAACTTTGGCAATGACCCTGACCTGTTAGAGTATTTTTTAGAAGCCCAAAAAATATGTAAGTATCAGTATGATATATACGAGGGGTGTAAATTAAGTAATGAGACTGATTTTTTTTTATTTGAATAGAATTACAATTCAGTATTATCTCCTTCAGAATAGCTTCTTGGGAAGCCATACAGCGCTGGAGACGGTCCTTCCATCCCTCATAGCAGTGCTGGAACTCATATACTGGAATAGCCTTCGGCTGGTCGGTTACGACCGTTTGAATGTTTTCTGTGGTCCCAAAATTACGTCCCTTGTGGTGATTTTTTAATCTCAGGACGAGAAAAAGGCTACAAGGACTCAAGTCGGACGAATAAGGAGGCTGAGGAGCCACAGGAATGTTTTTACTGGCTAAAAGCTCGTTCACTGAAATGTCTGTGTGACAAGGCGCATTGTCGTGATGCAACATCCAGTTGTTCTTGATGTTTGGTCTCACGCACATGACCCTTTTTCGAAGTTTTTCAAGAATCTTTCTTTAAAACTGTTGAATTACTGTTTGATTTGGAGGCACAAACTCTTTATGTCCAATTCTCTGACTATTAAAAAGCAAATCATCATGTATTTCTGAGAATGCCTTCTTTCTGAGAATGCCTTAAACCACCGAAAAACCTGGGCTATTGAAAAAAACACTGTCTCCGTAGGCGTGTTGAAGTTTTGCAAAAGTATCCGTTGCGCTGTGTCCAAGTCTGAAGCAAAACCTAATGGCACACCGGTGCTCTAAATTAATGTCATTCATTTTTAAAACGCACTAGAAAAAAAACGGTTTACGAAAACAGTCACAAAGACCAAACAAATGACTCTAAATTTCAAAGTTGTACTGAAGGTCCATTACGTCTTAACCTACCGCCCCTCCAAGTCCCGTCTCCGTAGTGGTGCTAGATCGGGCGCTACGTTGCCAGTCTCATTACTTAAGTTACAGGCCTCGTATATCAAAAAAAAGAAGAAACCCAAGCGAAATATACCAAAGTAAGTAGTTTTTAGTGTTTTGGTTGTTTCAAAACGTGGAAAAATATTGTCATAAAACTTTTATTATGAGCAGAAAGTTGACATTTATCGTTCATAGAAGAATTATAAATGTAACACTATAAGTCTTGAGAGATCATGCAACCCTAAATTTTAAATATACAAAATAGTATGCTAAATATTAATAATATAAAAGTTTCAAATAATAGATTGACTCAATATATTGGAAACGATTCGATTGGAAACCTTACTTTTGGATAATTTGTCATAGAAACTCGCTAGGGGGACACATACTTATTACAAATTCACCTTTTTCGCGTAAGATCCATAGGCGTGGTAGTATTCTCTAAAAAAAATCTTGGCAATAATGATTAAATTACACATCATTTGAAAGGCCTTTTCATTCTATCTTCAGTGGTGTTTAATTTTTTATATTTGATTTAGTAGGTCCTGAGAGAATGCATTTTAAAATCATTTGACCAATAACTTTAATTAAATTTTAAAATTAAAAAATGAGACACCACTGAAAAGATAATGAAGAGTGATTTCAAGTGATAGCCGTTCAGGCGTAATTTGCCACCAGAAGATTTTTTCAGGGGTTAGGGTCAAAATCGAACTGTTTCGGCGGTTCCGTGATAAATCACTGGTTTCCAAAATATTCCGGGCGGAAACTTTTTTGTGGACCACCGTGTATTAAGCTATAAATGTAAAAAAAGGATGCATAAGGCCATCCAAACTTTCCGCTTAAAATATTTTGTTACCTCAAAACATAATTTCCTATACATAGTTTATTATTATTTTAAACAATAATAATCTCTAAAAGTAATAAAATATATTTTTTGCGGATGTGTTACTATAGAACATTCACATAAAAATATTTTGGTTTTAGTATACGTTAAATATGTTATACTTCAAATAACAAACTACATATATTATATGCAAAGCATAACTTTTCCTTTTTTTTTATATATATATATAAAAGGAGTGTCTGTATCTTTCTTGCTCTCTATATATACATACGAGTATCCTGAAGTTTATTACAATCTTATTTAAAATATTCCATGACAGATTCTTGCTACTTGTTAATCAATAGGGGAACCACTTTACATTGTATATTTTTTATCAATGTCTAACCAAACGTTATTAATGATTCACCTCTCCAAACATTCACTTTTTTGCTCAGGTTGGCCAACTGTACAAGAGTGTTATTTATTAGGCACAGCTATAAAATAAAAAATTTCCATTCGTTTAACTCTTGAAATAAACATTATATTTTAAATAGTCAATTATTAAAAGAACTTAGACAGGTAAATACAAATTACAATATTAGATCATATTCGCATTAATATTAGAGGTGACTGAAATTGAATTCTAGAATTTGTGGAAAAGACTTACCGTTGTTACTTAATGCTAACTATATTGAGTCAATGACCAATAGTCCAATATTATTCTCTTGATGGTGGAAACTTAAGACCAGTTTAATTTTTGTGTCAGCATTCGACTAGTTCGAAGGACGTCCACAAGGACGTATGTGGACGGTCACAAGTCATTATAGAATATAATAATTGTATAAAGTATTTTTATATCGCACAACGACTTCTGAATATCTGGCTATTCTACGTGTATGATAGAATCGAAAAAAATAATTATTGTATAATAAAATAATCGATTAGTAATCTGATCTGATTAACATTTTTAGATGTTTTCGAGGGCACTGAATTCGAATCCGCTGTTAGTTTAACCCCATTAGGTCACAATCCGCCCCTAACATAAAAATGTAAAAATTGATCGTTTTTTTTTTGTACAAAGTGAATTAGTGTCGTGGAAAATAACTGGTTAATCAACTGTTTTTCATTTGATTGCCTTTATCAATAATCGGGCATTTGTTGAATTGGTCAATCGACTCTTCGATCAATAGATTAATCCATTAATCGAATAATAAACCAGTTAGTCGAATATTTGATTATTTGATTATGATCGGTCAATGAATGGTCGTTGATTATTCCAACAACCGACTATCGACTATCAAATTCCATTATCGACAGCACCCAAAAGAAATAAATAAGAAACACCACTCGGAATTTGGAATTTCTATTTCATACCAGTATTTCGTTTCTGAGATTTGATAATAGCTGTAACTGTAAGAAAAATGTACATTTTGCAAAAAAAAGAGAAGAACAAAACTTTTATTTTCACTTGGTAATTATGAAAAAGTATATTTTACAAATATTCTTGCAAGCTGTTTTCAAGATTTTTTTGTGAGTCCGATATATAGGTAAGTACAGTTTTAATATTCTCCTGAAAATGCTAACTTAGTTGGCGAAACGCGTGTCGAGAAAAGTATAGTAGTTCGGTGTTTCGTGGAAAACGTTCAGTTTTTTTTATTCTTATTGAAAAATGATGTTCTTACTTCTGATTGAATTAATCTCTGTGACGATTTTTTTCAAATAACTCGAGAATAACTCGAGAATTGCGTAAGTAAAAAATACAGGCTGATTCCTAAGTTGAATCATATTTTTTAATAACGTGTAGAACTATTCAAAACAAACATTTTTTTCTAAATACGATTCTTCAATAAAACAGCACTCATCAACATCGAAAACAGCATTCATCCGGTCCTGCCTTCAATTTAAAGAAAGGTAAATTCGAAACAAACAAGAAAAACATCTATCTAATGTTTGTCGCTATTTTTGTTAATTATTTATTCCTAGTATTTTCTTATATTAAACGTTTTTGTATTTATAATTTCGTTCTGCAATATTTTAAATTTAAAACAGGGCCGGATAAATGATATTTTCGAAATAAATAATAAGTCAACTTTTTTTATCTTTATAGTTTTTTGAAAAATATTATTTGGAAAAATCGCTTGTTTTGAATAGTTCTATACACTGTTGAAAAATATGACTCGACTTAGGAATATAAATTTTAAAGAGCGACGTAAAGGGTATTATAAACATAAAATATAAGGGCAAGTCGTAAACCAACGCATAGAAATTCGGAATGTATGTTGCAGGTTATTTTTAGCAATGCATCTCATTAACAGGAATCCTCACGGACCTGCGGTTTAAATCACAAGATCGAATAAAATATTTGCGAAGGACGCTTGATATATGCAGCATGTCTTTTTGTTTTATATATTTAGAATTTATAACATTAGTATGTCTGCTACATATTAATGTAATGTTCAAGCTTCGCAAAAAAAGTAACTATTATTGGTGTTTTAGAGAATTATACATGTGAAACTAAGCTGCTGGCCACTCGAACTTACACATAGAGACTTTTAGGAAAAATTTAGTTCAATATTTTTAACAGGAATGCAAATTTTTGAACGCAGCTTGCTAATTTTAAGAGCTAGTTTTTTCGGATTAAGCTGCATGACGTATATTTATGGTAGGACCATAGGTTTATTATATACGGGGTGATCAATGAAGTCATGCAAAAAATCAAAAAGTTTGTATGAGTGAAATTTCCTCAAAAACATTTTTTTGGTCGTTGCAATATGGTTCGTAACTAAGGTAACATCAATATCTCTAGACGTTTTTGTCAGTTTTTGGATTAAGGCCCTTACACTACTCAACATAAAATTTGGGTAACAATATTTTTCAAATGCTATAACGACATTGGATTGACGGTTCTTGATGATTTTTTGCGGATTTGGAATCTTTATTTCACGTAGATTTTCTCTGGTCTAAGCATTTTATTTGAGGGCTGAAATTTACACATTATACCGTGTCGATAATAAACAAAAACGTAGGGTACGACGCGCTCTAAGGTTTGGCATTATTTAAGTTTTTGTAAAAATAAATTCTCACCTCACGTTTTTATTTAACTTTCTTCTCACTGTTCTGTCCGAAACTCACACCCCAATTACCAATACCAATTACCACTAGGTATCCCTATCCATACATACATACTTACATACATACATACTTAATCTTTGTTATTACAGTACACTGTGTTTTTTAGGGATTGCAGGAACTTTTAAATTAGATTTAGAATTATAATTTTTTTAAGAATTGACTTTTGGTCGTTGTTAACCAGTCTTGTATATTGTAGAATATAATGTAATAAACGTGTTCTTGTCGCTACGTTTTTGTTTATTATCGACCCGGTATAATGTGTAAATTTCAACCCTCAAATAAAATTCTTAGACCAGAGAAAATCTACGTGAAATAAAGATTCCAAATCCGCAAAAATCATCAAGAACCGTCAATCCAATGTCAAGTTATAGCATTTTAAAAATTTTGCTACGGTGCAGAAAACCCTTTCGTTTATGCCTGGCAAACAGCAGTTCACATGTGAAAAATCGGCGTTCAACGTTCCTCGCGGCGTCCGTTCATATGGAACCCAATTTCCTTGTTTTTGAATCTTTCACAATTATTTCAACCGACGTGAAATTGCTTGTTGAGTCACTACTAAAGTAAGTTCAAGTTTTTCTTGCATTTGGCACGAATCTTGATCCAATAATGCTTCCAATTCCGCGTCTTGGTACACTTTCGGCCTTCCACTACATTATTTGTCTTCGATGTCAAATTCACCGTTCTTAAACTTTTCAAACCAGTCACGAGGCTGCCTTAAGTGAGAGAAGTTGTCGTGACTGGTTTGAAAAGTTTAAGAACGGTGAATTTGACATCGAAGACAAAGAATGTAAGTGGAAGGCCTCAGCTGCAGATTTCTTCAAATTGAGGAAGTCAATCAAAAGTTCAGTTCCCGCAAATGACGCTTATTCGGCTCAAAACTCGACATTTTTGCACACAAAAAGAATATATTATACTAATAAAAAATCACTAATATTTTAAGGTTATGTTGTTGCCTGATGTCCAACCTTACGATAATGATGTTTCCATCTGACGATTTTAACCATACCTTATTGGTGGCACCAACTTTTGTCAAACGGCGGAAACTTATTTGTACACCTTTATAAATCTAAGAACTAAGTCTTTTAACTTTAATATACAAAAAAAATACACACATTTTTTCTTTGAAAACTCGGTGTATTTAAACTATACACAGAAAGTTGAGATGTGGATTTTATGGTAACAGTTTTGCGAAAAGTAAAATTCATTAAATCTGATATTATTACTACAGCGCGGCTTGAAATACAAAATTATGGAACTTATCACAAGGGACGCTCCACAGAGGCGTACGCATCATAAAAGCAATACACGAAACTAACACTAGTTACTTTAAAAAAAAAAGGAAGTACCACTAGCCTTTCACAAGTTATTATTTCATACTATGTAACGTATTGCATATAGCGGAGGTTGTACAGCACCAACTGACACGAGATTACTACAATCAAATTAAATTGAGGTTACCCTCATCACATGCTACAAGAGTTACCAATGTGAAGCGTCGCCGTAAGTCAACTTTACCCATCACTAAGTTGCAGATAACTGGGTGATAACAGAGTACCACAAAATATTTTCATATGCGCGGAAATACAGACCCAGTCTACTTCATGTTTTTGGGGTCGCTGAAAACAAATCAGACCCCAGTTTTCCTTGTTTACCGCTTTTCTAACCTCAAAAAAAAAAAACATTTTACACAGTAGCTTTATTATACTGTCACACAAACACAAAGCCGAAGAAGACCATTCTTCTTATACGTTTTTCAAAGCGCTGAATCAAAATCTGAGGTCAGGATTAATTTACGACTATCAGTTTTTTCCCTAGGAACAAAAACCCCTATCAAAAACACCAAATCAGACATCACGTCATATACTTGACGGGCTGGTGAGTGTAATGTTACGGGAATGATCTAACAGTAACCCTAAGCGTCAGAAACTTTCAACTCTGCGACACATATACTCAAAACCCCATAACCTCACAAATTTTAACTTCCAAAACCCTATATATGTGTTCTACAACTGCTAGAGCGCAGCAAATGATGATGAAGCATGAATATGATTCAATCATTGCTCTCAACTTCATAGCCGTAGAATTTCAAAACTTCATAATGTCATAACCTGATAACCTCCAAACCCTTAAACTCAAAACCACTATAAGTAGGTCTAGGATATAACAAGAAAAGACATGAATATGACAATAATAAGAAAAGACATGAATATGATCCAATCATGACTCTCAAACCCATAGACTCGAAATCCCATCGCTCTGAAATTCCAGAACCTCAATGTCAAACCCATTAATCTCAAAACCCTCTATCTAAGACCTGTGAACTTTAACATGCAGCAACCTAATGAAGAAGCATAAATATGATCCAATCATATCTCTCAACCCTATGGCTTCGAAACTCCATAGTTTCGCAATTCCATAGCTGTGAAATTGAATGCCTTAAAAATAAATGTCTTTCACAGTCCCAGCGTCTACGCAATATATAGAGACATCCAAAAAAAAAAAAACGTCATCAAAGTTGGCTGAGAAAAAAAAGACGTATTTCTATTCCTAATCGAATTTATAACCTTATTTACTTGTCAAGACTGTCACATCATATGACAGTCATTGTTTATTTTACAAATTGTGACAGTCACTTGTCAAATGTTTGACATAACCGAAAAGCTTAGACATGACCTCTATTTCCATCTCTCTCGTTCATAGCCAGAGTTGATGACGTTTTTTTTGGATGTCTCTATATATCGACTATTGCAAGGAAACATAAAATATGCCATCCGTCTATTGTAAAATCGTCCTAACTTTCAATCTTTTTCAAAACTTTTTCAGTCTATTCACAAATGGTAACGAATGTGCCATTATTGAAACCTGCATTGTGGCACACTTTCCGGATCCTACTAATTACCTAATTCATTGTGTACAAATATTAGTGGTAAATACCAATTCCAACAGCAGGTGCATACGAGATTATATTCACGAAAGTGTTAGAGGTTTATCTGAAGAAACTTAGTTAGGTGTATGTATTATTCTTAGGAAGTACATCTCTCGGCGTCCATGGTTATGACTAGAGTTGGTGCGAGCGGGGAGTGTAACAAGACCGTAGTCAGTTTACGAATGAAAATGTTAATATGTTCACAGAAACTACAGAAAAATATGATTACTTATTACCAAGCGCGAATGTCACAGGGCCGACACTGTGCATGTCCTGCCCTTGACTCGTTGGCCTTTACAGCTCACAGCTGACTTGCATTACGAAAACTGCGCTAGCAATTTTAGTTATTTATGGCACGCTGTAACAGGCAGTCGCCGGTATTGCATCGCGTTGATACGTTTCGTTTTTACGTATTCGCCGTGTGTTTAAATAACTTTATAAATATTAATAATTAGTTGAGGGGAGAATTGAATAAAGTGAGGTACCATGCCAAAGGTGCAAATAAATAGACGGGAAGTATTTCAAACGTGGTTTGACAGTGATCCCGGGGGTTTTAGGGATATTTTCATTTCCTTGAATACGTAATTCAAGGAAATGACCTTTTTGTACTGTGTGTGAATGCATTATAAATTCTTCAGATAAAACTAAAGTAACAAGATATCTGAGAAGCCATGCCTCGTCCAGCGCCGACGACTTCGTATTTTTCTATGAACTTACAGAAGCCTTTGTTGCAAGTAATATTGCATTAAACAAACTAGAGAACCCAAGTTACGTACGTTTTTAGAAAATATATGGATCGACAAATTCCTCTTGAAAGTACGTTAAGACTTGCATATGTCGATCGGGTTTACAACAATGTAGTGACATCAATACGCGAAGACATTGCGGACAATTTCGTGTATTTTATTATAGACGAAGCTACCGATGCTTGCATGCGTTCGGCAGCTAATTTCCTGTCCCCAACCTGCCATGGGAACTCTGTCTTAGTACTATGTTGCTACATAATTTATGTAAACATATTATTATTTTCATTCGTTAACTGACTACAGTCCTGTTACACTCCGCGCTCGCACAAACTCTAGTTATGACAAATATATCGTGTGTACTTCACCCCATGCTTTAATTACCTACCCTCGTACCCTACATTATTTTCTTATTTAGAAATCCCAGCAAGGCAAGATATTTGTTTAAGTTATATTTAGAGATATACAGTTTGTCTATCTTGCGAAACGGATTAACGATTTATTGTAAGTAGGAATGCCACGTAGAAGTGAAATACGATTCGTATAGTAGGTATGGAATTTCTTCAACGTTTTACCGAGTTGTCGTGTGATGGAACAGTAATAAAACACGGAGTGTGTATGGTACGGCATAGCTAGTATGTAGCGTGGATCACACAAGTTGTAGATGCCATGGGAAAAGCAAACAGTGTGAAAAAATCAAGTCAGGTCGACGTTTTGTCTTGGGTACATGTTTTATAAATTTGTATTGGCTAACACCACCATGTAATGTTGCCAAATAACCTTGCAAATATATTGTAAAAGAATGTCTTGATTGTGCAAGGTTGTAGATGCTTACACAGGCTGACAATGTTTCACTGTCGATACAATAAAACATGGGTAAGTCTCTTCTTCATATATGTATAATTATGTAATTATTCTAACGTTAACATTCCTGTCCGCGTTGTCAAGTCTTCCCACTATTGTAACGCTCTTGAAAATTATCAAAATTGCACGTCTGTAGTTATATTTCAACATTTGTTATTTTTTACTCTATCACAGAAGTTGGTCTGCATTGAATTTATTTGCGCATTTCTACTAATTAATGTCTGGTTGTTCAACCAATATGTTGTGAAAGACGACCCTACTTTATAAAGTTTTATTGAAAGTTATTGTAATAATTAGTAAAATTACTTATTTTCAAATTTGTGATCAGTCGGGTGGTAGAATTTGAGACTTTTGTATTTTCGTAAGGAACTCACATGTTTTAGGGGATGATACTAGACTTAAGTATGATAGAAAGAAATATCAATAAAAAACGTCTGGCTCACCAGAGGATTTTGGAAAAGGTTTACAAAATACATGCCAAATACATATTTTTCAGAGTTACAGAATTATGAAGTAGATATAAAAACATTTTGTTTTTATATTTTTTTGCAAAACTTCCAAACTTGCTTAAAGATATATAAGCTATTGTAATAAATCAAAAACGATATGCTGGGAAAAAACTGTTCAAATTACCATAACTTTCACAGATCTTTAATAAGCATAAAAAAAACTTATATTTACTCGGTGATATTAAAAAAAAAAACATATATTTCGCAAATATTTTGCAAGTAGTTTTTGAGATAATCTGGTGAGGCAGACGTTTTTTGAAAATTTTTTTTGGCAAGTGTCATTTGAAGTTTTTTACTATTATAGCCTTTTACTGAAGTGTTTTACACATATCAATTTATTGTACAATAAAGCTTAGAATTCATTTTTCAATAAATTGCCAGATTTTAGGTATTTTTTAATTGTTTACATTTTGTAATATTTGTAACAATTTATTGGCCAATTTCAATGGCCAAAATCAAAGAGTTATCATTAAGTTTATCGCTAGGAGAAATCACTTTTTTCATTTATGTATCTCGTTTCTGAATCAGTGGACCTACCAGTGGACATAATTCATTTCGTGAAATACTTCCATAGAAAGGAAATATGTGTTAGTGTTAATGGCAATAGTGGCAATGACATTTTCTACATAATTTGCAGAAGCTCACCTTCACAATGTTTAGCAAAACTTTATATGACTCTTTGTTAGAGAGTTGATAATTAAAAAATTATTGGGTGTACTGTTCATAAATAAGTACGTATTTTGCTAATAATGTTTAACTTGCTTTGGTAAAGATGTATTCTCAAAGTCATACTTTATTACTAAAGTCTGTTTTTTAATTAGGAAGAGTAGCGACAAAATACATATTTACAGAGTGCAGAACTTCCTCACAATTTGTTAGCGATAAATTTATAAATTTTAAAATATGTGTGAGATAACTGATTAAGTATTATACATTTATTATATATTTTTTGCAGCGTTACTGAGCTTATTTAAGGGGGTCACCCCGTGTAACGGCCGGTTTTTTTAGCTTTCTTGGGGATTTTTTTTGAAGTACGATAAAAATATAGAAGTTTAAACTTTTTATTACATATTTATTGACATTTCAACAGTAAATCGAAATATTTTCAGAATAAAATCTTCATGCCATTGCGTGTTGCACCACTCCGAATGCACCCATGTCGAAAAGAAGTTTGTCGACGGTCTCCATGATTCCGGCTGATTGGCTTATCTGAAATCAAAAAACCAAACAGCATTTTAATCTGGAAAGCTGTGGCTGTCGAATGAACTAGAATCATTCGAAAATATTGGAAATTGAATAATTGGCATGCTTTTGAATATTAATTTTCGAATTTCATGATTTCATTCGATTATTTTGTTACGAAAAAAAAAAAAAACTGCTCGGAATTTTTGCATTATTTTAGTTCAAACGATGACTTTACATGTGCCGAACCTACCATTAAAATTTCAAAGCAATCGGTCAAACCGTTATTGAGATATCGTGGAGACTAATTAGAAAAATACAGTTTGGAGAAAAACGCGTTTAAAAGTTCAACTACGATTTAAACTATAAAATCTTTACTCACCATTAATCTGCTATGCCTGATCCATAGAGAATTCCTTCTTCTTCCTCCTGGAAGTCCCTTAAAGCTCTTGCTTATAAGTGTACATGTGTATTGAAAGGTCTCAGGTAGCAACCCCAAGCGTCACAATAGGCCCCGTGCCCCACCCCGTCAAGCACTTGACTAAGCTCTCTGAATAGTTGGTCTTGTAACTGCTGTAACTTTCCAACGACTTCGAATATTGGAAAATCACTTTACCAGCATATTCTACACATATTTAGGAATCAATTTATGCAAAAAAAAATTTACGATTTTTTCAAAATATCACACAGGGGTGACCCCCTTAAGGCAGAATTATTATTTTGAATAGATATTACTAATAAACTCACAGAACTTCCATAGATTTGCCTGTGTAATAATGGCGTTCATTCAGCCAATGAAATAGCAAGCTTTCGGCGCGCAATTTTTGAATCACTCTGCATAATTAAAAAAAAAAACAGAATATAGGCGACATATATGCAAACAAAGAGAAGCTAGATTTCAACGTAATTTAGTATAATAATAAATTTATATCTGTCATAAATGTATAAAAATAAATTTAGTAATAGTATAATGAAGATTATAGTCATTTTAATTCCACACCCACATAGTAGAATGTAAGTATAGTATGGATTAAAATTTAAAAAAAAATATGTTGGTTAAATAAACTGATAACTCCAAAACGCTTTGAGATTTACTTTACAACCTGAAATTTAAAACAATTATGGCGTGATCTGGAACTGATTAGATTTTAAGCTTAATTGGGTAAGGGGTTGGGGGATAAATGGGGTTTATGTACTTTTTCTTTGTCTACAGATAATAATTAGCAAACGATAGAGGATATGCATATGAGGCATTTCACGCCAACTAAGTGAGGCCAAACAAAATTTCTGTTTGAAACATATCAGAATCGATAGTACTTGCTAAAAAAATTAGCTTCCCTAAAAAATTTTTTGAGCCACAAGGGAGTGGGATGGTGAGGGTGAGAAAATACAAATTTTCGTTTCGAAACTTTCAATTTTTCTCGATAAAAATGAAAAAAAAAATGAAAAAAGGTTGCAATGGTTTTCGATGTTTTTTTTGCGTAGAATACGATAAAAATATTTTCAAAATTATTGGGGGTAGTTTTCAATTCTTATTTTGAGGATTGAAAGTTCGAAAATCGAAATTTCGGAAAGTATGACACGATTTTTTTTCAATTTTCTTTTTTTGTACTTTCGATTAATTTTTAATTCATAATGGGCGTCGATCAGGAACTGGCCCAAAAACGGCCCAAAGGTGAACAAACGTGGTTTTAGCGTATTTTCTCATCCTGTGAGGTATTAAATGGCAATATTCCAATTAATATATTCCAAGGTTTTTGTGGTCGCTGATTACGAATCTAACGTCTTAAAATTTACCGTAGAATACGATGGAAGGTATTTTTTAAATTTAAAAATTTAAAAAATGTTTAAAAGTTGACTGCTATACTGGATCCGCCATTTTGTTATTTGAAAATCTGACGTTAGATTCGTAATCAGCGACCCCAAAAACCTTGGAATATGTTATTCACTTGCTATGAGAAAATACGCTAAAACCACGTTTTATCACCTTTGGGAGGTTTTTTGGGTCAGTTCCTAGTCGACGCCCATTATGAATTAAACATTCATCGAAAGCACAAAAAAAATAAAGGAATTAAAAAAAATCGTGTCATGCTTTTCGAAATTTATATTTTAAACTTTCAATCCTCAAAATAAGGGTGAAAACTACCCCCAATAATTTTGAATATATTTTTATCGTATTATACGTACAAAAACACATCGAAAACCATTGCAACCTTTTTTTTAATATTTTTAATTTTTACCGAGAAAAATTGTTAGAGTCGAAACGAAAATTTGTATTTTCTCATCCTCACCATCCCTTTCCTTGTGGCTCAAAAAAATGTAAAATTTTAGGGAAGTTAGTTTTTTAGCAAGTACTATCGATTCTGATATGTTTCAAACATATTTTTTTTGACCTCACGGCGTGAAATGCCCCTTATGCATCTATGTTTTAATGATAGTCCAGGCTAGATACTTTATTTTTTGAAAAGAGTCTTGAATAAGGTTTATCGGCGCGATAATTAGGTAAAAAATAGTAGAAATTGGTTGTGTATGTTTTGGATAAAATCGGTATGTAAGAACTTTGGTAAAAAATCGATACAAGTGCCGAAAAACCGTTTTTTTGCGGATTAAGGGACGAAAAATAATTTTTTTTTTCGTAAAACAAAAAAATAGCACGTTGTAGCGCTTGAAAAAAAAACGAAAAAAAATGAGTTTTTTGGTGATCAAAATTGGTTCAGAAGATTTTTGCACAAAAAAAAATAAAAACTGATGAAAAAAAAGCCCATTCTTTGAAATCGAATTACGAGGGTTCTAATGGTCGGAGAAACTTCTGCTTTTGGTTTGCTTAAATTGTAGCTTTTTGGTCGTGCCCATCTGCAATAAAAATTTCATGCAAAAATAATAAGAACTTTTTGCATAAATCGAAAAAACTAAAAAAAGGTATTTTCGAAAAACGGCTTGAACAAGCCGAAAAATGGGCGTAGAGCATTTTCCTGGGCTTAAATTACTCGCCATTAAATTCTCTACAAATCCATTGTCGTGGGAGAGGTTCATTCAATCGGCTGAAAAACGCGTTTGAAAATCAAGCGCCGCTTTGCTTCGAGCGCTCGGGTAAGCGAATGGACGCGTGGTGGGGGAAGCCTCTCCCACCGCAGACTTCTGTCAGCGCATCTGCGGCGGGAGAAGCTTCCCCCACCACGCGTCCACTTCCCCTTCACTCGCTTACCCGAGCGCTCGAGGCAACGCGACGCTTGATTTTCAAACGTGTTTTTCAGCCGATTGAATGAACCTCTCCCACAAGTCACGATAACGGATTTGTAGGGAATTTAATGACGAGTAATTTAAACCCAGGAAAAATGCTCTACGACCATTTTTCGGCTTGTTCAAGCGTTTTTTGAAAAGACCTTTTTTTCGTTCTTTTCGATTTATGCAAAAAGTTTTTATTATTTTTGCATGAAATTTTTACTGCAGATGGCCACGACCAAAAGCTACAATTTAAGCCAAAGTAGAAGTTTCTGCGACCATTAGAACCCTTGTAATTCGATTTAAAAAAAATGGGCATTTTTCATCGGTTTTTATTTTTTTGTGCAAAAACATCTGAACCGATTTTGATCAGCAAAAACTATTTTTTTTTTTGTTTTTTTCAAGCGCTACAACGTGTTATTTTTTGTTTTAAGAAAAAAAATATTTTTCGTCCCTTAATCCGCAAAAAAACGGTTTTCGGCACTTTCATCGATTTTTTTACTAAGATTCCTACATACCAATTTTATCCAAATCATACACAATCAGTTTCTACTATTTTTTACCTAATTATCGCGCCGAGAAACCTTATTCAGGACTCTTTTTAAAAATTGAGCACTTTTCTGCTATATTGCCTGGATTATAAGGTAAATAAGACAACTCTCAATAAAATCCATGAAACAAAAATTCAAGAGTTCGAAAAACATAAAATTGTCCACTAAGGGTCAACCATTTATTAACCAAAAAATTGTCCTGTTTTATAAACAAAATGAATTCGTTTTGAGAAACTACGATGATGACGTTGATTTTATGCTACCGCAATATAAATATTAATATGGTTTCACTGGTCATTCATTATGTGTACAGTAAACCAAATTTTTTAAACCATTGTTCTATAATTTAATGATATATTATTTGCTTATCTTTTAAAACGTCCTTGAGTGGAAATTAATCGTTAAGTTTTCTCCTTTTGTGACTACTTTTTGAGATAATTTAAATATTTATCAGTTTTAATAATTCCAAACAGAAAAAAAAATGAAACCTGAACATCTAACTTATTGTCACTATTAAACTACTTTTTTTTTTACTTTTACTGAACAGCTGGATGTCGTATTGATAATATCTGAAATTTAATTGGAACCTTGAAGTTTACATCATGGTGGATCACTTTCAGTATTCAATAAAATCAACGGAAACTTCTTAGAGATAAAATAAGATAAAACAATTCTTGTTGTTGCGAATATGGTTATGCAAAATTAGGTTTTTAGTAAGGTTATTAGTAGGGTCCGAAAATGTGCGCCTTAACGCTTGACCGGCAATATAAAACTAAATTAAAGTATGAACCGTATTTTTTAAGCGCCTTCTAAATTATATAGGCGTGTATTTCTTGCCCGTCCGTTCATACGCCACTGACCATCCCCGACAACGTACCGGGACTCGCGTATGCGCAGTAGTATGCAGAGGAGGATGGTTAAATATAGTTTAACACGTGTTATGGCAACATCCCGAACCCTAGTTATTAAGTTATTATATATTAGTTAGTTAGATAGAGCTTTTCAGGACTTCCTCAGAACTACTCCAAAATATACGAATTGGTATAATGTTTGTAAATATGCTGCAGACTGCTGTGTCTGAACTTTTTAACTAACCATGATTTTCTTGATATATTGTATCAGTTATATCACAAACATTTTTTTTAAATAAACAGAAAAATGGGAATACGACTATAACTTACAGAAAATAAAAGCAGTTTGGGTCCTTTTCATCTTACAACTCATCGTAATCATTTTTATTTTAAAGTACAACTCCAAATCTCAAAAAAAAAGAATACACACAAGATTCTAAAAATCTTGTTAGTGGAAAGTATATGTTTATTTTTTCTGTATAATAGTCTGAAGAGTTTGAATAATGGTTCGGGAGTTGACCCAACTTTCTGATTTTAAATAAAACCTGTATATTTTTTAAGTTTATTTTATTTGCGTTAAAATCCTCGTTTCAACCATGTATGAGATTTGATATTTTTTTTCTTTGAACAGTTAAATTTCACTTTATTAAAAAAAGTCTAGACAGCCATGACGCGATGTCCAAAATCTTTTGAAGTTTAGTGAGCAGTGCTGCGAAATGTAAAAACAACTATAGTAAGCCGTCATGAAGAAATATTATTTTTAAACCTAATTCCTGCTACTTATAAACATTTTGTTAGATTTGAGAAAGAAAATCCAAAAACAACACAATTTTAAAAAAGAAGGAATACCGTATATTTATTTTAAGTGGTTGTAAAGTATCTAACTGTGTTTCATTCTTGCCATGTAAAATTAACAAGTCCTCTTCATTTTACAAAATAAAACTAAAAATATTCATCAATTACATTAATCTTGTACAATTTTAGACTAATGTCCGTTTGAAATTATGAGAATCTCCTAGTTTCATATGACAAAAAATAAAGACAGTTAGGTAAGTACTTTACAACCAGTGAGGTAAAATAGGGTGTTATTGTTTTAGTTTTTAAAATATTATGAGTTATTTTTGGACTATTTTCTCAAAACTAAGAAAAAAAATCATTTGTGAGTAGCAGGATTGAACTAGGTTTATAAAAATCTGATATTCTTAACGACTTACTGAAGTTGTTTTTCGATTTCACAGCCTACTAAGCTTCAAAAATTTTGGACATCGTGTCATGGCCGGCTAGACTTTTTAATGAAATGCTTTTTAACTGTCGGTAGAGAAACAAATACTATATTGTCACATATGCTTGAAACAAGAATTTTAGGTTATAAATAAGATATGCTAATAGAGTATAGAGGTAATAGATTTTATCTACCTAATTTCTGAAACGTGTTCATTTATGTCAGTTTGTAATGCGTGTTTTGGTATTCCTAGATTTAATACCTAGATTTTAATAGTCGATATATCACTAATTGTTTGAAGAAAATCTGTACTAATTCTCATAGTACAAAAAAAAATTGATTTAGTTTCACATTTCTAAAATCGGGACAGTTGTGTTGTCAATACAATAACTTTATTAGGCGTTTGATTTCTTTGAACGACTTCAAAAGGTAGTTTAACAAAGTCGCAATAGACCACCGTCATTAAAATTTCAGTTCTTTGATATTCATTTAATGCTGCCATATTAATCATTATTATTAAACTACAAAACTGTTGATTTTTTTCTGTCTTTAACTATTTATAAAGCTGACAAAATTAAGTAACTTACAACAAACGGTGTCTCTACTTGACAACTACAAATGTCATCAACTTATTTCTTTGGTCGACTTGATAAAAATCAGAGTAACGAACCCCCACAAGTCGACTTCGTTGACTTGTGGGGGATAATTTTGGAAAATTTGCTTGCACTATATATCATTTGCACTGTATATCATTTGATATCTAATATTAAATCAAAATTGTTGATAAAACAAACACATATTGTAAGAAGGAAACGTTATGGTTAAACAGACTTATCTAATGTTTATTGTAGTGATTATACAAGCAAAATTAATAAATACCATAAAATTATTAAACACATGTTACCTGCAGGTAATATTTTAATTCTTATGTACAGTACTTTTTTTTTAAATTTGTTCATTTTTTTAAATTTATATCAAGCAATATTTTTAGCATTTCAATCTGTATACATTTTTATACACACGTAGACATCTACATTGTATTCTAGATAAAGAAAAAGACCGATCATTCAACTGACATAGACCGTTATAAAAAACACTAATTGAGGTAATGTCTAAATGTAGTAATTATATAATTGTAACTGTCTTCAAGTTTTTATTTTTTTAATGTTCTTATACAATTATATCCCCGCAGAAGTCTAATAACATTGGATGAAACGTCGGCAAAAAATGAGTGCTTCTTTATTTGTCCAATAAAGAATACCTTTGTCAACTTATATTTTATGAGCGCAACTGATAACTACTAAGACTTCTCTAATATTAGCTAGAAGCTTTAGAAAACTGAAAGTCTAAAAATTCGTCTCATTTTTTATCCGTCTTGACTCTACCTTTTGTAATAGACTGTAGTAATTGTACTTCTGTTGCTAAGTTTCTTTTACTTCCACATAGACGTAGTGGAACGGACGTATAGAATCCAAGAATTTGTCGCTGCTGATAAGTTCAAGATTCTTTCAAAATATATTAAATTGAGGAAGATAACGTGGTACAGAGCTCGCAATCGCTAACGCTACCTTGACCACACACTTAAACACTCGTTTATTGTCCATTTGTTATAGCAAAACGCCGGAGCCCCAAGAGACAAGCCAGGGACTCGTAGTTTCACCTACCTTTTTAACGCTAGCGCATTATCTCTGGGAAAATTCGCGATATAACTGCATCAAAAGACGGAGATCGAGTCCGCAGTAGGTACTCACCTCTTTTGATGGGCTCGCTACCTTATTCAATAGTATTCAACGTACTCCGGCGACACAACGAGCTCGAAAGTGCCTGGCAAACGCCTCGCTGGTTAATTATTTTTATAAACAAACTAAACCTTGCGCTATAGCCGTTGGATATGAAGTGATCTCGTTAAATTTTGGTAATTTAAGTTTTGCGTTAAAAGACTGACTAGTGCGCGTTTTTTTTTAAGTTTGCGCGTGTAAATAATTTCGAAACTTCAGAATGGACTCTAGTAAAAAATACGTTAACCCGTCGCCTGAAGAATCCACCAATTTTGTGTCGAAACTATTTTTTTGGTAAGTATTCCAGTTAACCCACGCAATTTTTGGCAAGTAACCCAATTGCTTAACTCGTGTATGCATGTACAGTCATAAATTTTGCTTAAAAACGAGCCGTCCGTTCCTTTTTTTAGAAAAATTTACGGCCCTTCTGGCTCGCGAGCTAAAATTAAACCCAACGGTCATTAAATGCCGTAAGAAGAACTGGCTCAGGTTATTTTTGATAAAAAGTGAAGAACCTGTTTGCGATTCCCATTCTATTTTTAACTCGACGCCGTGTTAGGGATAAGGGGCAAAATCATCTACTTGTACGGTGCTCATTAGATGCGGCATTTTTTCCTCGTCCTGTCTGGGCCGGTTTTGTACTTAAGCAGCTGTCATTAAGAGAGTACTCGCGGATGCGTCATGAAAACATTCCACAGGTCGGTGCGAAATTACTTTTCTATTCTTGGTGGGAACTAGGGTGCAATAAGCTCGCTGTTAGTCAGGACCGAACTCAGGAAACCAGTACAAAATTGAAATACGGGTGACTGGTGATAAAGTGTACAAACGCTCTGTGATGATTGTACACCTCAAATACAACAAAAAAGTTTGTCTTGACCATAGTCCGATCTCAAGCATAAGGGAGAAATTTCAGGATTTGTGTTTTTTTTTCGGAAAAACGTGATTTTTCGCCTAAAACTTACCACATCTCCTGAACTTATTAGTCCTACATCAAATTAAAAAAAAAAACATTGTAAAGCTCATTAAATTTTCTTGAAGGAAACACACTTACCAAGATTCCCATTTAATTTTTGTAAGCACACACAATTCTAGATTTTAAAAATTTCTAAATTTCTAAATTTCAAAATTTCTAAATTTTACAGAATTTGACTTTTTTGAGAAATTGACATTTTTTTAAAAATTCCGTATCAGGTAGAAGAAATCTCATTTCAAATGTAAATCGTGGGCTTACTGCAAAAACCCGTTAAGCCCATATTTGACCCAGCTAAAAGTATCTGAACTATTAAACCGAAAATTAATAGAATAATTAGAATAATTACAATGGAATTTGTACTGCCCTTTAAATGAGCTTTGTAGTTTTTCCTAAACTACATAGTTTGATGAAAAAAAGCATTTACTAGGAAACAAGACGTGGCAGAGCTGCCGGCACTCAAGTGCAGTTGAAATTTAGATCCACAGTGAAGCACACACTGAGTGACGGAAGGAGAGGTCAAACCGTAGCGCCTCTGGTAGATAGGAAGAGGATAGGTATTGTTCCATGGCCAGCTCGATCTCCAGATCTAACACCCTTGGATTTCTTTGTGTGAGGCTTCTACAGACTCGTGTATACCAGACAGAAGTGAGCTCAGTTGAAGAACTCGCACAAAGAATACAGGCAACTACACATAAGCTACAACAAGTTATGCCGTGACGGCGAGAGTCACCAGAACAGAAGTGAGACGGAGAGCGCGAGCATGTGTAAGACAAAATGGTATCATTTTGACCACCTTTTCAACTAAAAGACAAAAAGAAAAGAAAAGTTTATTCTTAAAAAAGAGTTTATTCTCCTTAACTTTAGAAACACTTAATTCGTACTTGATAAAAAAATAGTTAAACTAAAAACTTGAATTATGGAAGAATGTTTTGTTATGCTTTCTTTTGCGCCCTCTTCCCTGGCTATTTAGGATACGTTCATTTCGGAGCGTACTGCAAAAATCTGTTAAGTTCGAAAAAGTAATTGTCGAGATATCTAACGTTAACATTTTTTTTTTCAAAGGAAAAATATGCTTTTTTCATAACTAAACTATGTAGTTTAGGAAAAACTACGAAGCTCATTTAAATAGCCCAATCAACGGGGAGAAAACCGGTCACTAATTGTTATCAGCAAACAAAAAATATGGTCGTATAGAGAAAAAAATTCTAAGAAAGATAGCGTTTTTTTGCGACTCGAGTTTTAATGGCGAACATAACCAAAACAATTCGCAAAAAGTCAAAAAAAACGTTTTTTTTGCAAATAAAAAAAAAGTTTCAAGTCCTACACAATAAAGTTAAATTAGAAAGTTGTAGGTCTTAAAAATGCGCGTCGAATGAGATGTGAATGAAAAAAATCGGTTCATAAACATTTGAGAAAAATTTAAAAAACGTCAAAATTCGCGTTTTCGTATTTTTGCTGTATAAATTCCAATTTTGTTTGAACAGACTTCTTGTTAACTAGAAACACAGCCCAAGACAAGCGGAAAATGACCCTTTTTTTCAGAAATTCAAAAAAGTTTTATTTTTTCGAGTTATAACGATTTTATATAAAAAAAAGACGTTTTCAAAAAACAGAGGCAAAAATGATCGTACGGAAACGATCGTGGGCTCATTTTATTCGCGAAGACTTGTACTTTCATGCTATAAAAAAACCAAATCGCTTTTATTTAATTTTTGTATAAAAAAATGCGTTGTAAAATTGTATCATTTTTCGAACCGGTTTTTTTCGAATAACTTTTTTAATTTTGGTTTTACATTTTTGACCATTGCATATTTGAAAAGTGCCATTCAAAACACGCATTTAAAGAAATTGAAGGTCCTACGACCTCAGAGAGCCGAGATAAATTTTTTTTTAAGCTAAGGAAAATATAATTTTGCGAG
This sequence comes from Aromia moschata, assembly GCA_029963805.1. Lineage (NCBI taxonomy): Eukaryota > Metazoa > Arthropoda > Insecta > Coleoptera > Cerambycidae > Aromia > Aromia moschata. The sequence continues at coordinate 246,220 of JAPWTK010000214.1, forward strand.
CGCGATAGATTAGAAATCGTGTTTATTTTTTGATACGCCCAAGCGGAGTGTCGCCGTGCATTGGCTAGCGCGTGCCGCAACCAGCGCTGTACTTTCGCAAACAATTATGTCAACTTGTTATGTTAACTTATGCGAAATGATTTGAAATATTTTTTTTTTAAGAAAGTAAAAGTCTGAGATCTATTTCGTGTAAAAAAGAAGTCAATCGAACGTATACAACGCTGTCAGGAATTAAAAAAAATAAAATTATCTTGGCTTCCTGAGGTCGTAGGACCTTATTTTTTTTTTAAATGCGTGTTTTGAATGGCACTTTTCAAATATGCAACGGCCAAAAATGTAAAACCAAAATTAAACAAGTTATTCGAAAAAAAACCGGTTCGAAAAATGATACAATTTTACAACGCATTTTTTTATACAAAAATTAAATAAAAGCGATTTGGTTTTTTTATAGCATGAAAGTACAAGTCTTCGCGAATAAAATGAGCCCACGATCGTTTCCGTACGATCATTTTTGCCTCTGTAAAAGCTGATTTTTGAAAACGTCTTTTTTTATATAAAATGGTTATAACTCGAAAAAATAAAACTTTTTTGAATTTTTGAAAAAAGTGTCATATTCCGCTTGTCATGGGCTGTATTTGTAGTTAATAAGAAGTTTGTTCAAACAAAATTGGAATTTATACAGCAAAAAATACGAAAACGCGAATTTTGACGTTTTTTTAAATTTTTCTAAAATGTTTATGAACCGATTTTTTTCGTTCACATCTCATTCGAGTCGCAAAAAACACTATCTTTCTTAGAATTTTTTTCTCTATACGACCATATTTTTTGTTTGCTGATAACAATTAGTGACCAATTTACATGGGGGGCTTTCGCTCGTTGATTGGATTGGACTAAGGACAGTACTAATTTCATTGTAATTATTCTAATTATTCTATTAATTTTCGGCTTAATATTATATATATAATATATTATTTCGGCTTTCGGCAACTTTTAGTTGGGTTTTATTATGGGCTTAACGGGTTTTTGCAATAAGCCCAAGATTTACATTTCAAATGCGATTTCTTCTACCTGATAAGGAATTTTTCAAAAAATGAGTATACCGTTGGAAAGTTTATTAAGAAAGGAAGTTTTTATGAAATGTGCACACTTTTGAGAGACAAAAAATGTCGTTTGATCAAATTTAGGAATTTTTAAAATTTGGAATCGTGTCTGTGCTTACAAAAATTAAATGGAAATCTTGCTAAGTGTGTTTCCTTCAAGAAAATTTAATGAGCTTCTCAATGTTTTTTTTTTAATTTGATGTAGAACTAATAGTTCAGGAGATATGGTAAGTTTTAAGCGAAAAAATCACGTTTCTCCGAAAAAAAAACACAAATCCTGAAATTTCTCCCTTATACTTGAGAATCGGACCATGGTCAATAAGAGCTTTTTTGTTGCATTTGAGGTGTTCAATCACCAACATTTAAAATGAATAGAATGAGATTTAAAACAAGCAATACCGGGTAATTCTCAAAAGAAGCTCACCCCCACGACTTCGTTGTTTTCGGATATAAAGTAATGAAATCGGATATTAGATACAAATCTGCATTTACTGACATAGTCGACAATTTTTATTCACTTCTGGCTTAACCGGAAATGACCCCAACTTACGAACCTTAAAAGAAACGTCACAATTATTTTCACTTGCTATTAAATGTCATTCTGAGCACTATGATATGTCATTTGGCACTTTTTGGTAAATGGTCTAGAGTGATTTTATCTAGTGCTTAAATATAATTAAAATGTTTCAGCTTGAGTCAAGTAGACGTAGATTTAATTTGTTTTTGATGGCAGTTTTTTTTTTTATTTTTAAACGTATAAATATGACGAAATGAAATTTTTAAAGTTTTAAATTTTTTTTAAATGAGAACTGTATGGCTCATACGATTTTTCAAAAAGTGCTTTTCATTACCAACACATTGATGTTACACAAATTTATATATACTGAAGAATTTTCATCTTATAAGCCGTACTGTTCCTACTTAAAACATTGAGAAAATTTTCGCCTTATTTAAACGCTTAAAAAAATCGAAACTGTCAACAAAAACAAGATAATAATTCATTATTTTATCTCTGAAAACAACAAAGTTATGCCTCTTTCGAGAATCATCCTTAATATTTTTTTATATAATTGAAATTTATTTATCTGAAATATCTTTTTGTATATGTAAACCTGTCCAGATACAGGTATAACACGATTTTAGAATAATATTTAATAGAATATATGTATACTTATCGACTAGGCGGTATCAGTTTTAAGATGCGGTAGTTTGGACTTTTTCCATATGATCCAAAATTTTTATAGAAATTTCTCTGGAATATCAGAAGAAATGATAATTTCGATATGTGGAGCTAATGGCCTTAGCTCTCGATGCCATAATAAAAATAATAATAATAATACAGACTTAAAAAAGGTAGTGGCAGTTTAGTGTATTTTAACGTTGCCAGTCGCGGGGGGGGGGGGGGTTGCAAGCAATGCGGCGGCGTATTGTAATATAAAATAATCAATTGACAAGAGTATAAAAATAAGTACTGATTTGTTAAATCGAACGTTTAACCAAATTACTGATATTTATTAATTACACAGGCACACAAAATTAAATAAAAGTCAATTGCTAGAAGGCAGACCCTGTATTCCCCTGCATTTTAACCCGCTGAACAGGAATCCGATGTCTGTTTTGTCCGAGTTGCTCTTGCATTTTTCCTAACCTCAAAAAAACACCTTAAGAATGCCCGAAAAATCTCAAACAAGTAAATAAAAAAGCTTAAATTAGCTGGCCACCATTTCCTGGCCACGTATTTTGGGGCGCTAAGGCCGAATCTTAGGTCAGAATTGGCCGATCAGTTGGAAAAATCATATTCATACCTACCTCAGACATAACCTCAAAAACACCTTAAAAATGACGAAAAATTCGAAACGTGTAAATAAAAGGGGTAAATGAGTTGATCACTGTATCTATACGTAATTTGGGACGTTAAAACTGAATATGAGGTCAGAATTAGACGATCAGTAAGGAATTTCTACATAACCTCAAAAACACCTGAAAACGACCAAAATTTCAAAACAATTGAATTAAAAGTTTGAACCAAAAATTTTAAACCTAATATAACCTAAGGCAAGAACTTAATACCAAGAACTTTAAACTAAGAATTTTTAACCTAACATAACCTGAGACAAGAACTTGAACATATTATAAATTAAGACGAGAACTGTTAAGTTCCTAAGTCAAGAACTATTAAGGTTTAGAGTTCTTGGTGTAAAGTTACTTTCTTAAAATATGTTACATTTTACATAGTAACAAATATTTTTTATTTTATCATTGATTTTTTCCGATATTTCGGAACATCGAATTTACTAAAAACAAGGCAATAATTGTATACAAATATTATTTAAACCAAGAACTCTAGATCTAACAAAACTTAAGGCAAGAACTTTACACCAAGAACTCTAAATGTAACATATTCCAAGACAGGATTTACATAAAGAACTGCAAATCTTAATATTTATGGTCTAAGGAATTTAACAGTTCTTGTCTTAATTTATAATAGGTTTAAGTTCTTGTCTCAGGTTATGTTAGGTTTAAAATTTTTGGTTTAGGTTTGATTTTAATTTTTCGGCATTTTTTTAGGTGTTTTTTGAGGTTATGTTAAAACCCCCTATCTGACTGACTAATCCCTATCTAACTGATAACTAATTCTGACCTCACAGTCAGTTTCAGCAACTCAAATTATGTATAGATATAGTGATAAGATCATTTAACCTTTTTATTTACTTGTTTGGGATTTTTCGGGCATTTCAAGGTGTTTTTTGAGGTTATGTCAAAATTCATAACTGATCGGCCAATTCTGACCTCAGATTCGGTCCAGCGCCCCAAAGTACGAATGGAAATGCTGGTCACCTTATTTAAACTTTTTTATTTACTTGTTTGCGATTTCGGGCATTCGTAAGATATTTTTTGAGGTTAGGAAAAATGCAAGAGTTAATCGGACAAAACGGATATCGGATTCATGTTAAGCGGGTCAAAGCGTGTGGGTTTCATGTAATGTGAAATGTGTGTTGTCTCTAAAATGATCTAAAAGAAACATGCCTGTAGTATAAGTGGAGGACTACCCTTTGAGTTGCTAATATCGAATTGGCGATATATACAATGGTGAGTTCAGATTGGTTATTATAATTACTCTTTTCCTGCTACGTGCCATGAGTCACGCTTCATCTTGGATTCTGTCACCTTACAATTAGGTTCGATATCATTGGCACCAAGAACCGTTAGGACAATATCCTCTCCATCTCTACAAAATTAGTTCCTTCAACCTGTTCAACAGATACGAATATAATCCTGCATTAAAATTATATTTTCAAAATGCACTATGTTACTAACAAAATATTTACAATGTACAGTTAAGATATATTAAAAAATTATGTGGGTAAAACAAATTCCAAATTAGACCATTTCAACGATGGCATAAGACTCGTATGTTTCTGGTAAAAAAAATCGAAGCATGGCGACATCTGACGTCGTGCAGTTTGTTTTCTCTTGTGCATGTCAGATTTTAGTCACAGAAGGTAGGAACATAATATTTTTCAGAGATTACAATTTCTTTTAGCCGTTAACGAATAAAATGGGGTGGTCAAGGTAAAATCGTATACATGAAAACTGGCGAGCATCCAGAATAAATTTCAAGTATTTTTCTTACTATAGAGTGTTAAATGTGATGAATGTTATAAAAATACAGCTGGAGTGTATAAGCCCTTAAAACAAAAAAGCATATTTAATGTTTGTGCTATGCTAGATCACCAGATCTTACAATTTTAGATTTATTTCTGTGATGTTATCTCAAGAGTAAAGTGTATGTAATAAAACTAGATAACATTTTGATGATTGATAAAAAATATTTCACTTCAAGTTTAAAAGAAACTTAAGCAGGCACTTTAATGCAGTGTAACACCTACACTGCAGTAAAGTTCCAAGAAGTCAATGGTGAACATTTTGCACATTTAGTACGCTAAAATGAACAAAAAGAACCTCTGTAGAAAAATATTTTTTGTTTTAAAACTGTTCATTTTACCTACTTTTACAATTTCATTAAATCTCTGTATTATGTTTATCATTTAAACCAGAAGTATTGTATATCGTTGAACTCAAATTAACAAGTAGATAATAAAAATATAAAAAAAGGGACGTTTCACCAATTAAGACGTACGAGGTCTTAAAATGTTCGATTAGTGAAAGGCTTCCAAAAAGCAAAGTGACGTTTTGAGAAATTCAAAATGGCGCCTGAAAACTCTCAACTTTAGGGAAAGCAATTTTAAAACACAAGCTAAAAAAGAGTTAGTTCATTTTTGAGATCCTATATATGCTTTCCGATGTATTTTGACCCCTTAAACACGAATCTCGTGTTAAAATTAAGCTGTCGCATCACTTTTTTTTCTAACCTCAAAAAGCAGGTAAAAATGTATGAAAATGCGAAAAAAAAAAGTGAAAACCTGCATTCTTCGTATCCTCTTTGTCTATTAAAATATGAACTCACGGAACCCAAATCCATCTCCTGAGTTAAGTCAGCATGTCTTACTTGTTCCTAACCTCACCTCAAAAAAATTGATCTCAAATCGATTTTTTTTAATTTCTTGTTTTTTAATTCAACCAGTTTTCACTAAATTAAGTACGGGGGTTTTACGAGATCTGCAAAATGCAAGATGGCGGATGATTTTTTTAAATCAGCCGATTTACACCATATTTGGAATAGAGGAGTTTTCATTCTCGCTGATCATGAATCCACAGTCATATTTGTAAAACTCAAGATGGCACATCCAAGAGAGCAGACATAAAACGTTAGAAACCATCAAAACACTGTCATAACGACTTCAGGTCACTTAAGGACCGGTGTTTTTAAGAGCTCTGATAACAAATTTTCCATCGACGTTCCAAAATTCAAAATGGCGGATCCAATATGGCGGACTAGTTTCTCAAAAAATTAATAGATCAATGCCGATATATAGGTATTTCGGAGGTCGCCGATCACGAATATAAAGCCATTTGCAAAATTGAATCTTAATCTGTCATTTGGAATCCTCCATTTTGCATCCGCCATCTTGAATTTTGCAGGTCTGACTTCAGATTCATCAGCGACCTCAAAAACCCCCGTGATATACTTAAATTTGGTTGTCCCGAAGGTTGGCATCCAATGATACCAAATACGACTACCCACCCCCACCCCCTGAGGCAAAGGGCAACTTTGAAATTTCAAACGACTACCCACCCCCATTTTTTATTACATATCCTGCGTTGACAATATATTTGTTCTGCAACAAATAATAGAAAAAAGAAAATCCAGGAATCTGTCTACCCATCTGGTGTTTGTGGCTCTGGAGAAAGCATACGACACGGTCCAATTGAAAAAACTTTTTGAGAAACTGACGAAGATAGGCCTTAATAGAGTGTACGTAAGAGCCATATGGAATCTTTTATGTAAACTCACAGAGTGTCGTAAATCTAACCCCCCCTAATCCCCTAACAGGGATGCAGCATCTCGCCAACATTGTTCAAAATATATATTCAAGAAGCATTGAATGACTGGAGTAGAAATGTAGCTGAAATGGGGATACAAATGTCACATTGCTGTTTGACAACACTTTTATTCGCGGATGATCAATAGTGAGTGATAGTGGCTAGCGACGAATCAGATGCAGACTATATGCTACGAAAATTAAAAGAGGAATATCAATAATGGGGCTTAAATATGAACATCGAAAAAACTGAGTACTTAAAAATAGGAGATGAACCAGAAGATCCAGAACTACAAATTCATGAAATTAAGAGATGCAAAGAATTGAAATACCTAAGAACTGTAATTTCGGAAGAGGTGACAACAAAAAAGGGATGTCTATAACAGGACACAGCAAGGGAAAAGGGCTATACGCACACTAAATTCTCTATTATAGTCGAATACATTCAGATTAAAAACAAAATTGAAGTGAGTGCTGGCAGCTTTACAAACAAGACAAAAAGAAAATAGACACAGTCGAAATTGACTATCTTCGAAGAGCTTGTAGAACATCGATAATAGAACATGTACCGAACGAGGAAATAAGAAGAAAAACAGGAAGAGTGGTTACAAGCGCAGATAGAATAGAAACAAAACAACTATTGTGGTATGGTCACATAAGGAGAATGAACCAAGAAAGATGGCCAAAGGTAGCACTGGAATACGAACCAGAAAATAGACGGAAAATAGGAAGACCGGGGAGGACATGGATAGAAGGAATTAAGGAAATTATGGTAGATAGGGCTACAGTAGAAGAAGACTGGAGATATAGGAAAAACTGGCGATCGAAATGCGGGATGCGGCTAAGGCCGTAGGAACCTCGTTATGTATGTTTTATTACATATTAGGATTCTACACCACAAAATACGTAAGTTTTATATGAAACTTTTTTTTTATTTGTGATAGATGACGCTGTAATTTTTGACGCAAGAATTTTTTTTTCGTATTCTTGGGGAAAACACATCGAGAAAGACAAAAAAATAAGTGTTTAATAATTTACAAAAAAAAAAAACTATCCAAGGATGCTTGCCCCGCAGTTACACCAGACACAATTGCATTGAAGTTCAAGGTAATCATTTTGAGAATTTAATTTAATTAAATGGTAAGAGGCGAGGGGACCCACCTAAAACAAGCACCCAGAAGAAAACAGGCAACTACTAAAGTCCTCGTCGTTGTACCAGGGTGACGCTAGTTGAAGGATGATGCTAGCTAGCAAGTAGTTTCATAGGAAAATTCAACACTATCACGAATGAAAAAAATAGTTTCAATAAAAACTTACGTAGCATTGAAACTCTAATTCTACAATGAAAAATGTCGGTTCCCATTTTATGTTTGAACGTTACTACCCACCCAAGGGGTTGAAGGTACGAGGTTGAATTTATTATCATTGAATAGCTTTTTTGAAAATATTAAACATGTCCTTTTTGTCTTTTCGATGTGTTTTTGCCGAGAATTACCAAAAAATATTACATATTTTGTGGCGTAGAATCCGAATGGGGGTTACCATTTGAAATTTAAAAATTGACCCCCGCCCCACTCCAAGTGGTGGGGGTGGAAGGTTGAGTTTGCTATCATTGGAGGTCCCCTTCGAGATTTATCCGACGTGTAGTTTTCGAGATATTGCGATTTGTCAGGTTAAATTAAACATCCTGTATAGAAGCGTTACTAAATAGTAACTTCACGCTCACATATAGAAATATATTCATTTTTGATGACGTACTCTTAGTGTTCAATACTTACAAACACTTAATTCAAAACGTTTGGTGTTGATGCTGGTTAATAGTCAACAAAATCTAAAAATATTTACAAGTATTATAATATGCAGAGACCTTGTCTGTCGTTGTGTCACAAGATGAATCAGAAATGCAGCTTTTTAATGTTGATGTTTTATAATGAAGTTTACGATGAAGGAAACCGATTACAGCCAAGTGAACCTGGTCGTTGTTATTAATGCAACAAGGTAATTTAATGGATTCATCTTTCCGTAAACAGAAGTGACGAATATAGTTTTACTTTCACGTCCACATTGTGGAGTTATAGGATGAATGAAAAAAATTGAATAAAACCGTATTGTAACTAAAATGTTTCAACACGTCGAGATCTTGAAAGGAAAATAGTGTGTATGTTTGTAATATTTTAATATTTTTTTAAAATTATATGGTTTAAAATTCCAATGATCTACTTAATCAACAGCAAAAGTCATGATACCCAAACTTTTTGATGGTTGTTTAAATTCTGATAATTTTTATATTACTATTTTGATACTAATACGATTACAGTTTGTGAAATTCTGCGTTTAATAAGCCCAAGTTGAAGGTGATGTAAAGATTGTGTGAAAAGATATTGCTAAAAAAGTAAAGTTGGAATGTTTTCAAAAAACTGTGCATAACTCCGAAAATATTAAATCCTTTTCAAAGTTCTTTCAAATTCATGTTAAAGGGAAATATTCGCAGTACCTATCTGAATAACGGAATCATTCAGAAAAAAAATTCTGGATGAAAAATTTATAAAATTGAATATATATTATATAATATAATTTTTTATGAAAACTGAAATATTATAAGGATATACTATATAGTAGGGATGCACTATATAACTATAGAAGTACGAGGTATGTAATGTAGGTAATGAGACTGGCAACGTAGCGCCCGAAATAACAACACTGCAGAGACAGAACTTGGAAAGGCGGTAGGCTAATATGTAATGCTCCTTCAGTACAAGTATGAACTTGTTAGAGTCATTTGTTTGTTGTTTGTGACAGTTTTCGTAAACCAGTTCTTTCTAGTGCGTTTTAAAAATGAACGACATTAATTTTGAGCAACAGTGTGCTATCAGATTTTGCTTCAGACTTGGACACACAGCAATGGATACTTTTGCAAAACTTCAACACGCCTACGAAGACGAGTGTTTTCAAGACCCTAGGTTTTTTGGTGATTTAAGACATTCTCAGAAGTAAGAGAATCAACTGAAGATGAACCATGCAACTGAAGGCCTTCATCTTCAATCTAACGAAAATGTCGATAGAATACGGGATCTTGTGCGTTTAGATCGTCTGTTGACGATAAAAATGATCGAGGAAGAGTTAAATTTGAATCACACCACTGTTAATCAGATTTTGACTAACGAATTGGGGATGAAAAATATCTTCGCAAAAAATAGTTCCAAAAAACCTTTCGCATGAACAAAAAGACTTGTGTCTTGACTTTTTGGAATCGATTGAAGATGATCCCCATTTAATGGAATATGTCATTACTGGTGATGAGATTTGGGTGTTTGAGTACAACCTGGAAACCAAACGCTAAACCATGGAATGGCACACTTCAAGCTCTCCAAGACCCAAAAAAGCAAGAGTGAGTAAGTTGAAGATCAAGTACATGCTGATTTGCTTTTTTTAATTGCTAGTAAATTGTCCACAAAGAGTCTGTGCCTCCAGGCCAAACAGTTAATCAACACTTTTACAGAGAGGGAAAAACCTCGAAAAACAGTCATGCGAGAACAAACATCAGTAAACGAGTCATTTCAGTAAACGAGTTTTTAGTCAGTAAAAACATTCCTGCGGCTCCTCAGCCTCCTTATTCGCCTGATTTGAGTCCTTGTGACTTTTTTCCCTTCCAGAGATTGAAAAATCACCTCAAGGGACGTCATTTTGGGACCATAGAAAACATTCAAACGACTGTAACTGACCAGCTGAAGGTTATTCCAGTATATGAGTTCCAGCACTGCTATGAGGAATGGAAGAACCGTCCCCAGCGCTCTGTAGCTTCCCAAGGAAGTTATTTTGAAGGAGGCAATACTGAATTATAATTCTATTCGAATACAAAATATTAAAAAAAAAAACAGTATATTACACACCTTGTATAGTTTTGACTTTTTATGATGTTTTTAGTTCAATTTTCGAAATTGTTCAAGTCTAGGAAAATAAATCCTAAATGATACTCGAAACAAGTTACTTAACCATGTGTTCTCAATCTTGTAACATGTATGGTCACGGGATACAACTTCTAAATGCTGAAACTAGTTGCCTAAATATACAAATTTTGACTGAAATTTCATAGCCAAAATTTAATTTTAAGATTGTAGGTTATTCAGGAATGTATTACATTCAAATAAACTCTTTTCTCAGTGTACTCAACCCCTAAGGTAAAAATTCACCCTGTAAAAGTTCGAATAAGTTTATATGCAAATTACGTCTATCTAGAAATTTATATTTAGAATATTACAAACATTGATGCTAATTCTCTTTTTGTTTGACATTCACTTAGTATACCTAAATAATAATTTTTAATACAATATACTTAAAAGGTATACTAGATAATAAATCTTGACAAGGTCGCCTGATGTTCTTCCGTGACTCATACGGGTTTTTGAAAATTTAGAGTGTGATTAACAATCACATAAACAACAACTTGTTGAGCGCGTCTTTAAAACCTGCTGGCTATTCATACTACAATTCACCAACAATTTACTGGTATGTATTTTTGATATTGTTAATGAATTTTCTATGAACTTAAATTCGATATGTATTTCATTTTTTGGCAATGGGCTATGAATACTTTCGCTGCTGACTGTATTTTGAAATTAACATTTTTTTTCGGTTCGACGAAAATTAAGAGAAATAAAGGGGGTGTAAATTTTAGGTGACTAACCCTGTACATATTTTTAATAACTTTTTAGTTGATATAACGAGCCATTAAAAACATAATCAACATTTATCAAATCTGGGTATAAGCGAGAGAGCTGGAAACAGCGGTTATGTCGAAGCGAAACTTTATTTTTGTCAAACTTTTGAAGTCACAATTGTAAAACAAACAATGGATTTAATTTTTAATGAAGAACAGATACGTGTTTCATTTTAAATTTATTTTTGAAATGGCAGTAGAATCAATTGAAACTTGATGTATTCGATGAGAGTTGCATATTAGGAAGTTTTTCCTGACCAGATATACTTCGAGCATTCTTAAAGTACCGGCAAACTGGAAGCGACACAAGGAAGTAGGTAACCTAGAGGAGGGACAGAAGAAAACGCTGAAGCGGCATGTGATAACGGACAATACAATAACATCAATTAGCCATCTGAGCCAACAAGTGAATCTGCCCTACACAACGTGTCAACGAATTTTGAAAAATGATTTGGAGCTGGACCATATCGTCTGCAATCCCCACATGAAATTCTCAGAGTGGACGAATCTCTAAGGTTACAGTTCTGCCGATGGTTTCTTAACCATTTTAACAATAACAATGATGTCTTCGAAAAAGTTTTTTTTCTGATGTGGCGTGGTTCTGTCTTTCAGGCTATGTTTATTCTCAGAATATGAGACTTTGGAGTGGATGGACTTGGAGTGAGACTTTGGACAACTCTCACTTTTATAGCGAAACCCCGCTAAAATATGGACGTGGGCAGCTGTGAGCTGGAGGAGATTGTTGGACCTATTTTTTTAACGGAACACTGTGCATAGAGGTACCGTTTAGAAATATTAACACCTTTTGTACAAATGTTACATGACGACGAATTGAAAGAATATTGAATACGCAGACCATATCACCTCCTAGAACTTGCGAGTTGATGGAAGACCTTTAGCAACGCATTGTCAATAAAATTGAAGAAATTAATGGAACACTGTGGATACTGCTGCATGTTTCCACTCAATTAAAATAAGAGCTCAAGTGTGTGTAAATATGGGCGGTCGTCATTTTCTTCAATGGTGTCTTATTTTTTCGAAAATACAGTTTCTTTTTGATAAAGTTTCTTATCACTTAACTTAACATTTAAACTTAAAATTAAAAACTAAAATGTCTTTTTTTGCTCGGCACACATTGATGACGTTTTGTTTTTTGTGTGAGGCTAGGATGTTTTCAATTATTATATTCTTTACAGCTATTTCATTGAAAGTCAAATATTGAAAAGAGTTTTTTTAATGGCTTATTATATTAAAACATTACTCCATGCTAGATGTAATGGAGCAACATAGTTGTGCAATAGAATATATGGAGAAATAAGTAGAAATGCGTAATTATGCATGCTGGGGCGCATAAACGATTCATAAAATACGCCAATTTGTCAATAGTTACAACATAAAATACTCCTGGTAAATAACTTTCATACATACATATTTAATATTCAATTAAAAATACAGTATAAGTAATGAAAAAATAAAATGTATTACAAACCGCTTCCTCAGAACTGACACCACGATTTTACACTGAACCACATGGATACTTAATTTAATAATGCTTAATAAAAATGTTTTTTTTTTCGGCTTAAATGGAAGCGAACAGAAAAATGAGTGAAGATAGACATGGTTAGTTTTCATTTACTTCTTATTTCTACTTACTATACGAAAAAAATTGATTGTAGAAAAAATTATGTATACTAAATATAATTTAGCTAAAAAATCTGTGACATACACCTACAAAGAATGATTTTATAACTTGTGTGACTAGTAACTTAAAAAATTTCGTGGACTGCCTAGCAAGACTTGAATAATATGTAGGGTAAATGTGGGAGAGATGCCGCAGTGGGAGAGAAGACGCAAGGACCATTTGGAACTACTGTTATTATTTCAACGGCAATTTCGCTTACTTATAGTCAGTTGATGCATAACCGTGCATCGTAAGTCACTTACATGCAAATCGAACGTTTACGTTAATGGATATTTAAAAAATACTGTTCAGGTGTGGCTAAAAATTTTCAGTGGCTTCAAAAATATTGGGCAAAGCACCAGTGCAATTTATATTCGCTTGTATTTTTATTTGTGATTAGACGTAGGATCATTAATATTTTTTACTACACCGTGATTACTATGGCATTAAACAGCTATAAGAAATTGAGTGCAGCGTCTCTCCCATCTATTGGGGAGAGACGCTGCAAAGTATTGTGGGATAGAAGATGCACTAAGAGGTACTTACCCACACAATCTACAGGCAATACCTGAACATGCTTTTTGCATGTCGGATCTTCAGGTAACGAATACAGAAGTTATCGGAGGTCAACCGTCCTCTCCTAAAACCAGTGTAACTGAAGCTTTACACTGTTTGGAGGAAGGAGAAAACATGCACTAAATCCTAGATTAAAGCAATCTCAATCAGATACGATAATGCAAAGTTCCTCCAATAACAATTCAGAACTTCAACCATCAACTTCGACCACTTGTTACGGTACCTCAGGAAAATTGGTGCAACAAATATCGCCTGTACTTTCTAATATTAGAAAACGCAAAAAACAACCGGCAGTTCATTTAAGTAACCCAAGTTGTATAAAAGACATAAAATATATAAAACAATAAAATTTGTATATACATTAAATAAAATTTTGTCCTTAATACGGACAAAAAGGGCCAAGTTAAATCTGTATCTAAAGGGTTAAAACAAAATTAAAAGAAGCAATCATCCTTATTATCTGAATCTGAAGTAGAAATATCAGCTCATTCCTCAAGTAGCGATATTACTGATATTGAGGAAAATTAATGCATCTTTGTGGATATTGAGGAAAATGAATGCGGAGAGTTTCGAACTTTGGAAATATAGGAACTATGTCAAAATCAGACTGAATTGAGTATACACGTTGCAAACGTTGGTTACTTGAAACGTGTAGAGCATTCGAAGTTGCCTGGAACCCATGTGGAAAGTATTTATTGAAGAAGGCTCAAGTGAAAAAATAATTTAATCTTATTTCCTATAAGCCATCTCTCCCTCTAGATATGCGGCGACTCACCCATAGCATGTAGGAGAGTTGGCCTCCTGTATATGACAACAAAATATTTTTTTTATTTGCTTATTTCTTGCCATAACCACTTGTGTTATGTTCCGTTTCATGAATAAATGTTTCTAAAGTATGGGTCTTATTTTAGCTAGTTTTTATTGCATTATTAAGGGGAGTTATTGCACATTATAAAAAAGTGCGGTGGCTCTCCCACATTTCCCATATAATATTTGAAGAAATAAATAAACTTTTCAAAACAAAATTAAATTTCGTTTATTTTTGGACTTTGTGGTACCTAGATTAGGTAGGTATAGAAGGGTAGATTCTCAGCCTCCCCATCAGTCATTCCTTTTAACTGTGTTAGCCAAATTAATTACTTTATAAACACCGCTGCCTTAGGAACCACTACTTTTTTTCTCACACAAGTTTTTCTACATTGAATAACTTGAATAGTAACTCGTTAAAACATTAGGTTATATTCTTAAAAGGGCGATATAATGAATATACCACGCGGATGTGGAAGTAATAAAGGGAACAATTAAAAAAATTGCACAGTGGTATATTAACGTAACACACCTACAATATTACTTGTTTGGATTGTCGCGTTTTATACATTTTACCTTTTACATAAAAAAGTTTGACAATTATTTTTTAATGTTTGAGAATAGAAATAGAAAGGATATTTTCGAATAACCTTTCTTTGAAAAAGAGCATTCTTCGTTCTCATCCTAGGGTTCCTGTCCTTGTACCTCCATAATCTCCTTTCGTCCTCCATTTGTCCTCATTTTGTCCTCCTGTTGTCATCCTTTTGTCTTCTTTCTGTACTTTTGTCCTCATTTTGTCCTCCTTTTCTCTTACCTTCGTCTTCCTTTTGTCCTATTTCTGTCCTCCTTTACCCTTTTAGTGTCCTTGTCCTCATTGACCTCCTTTTGTTCCCCTTAACCATCTCTTGTCCTCTTAACCTCTTTTTGTCCCCATTTTCCCCCTTATCTTCCTTGCCTTTGTTGTCCTCTTTAACCTCATTACGCTCCTTGTCCTTGTTATCCATGAGATTATCGTCCTCATTGGTTCTCTTAACTTCCTAAATTTTGTCCGCCAATCTCTCATTAACTACTTGTCTTGTTGCACCAAGTCACCTTCTTGTCATTTAATACTTCATCCTCCTTATACTTTCACCTCCTTTTGTCCTAATTTTTCTCCTAAACTCATTATCCTCTTTTATTTTCGTTGATAAACTTGTCCCATTGGCCTTGGCCTCCATTTATTTTTCCTCCTTCTCCTCCTTAACTGCTTGTCTGTGATGTCCAGTTCGACCAAGTCACCTTATATTGTCTCATCTTCCCTGAACTTTTCGTTTAAACTTAAAATCTCGACGTTTCAGACCTATCTAGACATTAAAAAAATTAAATGTTTCATGAACATTATAGTTCCACTCACTTTATTTTTTAAACGAAAAGCTTTTGTTTCCACATCTGCACGTATTAATTTGTTTGTAGGCCTATTATGAACTACTATATTTGTACCTACTATGTACCTACATCTTCAGTGGTGTCCCCAAACTATTGTAAAAAAATACTAAGACTATTAGTATCTCAACACAAAGCTTTATAAAAATTCATGAATAATCAATATTGATAGTGAATCGTGTTTAATAAGGTATAATAAAAAACATTACTTGAAAATATATAATGTAATGCCTAATAAAATTAGAAGAAAATAAGACTAGATACAAAAAAAGAATAGTTAAGAAACGGTAATAAGTACTATGATGTTTTGATCTGTGTTTGCTAAAATAAATCCAAACTGGCCCCAATTCAACTCTATATAAAATATTTTTATGCAGTAAACAGCTTTCGCTATAAGTATTTCTATGTTTATTTAATATTACTGCTACATTGCATAAATTAGTTTCATGAAATTAGCACTATAACTGTGATATCATCAACATCTCGTACGCGCTGATTGTTAGTTCATTGGTTTTTATACGAAAAGTCCACATGATCACCTATTCACAAGGTAAAAGTATTTATTTTTGGATATGTAATTTTCCATAAACAATCTTCATCCTTATAGGAATATATAGGGTGTTAAAAAATGTATAAAAATTGTGGGGATGGATGTGGCTCAAAATATGCAGAAAAGTTTTAATGAACTTGGGTCCGCAAATTTACGGTTTCGGAGATACGGAGGACTATTCATTTTTCTGACTTTTCTTTGATTTGTGCAATATTTACTTGTCTTGTGCAACGCATAGCAATATTTATTGAGCCAAAACCATCTTCTTTCGTTCGTATTTTTTATTTTTTTTTTAGTCGGCAGAGGTTCTGTGTCCAGATGACGCAGTTTGTACACAGAAGGAAATATCAGTAAAAATACATTATATCTCTAAAAATACATCCATATACATATTTGTACAATACAAATCTGTACAAATACAAAACGTTGGCCACAACGGACCTACGTTTGGTTATGTAATATTAGAATGTAAAAATCAGTTTATACGAGTAGTTAGGTTATGTAACAATCAATATATTTGTTACATACACACATTGAATTACACAACTGGGAAGGTATATTTACATTGTATGTATGCTTTGTAATAAGGAATTACATGTTCCACGGAATTTTGCTTAACCAAACATAGGTCCTTGTGGCCAACGTTATGTTACGTATTTTTACAGATAGTTCTTTCTGTCTAGTTAATATTCAATAGTTAACCCACATAGCCTCTTGTTAGCCTTTGTTGTTTGTTAATTTAATGACTAGTTTTGCTATTAATTTTGTAATAGCAAAATGTCTCGTGTCTTCGAAACCGTCCATTTGATGAATTCTTTATGACTCTTCTGGATATTTTCTATCCTCAATATTTGTGATATTTTCTAATAGCCTATATTATGTAAACTTACTCGGTTGGAAAGTAAATTTACTGGAGTATATCCGTAACTTTCATGGATATTATTAAATATCTTACCATGTGACAGAAACAAATTGAAGTTCTAGAAATGATTTAAATATACGTTATATTAAAAAGTATATTTTTCAGCTTTTCCCATAAGTACTAAAACGTTAAAATTTTGGAATGCGTTCTCTTTCCTTTGGCATCTATGATTTTCCATTTTTTTTAATTCCAATAATCTTATATTTTTCCAATTTCAATAACAACATTCGTCACAATGTATTGATATTAATGATTTCCCTTTGTTTTAGTTGGATCATACCTTTTATTAAACATGGTTATAAGAACGATCTGGAGAGTAAGGACATTTACAACACAACAAACGTCGACTTATGTGGACCGCTAGCCGATGCCTTGGAAAGGTATTTATAAGAATTATTGTATATTGAACTTCGCCTTTAGATTTAATTTTTGTTTGTATATGTACTTATTCAATTAATTTTAAATGTTCCGTCCTTTACCATCCTAAACTTAATTAACAATATATTTTAATTTTCAGCGTTGTTAAAAATTTTTTTAAAAAAAAAAAAACTTTTTCAAAACGTATGAATATCAGGACTGCTACATGTATGTATATATGAGAATTGCTTAAAAATTTTCCACATACTTACATTAACACAGGTATTTTCATAAAAAAAAAATAGTGCCTCATCGTTTTTTAAAATTTTTCACTCTGTATATTTCAATCTATGTTCAAGTTACTGATTTTTAATGCTAATTTTCACACTTAAAATTTCACTTTTGTAGTTCTGCATGTCCATATCTGTATATTATGTAAAAGAAAACATTTCAATAAATTGGCGAAGTCGCCGGTACTAACACAGAGTTCCTTGATTCTTGGGTGTCTTTTTAAAGATGATATAACGTGGAAAGGTACACGATAGAATGCTGGATGCCCGGCTGTTAGATCCTACATCTAACAGCCATAGCAGTTATAATGTACCTAACATATAACATGTGAAATATGCAGCTTTACTTTAACAGGCATCTGCACTATCTGATTTGATGTGGCATAAGAGTTAAAAAAAAGTTTAACACCAGAAACTTTCATGTAATAGGCAGTTAGTAATATGAAACTAAATAATTTCAATTAAATAGTTTATTAGGAAATCGTAATGCAGTTTATGTCTATTAAAATATCAGTTGTTTAATAAAATTTGAAGCAAATAGAATAAACCTGAAACGAATTACTGTTATTTTTGTTCTTTCAATTGTAGTTGAAATACTACTATTAATGCGTTTTGGCGCATTCGCACGTTTCTGCACACAGTGTGTGACCCGACTTACCAAACAAATTTTTCCTATATTGTAGAAATTGGGAAGAAGAAGTAAAAAAGGCTAGTGACAAAAAAAGTATACCAAGCCTGAGGAAAGTCATATTCAAAACATTCGTTAGACCGTATTCGGTATATGGGGCTCTTCTCTGTTTCCAAGTAATTGTTTTAAAGTAAGTATTTGTATGTATATGATGAATATTAGGGTCCGGAAATGTGTGCTGCAACGTAGGGCTCGGCATTATAAAACTCTATTATAATGAAAGTATAAACCGTATTTTTTAAGCGCCTTGTAAATTATCTACGCGTGTAATTCTTGTCCGTACGGCATTGACCCTTTTCGATAACGCGCCGGGACCTACGTATGCGCAGTAGTAGGTACGCCATCCCGGCGTAGGAGAGCAGGATACTCTAACGCAGTTTAAAACGCGTGACAGCAAACTTTCTGAACCCCAATAATTATAATACTGTTAATTTAATAATGCATGTTATAGGTATTTCATGTGGGTTCTCTTATAAAGAAGGATAGAATCAGAGGGCTTGATGGAACTCTGCATTTATTATTTTCCGATCGTGTGTTTCGTAGCAAAGTTATCTAAATATATACAAGGTTATCAAAAGTAAGGGATATACATATTTAAATTCACTTTACAACTTCAACGAATTAAGCCAATAAAAATGAGTAGAAACTGAATTCCCTGGAAAAACAGAATTTTTTATGTCTAATACTGGAATGGCAGCAATGTCCTCCCTAATACTGTTTTTTTAATTCTTCCAGCGTTGTTGGTCGTATTCTAAACACTATTTTTTTTAAATAACCCCAAAGCCAAATATCTGTTGGGTTCAGATCGATCTTAGTGGGCATGAATTTTCAAAATGTCTGCTTATAACATGACCTTGAACAAGTCTAACAGGTCAGTAAATGTGTGGGGGTGCTGCATCTTTTTATAAAAATTATGTTTTTAATTACATCCTCGTTTTGCATTGCATCTGATTTTCTTGTCATGAAGATCTTCCTGCATGTGGATTTTCTGTTGACCATATTCAACAGTTTTGAGCATTGACTCCACCATTAAGAGAAAAACAGGCATCATCTGACCATAAAATACGGGATAACCAATCGAGTTCAAGTAATTCTCTAATTTAAATCTGAGCCAATGTTAGCAAAGGGAAAATTTTAGCTACCTGATTGACAAATCCGTCTCCTTCAAATCAAACAGTCAGTGTAGTTTATAAGGATATCTTTTTTCTGAAGAACTTCTCCAACTTGGACTCTTTCAAAATTTCTTTTTCAAAATTGCTTATCTTATTACGGTATGCTTTCATTTTACAAGGGCATGTTATTAAACCCATTAATGTACGAAATATTCGTGAACTAACAGTTTAGTTTCTACCACATTCATAATAACATTCTAATAAACTTATTCTTGTTTACATTCCATTTTCTTAATTTAAAATCGTTTGAATTTACGGTTTAGTTTTATTTTTAGAATAATACACTACTCTGCAATCGTTTTGTTTTGACGCTTTTTATTTTCATAGATACACTAAAATCCCATTATTGTGACAACCAGATTAAAATTCCTGTTTGCAAGTATTTCAATTTCCTAAAGCTGTATCAGAACATAAAATATATCTCTGACTTTATTGACAACCTTCTGTATGACAAAATTTAATTGTATTACATATTTTTATTGTTTTCACATACAAAAAATAATGAATTCAATTCACTTATTTTTCATGAGCACCTCTGAAGCAGGATCACTTCTCAAGTTTAAGAAATATTTTATTATTAATTTATCGTCTCCAGTTGTTTCTCATAATATTAAATTTATTTTCACAATAAACAGACAAAATATTTTTCTCAGACAATACGATGAAAATTTATTTGAGACAATTTTTTAAAGTTCAGGGAATCAATCAGATTTTGATACATTTTGTAAGGTCGTTGCAGCCAATAGTTCTAGCCGAATACATCAGATACTTCGACGAAGAAGAAAATGGAGAAGGTCCAGACCGAAGTCCGGAAATGGGATGGATACTGGCAACGTTAGTGGTCCTTCTGGCATTCTTCAATGTCCTCATGTTCCATCACGCCCAACTGGGCTGTCAAAGAGTCGGGATGAGAGTCAGAGTAGCATGCTGTTCTTTAGTATACAGAAAGGTTAGTATTGTGTCTTCAAACTTTAACATTCGGCTCATTATTCAGATCCGATGAGTAATGCGTAAACGGAAATAGGAGAAATTCGGGGGAAACATCGGTGGTTGGAAACATATACCAACAATTATAAAAAAATTCAAATTCCATGATATTAAAAAAAAACTATGACAAGAATCGAACCTACAACCCCCGGTTAAACCGGTTATACAATATCGGTAGTCTAACGATGTCCATAACATAGCATAAAACGTGCTTTATTGAATATTTCATGTAATTATTGACAATTCATTTAACAAAATCTACATCACTACGCCAGATCTGATATACATATGTATGTTAAATAATAACCGAAATCCGAAACAAAAATTGACAAAACGTTTAGCACTAGACTCTGCCATATTATACTTTCGACCACTCATCATTTAAAAATTGTACAATTGTAAATGTACAATAAAGGGGTGATAAGAACTGGAAGAAATACGACAAACAACACCAACTATTAAGAAACAAACATAACCCAACTTTTTACATTATTTGCCCATTGTTGACGTTATCGACTTTGTTGACATACATGTAGTCCAGTCATTTTAGGTTTTCTGTTCAAAAAAATTAGTAACCACTTTTTTTTTAATCGCATTATTTCATTGTTTTGAATAACATATTAAAAACGAGAACGATATCGGCAGGGCTAAAAAAAGGTATTCAAGGTCAAAGGTCACAAAAATCAGTTTTTTGTGAAAATCTCGTTTTATATGGTTCGGAGGTCAATTAAGGTGGTTACAAAAAAAGAAAGATCATGAAATTATCTACAAAAATGGTTCTATTTATTCTTTACGTACGATGAACCGTTTGCAAAATACAGAGATGTGTACGTCGAGCGTTGTACCTATTTCCTCACCACCTTTGAGGTAAGATACAAGGCGCGTTTTTTTTACATGGTGTCCCCAGTAGGACTAATCCATGTCAAATGTGAAAAAAATACGTTCTTTGGTTTTTTTATTTTTTTTTTATTTTTATTCATTTTTTCTTTATTTTTTTCTTTAGCTTCTTCTTTTTTTATCTTCTTCTTTTATTTTATCTTCATTTAAAAAATTACGTTTCATCATCTTCTTCATGAATGTCATGTATTTCATCAATAGGTTCTTCTAGTTCTACATCTTCGTTATTTTTACCATCTTCACTCGTGTTTGTCAATAAAAGATCAGTAGGATCAATGTCATCATACTCAGTGGAATAATTATCGGACGTATTAGCAGCAGAAGCTTCAGGCATGGCATTAAGACATGCTTGTCCATGACAATTCCCGCATACAATGGAGCAAGATAATCCTATTTTCCTGCATCCGCAGTTTGCACCGCACCCTTTGGTACAATTGCAAAAAATAGTATTAAGAATACTGCCCTGCGCAGGTGGTAACAATGTTGTAACGGGCTCCAAAATATTGTTATTTAAGATCCAGCCCCACTGTTGTGGATCTATATCATTTCCCAGCCATGTTTGGACCTGGTAATATACACGGTACAGGTGTTATTGAGCTGCTGCAGTTGTAGGTGAAGCGATTGTAATTTTACAGCAGTATTGAACGTAGTCGATTTCGCAAAACTTAAGTACCGATAATTATTTATCAAGAGATGTTTCCGAATTAGGAGCATACATCTCCATAATTATCCGTACTCCATTCTCAAATATAAGTTGTTGAGAGCAATTTTCTTGTTGAAAAACTTCTTCAGCTTGATATAAATCAGGACGATTTTCAAAGATTTTTATTGTTTTAAGTTTTCTTTTATTAAATAGAGCAGGTGGTATCACATCCGGTTATTGCATGTAGCAATAAAATATGTTGCTTAAAATGAGAATATTTGTCAAAGCTTGGCTTGGGCCTACTGGGGACACCATGTAAAAAAAACGCGCCTTGTATCTTACCTCAAAGGTGGTGCGGAAATAGGTACAACGCTCGACGTACACATTCGTCACTTTGTATTTCGCAAACGGTTCATCGTACGTGAAAAATAAATAGAACCATTTTTGTAGAGAATTTCATGGTCTTTTCATTCTTTTTTGTAACCACCTTAATTGACCTCCGAACCATATAAAACGAGATTTTCTCAAAAAACTGATTTTTGTGACCTTTGACCTTGAATAACATTTTTAGCCCTGCCGATATCGCTCTCGATTTTTAATATGTTATTTAAAACAACGAAATAAAGCGATTAAAAAAATAAAAAAGTGGTTACTAATTTTTTTGAACAGAAGCCACATTTTCGTCTAAAATGACTGCATTTAATGATGTATTGTTGGCGTATCGAAGTTGACAATAAAAGGCGACGCGTCACGTTACCATGATTCATTGTAACGTGAAAATATACGGTCTGTTAAAAGTCTTTCAATTCAAATGCTTGTTATGTTATTGGTGCTTACATATGAAGGGTGGTTCTGTACGTTTGTATAACAAGTTTTCACAAAAAATTTCTTCATTATTCATTGCAAGTAACCTCAATATATGCTGTCAGAAATGTTTGCTTTATAAAATAATTATCGAACACCTCAGAAGTTACTTTCAACAGGGTGATTGCTTCGTTTTAAATTAGAATATAAAGATGATGTTATGATTAGGAAAATCCAAAAATTAGGTGTGACTTTTTGCGATTCTGTAGTCGCGCTTACGTTAACATATGTGGCGCACAGGAGGAAAAATCCTAAAAAGGCTATAATATTGTTTTTTGAAATTTTAGTGCTAGGTTTTTTTTTTATCCTAATCTGCACAAAACTTCATATACAAGCATTTCCGGGATTTCTGATTACGAATATAATATTGAATTATTTAATTTTTCGAAAACAAAATGGTGGAATCAAGATGGCGAAAAAATTTCTTAAAAATGAATCGGATCTTCATAAAAATTTATATATTAGTGTTCCCCGTAGGTCGCTGTTTATGAATTGAGTACCTACTTAATTTTTTTTTAATTAAATGATGGTTCAAAATGACGCACAAGTTTTCCAAAAATGCGTTCGATCTGCATGAAAATTTGTATACCAGGTTTTCGTTGTTGCTTATTTTAAATCTTACTGTAGGTTGAATGTTTCGCCAATATTTTGAAAATATAAATAGATGGTTGTATTTCTCTCTGTATTCACTAACTTTCAGTTCTGATTTTCGCAGGAGGGGCGTCATTTTTGACAAAATCGGTGACCATTATGTTTTTTTTTTAAGTTCGGTTTTATCGCTAGGTTCGAATTCGTCGACTCTAAACTCCAAAAAACTCAGGAAAACTGATTATTTCAAGAGGCATATCATTGTTGACAAAGTTGGTCGGCCATTTTGGATCAGCATTTTGTTTTTCAATTCTTTTGATTCGGATGGGATCTGGATTTGGATCCCTTGACCCTAAAAAGGATGGAAAACGAATTTTCAAAAATATTCGCTCACAATTCGATTTTTGGTTAACTTTTGAGGCGATTGGGGCCACTGGCACGTCAAAAAATTCCTCACCTAAAAGAATTCAAAAATCCGTTAAAATTGTTTCAATTTTTGTAATATAATTATTCAAGTTTCATTTATTAAAATTTTTGTTCCAAAATTCATAATACAATATGGAAATAGATGTACATATTATCGAAAACAAAAAAAAGAGTTTGTTTATTTACTTTAGGATATAATAATTTTGAGACAGTAAAAGTGAGGTTCTCAAAGGCTCATACGCAGTTTTAAAAATGAAATACCTGTTAAAAAGAAAAAAGGAAGTAAATGTTTTTGTTATAGTATTTATTCTTAGAAGGAAGACGTAAACAACATAATGAAACGCAAAAAGATATTAGTAAATAACTAAAAAAAAAAATGTTTGTGTATCGTCGGTAAAATAAATTAATTGGTTTGTATAATCTCAATATTTATGTATTTTGGAACACAGCACAGCAATTTTATAATCATTTTCATAGGTACGCAGCAAAGTTCATAATACGATAATTTTATCTATTTATGTATCGAGGCATCCAAAAAGGCGTCATCAAATTGGCATAGTAAAAAAAGATGTATTTCTATTATATCTTAAATTTATATTCTTATTTAATTGTCAAAACTGTTGCATTATGTGACAGCCATTATTTATTTTACAATTGTGACATTCACTTGTCAAATGTTTGACATAACCGATAAGCTTCGACAGGACCGCTCTTTCTATATCTCTCGTTCATAGCCAACTTTGATGACGGTTTTTTTTTTGGATGTGTCTTTACATACATACATATAAACTCTTGTTCAAAATTAACGCACCATTATAAATTTACCGAAATTTTGTTGCTACTTTTTTTCGTAACCGGGAGTCCGATGTCAATGATTTTTTTGTGCATTGTAGGTTTGTTTCTTAACAATGTCACTATACTTCTTGTTTTTGATAAAACGTTAATTTTCGGTTTATAATGGGCGTCATAAAAATAGTGTGTTTTTGTTTTTTTTCGTAAATTTGTAACCCTGTGGAGTATACCAGTAACTCTAACATATGGCAATTAAAATCAAATTGTAGCCCCATCTTTCCTTAACATTTTGTTTTTTTATTCACTTTATTATCTCTATTATTAAAGGAGATACGCCGCCTTTTTCAAGTTTATGCATGATTAATAATGTAAATTTAAAATGAAACAAGTTTATTCAGTAATGAATACAAACAAAACATCAAGTTTTTAGAAACCTAATAACGTGTAACACCGCCTCTGGATCGGATAACTGCTTGCATTCGTCGTGGTAAACTTCTTATTAGCTGCTGAATCCTTTCCTGAGGAATGTTTTCCCATTGCAAAAGAACAACGTTTTACAGCTCTTGAAATTTTGCGGTGCAGGTAAATGACGTCTAACAGATTTTTTTAGAGCATCCCAAAGATGCTCTATAGGATTTATGTCCGGGCTCCGCGGTGGCCAGTCGATCACCTGAATATTGACCTGATTTAAGTATTCCAAAACCGGCCGTGCGACATGAGGGCGAGCATTGTCTTGCACGAAAATAAACCGATCCCCTATAAACGGCGCGAAAGGCATTACGTGATATTGAACAATATTTTCCAAGTAAAATTGAGCATTCATTGACCTTGGACGAATTGATACTAACTCTGGACGGGCATTACAGCAAATACCTCCCCAAAACCTAGAACTAGACCCACCACCCAATGGTTCCTTCGTCACGATGTTACAAGTAGCAAATCTTTCTCCAGGTCTTCGCCATACCCTTTCACGACTATCTGAATATTTCAAGTTTACCCTGATCTTATCGGAAAACAAAATTTGTTTCCAGTCGTCGGCAGGCCAATTTGCATAATTTCTAGCAAATCTTAATCGGGCTGATGCTGTAAGCAGTGGTCTAACTGCAGGCCTCCTACTAGCTAATCCTGCTTCCTTTAAACGTCTTCTGGCAGTCAGAGCGGAAATCATAACATTTCTTACATTTTGAAGTTCATTGCTAACCTCCTTACTTGTGCTTTTTCTGTTCCTCAAAACAATTTGAGAAAATGCTCATCCCTTGGACTCGTCAATTTCTTCCCCTGCCCTTGTCTTCTAGAGCACAATCCGGTTTCCCTGTATCTTCTAATCATACGACTAATTGTGGAATGGTTAACATCTAACAGATTGGCCACATAACACATACTTCGTCCTTCTTCTACTGAAGTTAATGCTCTTCACACTCATCATTCGTTAAATTACGTGGTCGATTCATGTTTCTAAATTTTAATTGTTTTAACTTAACTTATCTTTCGATACTGAGAAAGACTTCTGACTTTTCATTACCAGAAAAGGTTTTGAAACTGTCAAGCTTTAATCCAGCATGACATAAGCCATCTACGATTTGTTATAATATTGCTGTAAATTGGTCAATAATAATAATTGATTTAAACTTGAAAAATAAACTTGATTTAAACACGACTGTATGCGATAGCAAGATGAATAAAAACACATTGAGCTAAAAGGCGGCGTATCTCCTTTAATGATAGAGATAATAAAGTGAATAAAAAACAAAATGTTAAGGAAAGATGGGGCTACAATTTGATTTTAATTGCGATATGTTAGAGTTACTGTTATACCCCACAGGGTGTCACAAATTTACGAACAAAAAATATACTATTTTTATGACGCCCGGTATAAACCGAAAATTAAAATTTTATCAGTTAACGAAAGTTAACGTTTTATCCAAGAAGGCTAGAACTAAGGAGGAGTTCACAACTACTTCAGTATGATGGGCTCAAATTTGTCCGCCTCCAGAAGGCGCTGTAAACAGTAATGTACTTGACGTCACGTGATGAGCAGCGGACCACATGTGAATACTTTACAAATCGTCGATCTTAACTATGTAACATTTGAATCACAACTAACTCTATTCTAGCAACAACAACGCTATTTATAGTTTTCAAATGTTCTAGACAATTCATTTGACATCTAGAATATTTAATATGTCATTCCATACAATTACTTACTAACAGTTAGTGTATAAACTAAATAGAGTAAGTATGTAAACTATAACACTTAATAACTGTCAGCTGTCACTAATGACACTTCACAAATATCGCAGTATGCTTACATGCCGTTTGGCTTTAATAAAAATACAATTCGAATGTTAAGTAAATATGGTTCGAAAGTGCTATGTTGCATTGTGTGATACAAGAAGCGTTCCGAAGCGTCAGAATAACCTGACATTATTTCAAATTACTGATATATATATATATGAAATTAAATATCTTATTTTGTTGTATTGTAACGTTGTAGCACGTAACATGAAATGTTTTGAGTATATTTTCAGAACGATAATTACGAAAATTTGTAATTGCAAAGATAACAAGAAATTAACGAAAAATATCGAGCGTCTGCCACCTGTATTCGCACCACGGACATTCACACAACCTAACCACACGGACTCTAACCTCTAACACACACAGATTAGTACAGAACCATGGTATACGTATAGATTACCGTGACAACCGTGGTACACAACTGTTTACAGCGCCTCTGAAGGCGGACATATTCGAGCCCGTCGCGTTATACAGCGAAAAGCTGCAGTTCGGTCTCCTTAGTTCTAGTCTTCTTGGTTTTATCAAAAACAAGAAGTATAGTGATATTGTTAAGAAACAAACCTACAATGCAAAAAAAAATTGACATCGGACTCCTGGTTACGAAAAAAAGTAGCAAGAAAATTTCGGTAAATTTATAATTGTGCGTTAATTTTGAACAGGAGTTTAGATATACTAACATTTTTACTATCTAAGATATCTTAAAAAAACGGTGCACCTGTAACACCACATAATGATAAATTAGAGCTTCATCAGACTTGGAATTAAATGGGCGGTACATGAGTAAATCAACTATCCATACGATACTTAATTGGAATTAAGAAAATATAACTAAATGAGAAACAGAAAAAGTATGATTAAAACATTGGATATGGGATGAAAGATTACTAACTCCTGTTAACTTGGAACATACTGAGACTTTTATCACCTTCATAATGAACCATTAAAAAAAGTCATCAAATCTGGCTATGAATGAGAAATATGGAAATATGTCGAGGCTCGAAGCGAAACGTTGTTATCAAACTTTTGAAGTGGCTGTCACGATTATAAAATAAATAAAGGAAATCATTTTCAATGAAAGACAGAGGCGTGTTTTATTTGAAATTTATTTTAAAAATGTCAGTTGAATCAATGGAAACTGGACACTCGTATATTGGATAAGAGCTATATATCAGGACTTCAGGGAAGTTTTTCCAGAGACAGTTACTCATTGCAACCATTTTAGCAAGCCAGTAAAACGTTTCCTAAATTAGTACCGGCAAACTCGAAGCGTCAGTTGGAAACAAGGAAGTGGCAGACCCAGAGTAAGGACAGAAGAAAACGTTGAAATGATTAGGCAAGTGATAACGGACAACCCAAGAACGTCAATTAGACATCCGAACCAACAAGTGAATCTGCCCTATACAACGTGTCAACGAATTCTGAAAAATGATTTGGAGCTCCATCCATATGGTCTGCAATCCCCACATGAAATTCTCAGAGCGGACGAACCTCTGGCAATGGTTTATTAACCACTTTACCACTAACGATGCTGTCTTCGAATTTTTTTCTGATGAGGCCCAGTTCCATCCTTCGGGTGGCAATACTGCTGTTTCCGTTGCGCCGCAATCTGATGGTGGATTCCAATAGAACTCGACGAAATAAAACGAAATATAAGAATAACATTTTTCTATATCTCGCTCAGTTTTCGAGATGAAACAAATGAAAAAAATTAAAAATGTCATTAAACGTTAATAAAACTCATCTGGCAACGTTTCAGCCCGAGAAGAATCTAATTGAAATGCTGCATTAATATCTTCATCACAATCCTCTTCTACATTATTCTCCAGACGAGGCCGTTTTGCTGGGGGAAGCAAAACTTCCGGTTGTAATGTAGGTGGATCTATTTCCTTCAATGTCAATCCGTCTTTTAAGCCGTCAACCGTTCCTGGATACACTTTTTTGATGTCTGAAAGGAATTGCATGATTCGGGAACCTGTATCACTAAATTTGTTTAAAACATTCTTCCTATACCAATATAAAACCATGTACTGGTGAAGAAGTTTTAGTGTTCTACGACATTTAATAGCTATTTTCAACAATTTGTTTTGGTTCTCCAAATCAATGATCGTATTTGTCTTATCAGATTTGCTTACAAATTCTCCTTTGCTATGATTTGTCTGCAAATGAACAGTTGAGGAAGAAAACATTTGCTCAATTCCGTGGTACTGTTTTGCGCTGTCTGTACATAGCTTCGAAGTATTGTAATTAACATTTTGTTGAATACCTATACGGCCATAATTCCTTTTTGCTCTTCGAATTTACTTTAAAGAAAAGACCAGACTTATCTTCCTTGCAATACAAACCGAGGACAGTTATGGTCATTTTCTCGGTAAAACGACCACGATTGTACTTTCGTTTTGTTAAAAATGTTTCATCAATCTGGACCGTTTTACCTTCGACGCCGAGTACAATATCAGTGTGTGATGATATTACTTCAGCTATTTCACGACAATAGCTGAAGTAATCGACAACTGTATGCCAACTGATCTGAGAATCATCATTTGATTGACGCCAAGACAGCAGGTTTTCGTACACATCACTGATTTTCATCTCGATTACGAAATAAATGACGATTGCTAGGATTTCTCGAAAGGAAATTCGACATCTAGAACCATCAAAAACGGTACCAGAACACGGATTCACCGTTTTACGACATGACTTAGATCCTTTCTTCTTTGAACCGTTTGATGAACATCTCCATATCCAACCAAGCTTCTTTGCAGATAACTTCTCTACGAACATAAGCCCACAACATGTTGGTGGTATTGAATTTGGTGAAGGTATTTCGATTACGAAATAAATGACGATTGCTAGGATTTCTCGAAAGGAAATTCGACAGCTAGAACCATCAAAAACGGTACCAGAACATGGATTCACCGTTTTACGACATGGCTTAGATCCTTTCTTCTTTGAACCTTTTGATGAACATCCATATCCAACCAAGCATCTTTGCAGATAACTTCTCTACGGACATAGGGAGCCCACATGGTGGTATTGAATGTGGTGAAGGTGTTAAGGATATTTCTTCCAAAAAGTAATAGCCTTTTCTTCGCTACCAATTAATTTATGAAAAAAATTCAAAGATATTGAAATTTTCTAAACCAGGGTGTAAAGAAAGATGCTTACCTGACAATTGCATGATTTATTCGTAATTTCAAAATTACGAATAAATTGACTTTGTAAGAACTATCGTGCTAAACAATATTGATAAAAACATTAAATGACTGCTTACAGTTTAATGCCAATTAATATATTGACATATATAGTGACATTTGTTAAGTGTCATTAGTGACAGCTGACATTTAAAATTTTTTTTTAATTTTTTTTCATTCGATATCTCGAAAACTAACCGAAATATCGAAAAATTTTATTCTTACATTTCGTTTTATTCCGTCGCGTTCAATGATAATCCACCAACAGATTGCGGCGCTACGGAAACAGCAGAATCCTCCTTCGGGTTATGTCAACGCTCAGAATAAGAGACAGAAGTGCAGACAACCCTCACTTTTATACTAAAACTCCACTACATCCACAAAAAAAATTGAGCATGGGCAGCTGTGGGCAGAAGGAGGATTGTTGGTCCTATTTCAATTTTTGAAACTCCCGGTGGTGAGATGGCAGATCTTCAGCAACGCATTGTTAATAAAATTGAAGAAATCAATGGGACACCGTGGAACACACTTTATTGACTCAGTTAAAAGTTAAAACAAGTAATTTTTTAAAAAATATCGTTTTTTTTTTTAATAAGGTTTTTTATTTATTTTTATATATATACGGTAAAAGTATCCACCACATGAGATGACAGCCTTGACAATTTATAAGTAAGGTTTATAAGTAAGGTTATAAACTTAAGATTAAGAATAGAAATACGTCTTTTTTTTGCTCGGCCAACTTTGATTGCGTTTTTTCCACACATCAACACATCTTCTAAGAACTCATCGCAACTCAACTCGTAAGAAACATCGTAACTTTCTACATTTTTAGCTTTTAAAGCTCAGCCAGGCGTCTCTAGGCCAAACAGCAGCCGGTCAGTTGGTAAATCTTCTCTCCAACGATCTCCAGCGATTCGACACCGCCTCAAACTTCCTCCACTACATCTGGATAATGCCACTGCAAGCTGTGATTGCCTTCTACGTAATGTACAGAAGTGTCGGAATTGCTGCTCTGGCCGGGATGATAGCGATGGCTCTCGAAGCATTACCTCTGCAAGGTAAGAAATAAAAAAGAAAGTAAAAAAGTTTTACTCTCTTTACTTTTCTGTATTTAGCTTTGTGTCGAAATTTCAATCTTCTGATTAACTAACGTTTTTGTTGTCCCACAAATATTCTGCTTTTAATTTTGCTTAACTTAATTCTGTGAAAATCCACTTACGATAGAAAACACCTTCTTATCCATTGCCTTCATCAAACCGAGCTTAATATGCAGTGGAGGAAGAATGACATTTTTTGAGATCAATTAAAGGCACGGTCTTCACATTTGCTTTGTCAGATACAAATACTGTCCTCTTTATCTAATATTTTGTCAACATAATTTTTTGTATTTTGTAACACTCAGTATAGATTGCATATTATCATGTTCTTATGTTTATATAAAACATAAGCAAGTGTTATAAATGGATATTGAATAAAACTTCTTTTGGAATCGTCAACTAGGATATTTCCTGTATTTTAAGAAATTTCGGATCGAAATTTAGTATTTACGGTGTCATCCCCGATACTCCCCCAGTACGATGTTGCCAAATCTCGTCAATATTCCTAAATCTAATGAAATTCTCTAAATAGATGGACAGACAACGTCAACTAAGATACTTTTAAAATTGAAGGTAGGAAAATTTTATCGACCTACATCTCTAAAACGTGATATGATAGAAACATTTGGTGTTCGGCTCCTACTTTCTATTAGTGTTAACCAACTGTTAAAGCTACCAATTCTTTGGGTACAAAAAATCGTGCCACGCAGTGTTAGTAAGAATTCCAGAACATAAATATAATCTTTTTTTTTTACAAATTTTGGCGCCACTTTATTAAAAACGAAAGGTGAATACAACCGAAATATCGTGAACTGTTAGTAGCTAAATTTTAAATACTAATTCAAAAAAATCACGAGGTAGTAATTATGTACATGTAATTAATTCGTAAGTCATTCGAAAAAAAACTTAAATTCTTATCCTATCTGGTTCCCTGGCCATTAACATAAATGATTCCAAATCCAAAACTTGTTTGAGGATCCCACGGTGTCCGGAGGTTTGCTATGAACAGTTTTTTTTTATTATATATATGATCATATATTTATTCAGTAGTCTGCGTGCGAGCTTAAAAACGTTTTATTTAAAGAACCCGTAAATAAATTGCTCTCAGTACAAACACATTATCTTCTTTTTGTATATTGTAGATAACTCAGCCAATATTACAAGTCACCCATTTCCATAACTTCATCGTTTGTATATCCATTATTAGCAGAAGAATATAAGCTCGTTAATATTCATTTGACCATTTAAATTAAAATAAATAAAGATACATGGCGGCTCATTACTGAAACTAAGTAGCATACCGCCTTTATTACACGAAATACAAAAAATATTTTATACAAAAGTTATAAAGTATTAAGAGCTACACAATAAAAAAAAATCAGATTTACAGAATGTTCTGTATGAGGCTACCATTACATCAGTTTAATATTTTACACAGAGTTGTAAAGTATTAAGAGCTACACAATACAAAAAAAATCAGATATACAGAATGTTCTGTATGAGGCTACCATTACATCAGTTTAATATTTTACACAGAACATCCTGTATATTTTTACATCAGGCTATAGTGCTTAAAAGATTTACGAGGTGTGTAAATTAAGTAGTGAGACTGGCAACGTAACGCCCGATCTTTCAACACTGCGGGGACGGGACTTGGAAGGACGGTACAAGTTTGAACTTGTTCGAGTCTTTTGTTTGTTTTTTGTGGCTATTTACGTAAACCGTTTTTTTTCCAGTGCGTTTTAAAAATGAGTGACATTAATTTTGAGCGACGGTGTGTTATCAGGTTTTGCTTCACACGTGGACATAGTGCAACAGATACTTTTGGAAAACTTCAACACACCTACGGAGACTGTTTTTTTCAAGAGCCCAGGTTTTTCGGTGGTTTAAGGTGTTCTCAGAAGGAAAAAAGACAATAAAAGAGTCAAATCACGCCGCGGAAGGCGTTCATCTTCATGAACCGATGAAAATGTCAATAGAATCCAGGATCTTGTGCTTCAGATCGTCGGTTGACGACAGGAATAATCGGAAAAGAGTTAAATTTGAATCACACTACTGTTCATCAGATTTTGACTAACGAATTAGGGATGAGCAAAATCTGCGCAAAAATGGTTCCAAAAAACCTTTTGCGGGAAAAAAGGACATCAGAAGAGAAATGTGTCTTGACTTTTTGGAATCGATTTAAAATGATCCCTATTTTATGAAACGTGTCATTACTGGTGATAAAACTTGGGTGTCTGTGAAGCGCCAAAGCATGGAATGGACATTTCAAGCTCTCCAAGACCCAAAAAAGCAAGAATTAGCAAGTCGAAGATCAAATACGTGCATATTTGCTTTTTTGTAGCCAGGGAATTGTCCACAAAGAGTTTGTGCCACCAGGCCAAACAGTAGATCGATATTTTTACAGAGACGTTCTTGAAAAACCAAACATCAAGTGTGAGACCAAACATCAAGAACAACTGGATGTTCATCACGACAGTGCGCCTTGTCACACAGCCATTTCAGTAAACGAGTTTTTAGCCAGTAAAAATATTCATGTGGCTCCTCAGCCTCCTCTCGCCTGGCTTGAGTCCTTGTAACTTTTTTTCTCCTTCCGAGATTGAAAAATCACCTCCAAGGGACGGCATTTTGGGACCATAGAAAACATTCAAACGGCTGTAACCGACCAGCTGAAGACCATTCCAGTATATGAGTTCCAGCACTGCTATGAGGAATGGATGAACCATCTCCAGCACTGGTGGCTCCCCAGGGAAGTTATTTTGAAGGAGACAATACTGAATTGTAATTCTGTTTGAATATTTTTTTCAAATCAGTCTCATTACTTAATTAATACACATCGTAGACCCTTATATAAAACACTAATTAAGCCCTGACGAAGTCTGAGTACATTAGATGAAACGTCGGCAAAAATTAGTGCTTGTTTATTTGTCCAATATCACCAAAAACAATTCATTTGTCAAACATTATTATTATTATTATTTCTTTTAGGTTACATGTCTAAAGTGCAGGGCGCTCTCCGATTCAAGATCGCCCACCTGACAGACCACAGAGTGAAGCTCATGAGCGAAATAGTGTCTGGAATTAGAGTAATTAAGATGTACGCATGGGAAAAATCGTTCGAGAAAGTGGTCGAGCTGGCAAGAAAGTAAGTTCGTTATATCGTAATTATTAATGCATACGTCAGAGGTATTGTGGACTTTTTGTGTAGTTTTTGTAACTTAAACATGTTGTTCACCAGTAATAACTTTCCTTGTCGAACGTATCTACTTATTAACACATTTTCCTTGCGTGCTGAGTAAAGGCGTGTTTACACGGTAGAAACAAACACCTCGCAACGTTTCTGTTAGCGATGCGCCTTATTGTCCTTTAATTCTCGAGAGTATCGCCGAATTAAAATAAATTGGTAGACTTGTCATAATTAAATCCTGGGTATCTTAAATTATTGATTTTAGAACTGTCAATTACCTACACAGGCACACAAAATAAAAAAAGTTTCAAACCCCAGGTCCAAATTACTTATTCTATACGTATTTTGGGTCGCTGAATCCGAATCCGGGGTTAGTTTTGGTGGGTTGGCTCGTTATCTCTGTCAAAATACAAAAAAAAAAAAAATACCAAAATTGCATCACGATGAAGGCAAACATAATTATCGCATCCTTTAAAATTAATTTCACATGTCGTTTTGGTCAGAAAGTGTTGCTTTTTGTGTGAAAAACCTAGGAGATGGATTTTTTTGACTTCAACAGCATTTTTTTTTTGGGTTGCCAAATTCGAATTCAGCCATAGTACACCCATTATTTCATATAAAATGCGAAAAAAAGATGCAAAACAATGAAGAAAAAGGCTAAAATGTAGCTTTTTGTAAGAATAGCCCGGGAATAGGATTTTTTTTTACTAAAATAGTTCATTTTATATGTTTTTTGGGTAGTTCGATCTAAGTCTGGGTTTTTTAAACCTTCCAAAGAATATAATTTTGTAAAAATGCAAAACAGTGACCATAGCTACATCATTATATAGAAAAAAAATCTTGCAGTCAGAACCAATTTGTCGGAATTCATCTACCACCATTCACATTATTTCCTTTTGCTGTAACGAGTTTTTTTCTCTTCAAAAGATCTATGGTAGACGTTTCCGTT
The DNA here is from genome assembly GCA_029963805.1 of Aromia moschata. Classification (NCBI taxonomy): domain Eukaryota; kingdom Metazoa; phylum Arthropoda; class Insecta; order Coleoptera; family Cerambycidae; genus Aromia; species Aromia moschata. Next base: position 281,865 of record JAPWTK010000214.1, read on the forward strand.
TTACTCCCTTGTGCTTACATTCTCTTTTCATTCAGTAATCATAAGCTACTTAAGGATTCAAGAAACATATCAAATTAGCTATTTCTAAAAGCTAAACAGCTAAAAAGCCACATTTTAGCGTCTTGCGTTTTTTTTTTACATTTTTTTTTTCGAATTTCCGTAAAATAATGTACTTACCATGGCTAGAAACGATGCTGAATTCGAATTAGACAACCCAAAAAACAAAAAATGAGCTATTTGTGTCCGAAAATTCTCCGTCAAAATTCCGACTTTCAGGTTTTTCTCACAAAAAGCGACATTTTTGCGACTTTGGCCACTTTTTTTGCATTCTATGGTTCAAAACAACTCTTAATTTGGATTCGACGACCAAATAGACATGTGCTTCATGATGGTGCAATTTTGCCTTTTTATTTTTGCATTTTAAAAAGGGATAATGATCTAACCCACTAAAACTAACCCGGATTCGGATTCAGCGACCCAAAATACGTCTATAATAAGTGGTTTGGACCCGGGGTTTGATTTTTTTTTTAATTTATCTGATTGTGTTATTATTATAGCTATAGGATGCACACCTATAGCAACTGGTTCAAATGTTTTTTTTTTTCTTGGGTCAAGGAATATCTATTATGTTGTACACTTATTTCCAAGACACCCTTTATATCTGAATATGTATCTGCTTTAGTACCTACTCAGTAAAAAATGCATAACCAAAACCAATGCTGGAAAAAAAATCACCAAAAAATTAAATGACTGTCTGAATAGTCCAACGTCTTATTTAAAACTCAAAAATCAAATATTAGCTCTGTTCGCAGAAATAGTTTGTGATAGTTTCTAACCCTCAAAAATTGTTTTGTTGTAAATTAAACTGGTCGAAAAGTCAAATGCAACTGATCCAATATTTGTGGGAGTTGGAAGTATTAAGTAATTAAATTATACAGAAATAGAAAAAACAAACTTAAGTGTCTGTATTTTGGGCCATGTTAGAGGAATCAATTAATAACAGTCACGTGATAAATGTAAGTTAACACTTAGCGATTTATTATAAATCACTGTTTATTTGGTAAAATACAAATAACCCAGTGCGTCATAACATAATTAAAGAGACATTTAAATTTCAAAGCATGAAAAAAATCGCACACATCTGTGGCCATTTAAAATTAATTTTGGTTTGTTGTAGTGATTTACAAATAGTTCGTATTTACTTATTTAAAAGTATAATTTCCAATTTGATGTACAGTGCCAAATTAAATTTCAATTTCATTGTATTTATTTTGGAAGATATGAGTAAGTTGTAACGTGTTATTACTACAAACTTCTGTGATTGAGGAAACAGTAACAACTGTAAGGTCTAATTTGATTATACGAAGACGACCTTAAAAGAAATATATAGCGTCATCATTATTTCGGCACAATGTTACACCCCACAAATTGTATGTATATGTTTGATTTCTTATTTGTTTCCTAATATCAACTGTATAGAGCTTTATTTAAAGGGCCCATTTCATATTGGATATTTTTGTTTACATCGGAAAATTCTTCATAGGTATGCCAAAAATTTACATATACAGTATGTCCCCGAATCGGGTTTAAAAGAGGAAAAATGTTGCGTTTTTGATTTCTCAGAAAAAGTCACTCTTGATTATTTGCCCTGCTTGATTTCAAACCCCCAAAACGCAAATTACTTTTTATATAACTCAAACTGTTCTCGAGATAATACCATTTTCTTCATATGATATACAACATAGATAAAAACATATGATAATTCAAAGTTGGCTGATGGTTTTGAAATTTGGCATGCAGCCATAATTAATGCCGAACAACTTTTCTTAATATAATTTTTTGATGTTCGGTTTAGAAAAGGCACTTAATCTTTCACTCATGTATGACCTAGTTAATTTTTCGAAAATGAACATCCAGAAATTACTTTTTAATTAAGCGGGACTTGAAACTCAAAACGTTCAGATTCAACTCGAAACTTCTTTGACGTGTACACCTCTTTTTTCACTTATCCTGGGTCACACAATATATACACACTATAAAGTACGTCCAAATTACAAAATTGTCCTTATTTACTTCGCCATAGTTTCCTTTCCTGCGTAACTTAAATTTATGAAGGCTTAAAATTAGTTTATTACACCCACGGAGAGCATTTAAGAGTGAAGATTAAGATGAAAGAGTGGGATCCTGGATATTGGTCTGATTAGCCACCGCGACCTCCTAAAGGTCTGTTCTAGCACTCCCGCTGGTTTTAAGGCACCATATGCAACTTAGTCTTTCCTATATTTGAATTTCTTTTCCCTAGATTTGTAAACCTGTCTTGTTAGTTCTTCACAATGGCATTGCACGTGAACTTCGGTTTCCTCTTTTTCCAGGCAGAATCTACATGTTGTCTCCTCTACCAGACCAATTATATTCACATGTCTATTTATTCGGCAAAGTCCTGTCAGTAGACTTTCCATAATCCTGACAAACTTTCGATTTAGACTCAATAGGTCTTCTGTTTTGGGGAATCGTTCTCTTATCAACTGTTTCGCCCCTCTTTTCTGTGTCTACCAATCCAGTGATTTGTCATTTGTCCATTTACTAATTGAAGTTTTTAAATGCATGGTTTTGTCACGCCACAGAAAGGTTCTGGTTCTATGAAAGCGTCTGAAACGCCTTATTTAGCTAGTTTGTCGGCCTTTTAGATTCCTTTCTGTCCTTTGCTTCTTGGTTAGGTAGCCAACGTCACTTTACATTGATATCCTAACTCTTTAATGCACCCACGTAGTCCCATACTAGTTTTGGTGCAATCTTCATGATGCTCAATGCTCTCAGCGCTTCTTGACTATGGGGAAAGATATCAGATTGATTCTCAGTTCCTTGCCTTATCATTTCCATTTCACACACTTCAGCCAAAAATACTACATATTTTATTACAAAACTGAACTATGACGTAAGAATATTAAGTTGTTTAATTACAATGTATTGTTTATATCACGTACCATAATATCCAGAAAGTATTTTCACCTACAGTAACAATTATTTATTGCCCTACCAGTAAAACTGGGGCAGGTTTAAATGGGGTTGTAATAAACGAGGAGACCACGGAATTTTTTTGTCGCCTCGTCTTTCAAGGAATTATAACAAGGAATTTTACATATATTTTTGCATCTTGATGAAAAATAGAGTGTCCGCGTCTGTTTTATAGAGGGTCCGTTATTAAGAGGTAGCAAATTTAAATAATCCACGAAATAAAGCTTGTCTGCTATTTGGAGGTGTCCGTTACCAGAGGTTTTACTGTAACAGTATCTAAAAATAAAATAATAATAGCCGTAATATTATTAATATATTTTGAGGCGTAAAAATAAGAATAAATAAATATTTTCATAATCACTAAAGTGCGTTAATGCTTAAAGACACAAGTAAGGTGCCATTTTGAATAACTGTTTATTTACGCAAATTGTAATATTATCTAGTCCATCATAATTTAGACAGAGTTAACTGATATTTACATATCCACACAATCAAGTGAATCAAGCAATATATTATACAGGTGCGTGAAACTTTAAAATCCATACTTTTGTCCATTTATTTACCTACATTTGTCACAATTCTTTTGAATTCTTTTATTTTCCCGTTTGTTAATAAAATAGCAACTTTAGAGTACTAAAAAAAACCAAATCATTTGTTTATTATACTGAAGTATATCTTACGTAAAAATTTCAAATAATTTGCTTAACTAATACTGGGTGTTGCGGTTTTTATTCGAATCAGTATATATGTGTATGTATATTATCTGCCAGTGGAATCAAGGGCGTCATCCGCAACTTGTGTTTCAAAAATTTAAAAAAAAAACGTTACTATTATTACCTACAAGGTCTTGCGAAGACTGGCATTTATTGAGAATTTTATTACTTTGAAATGATAGTGCACACCACTAATAAAATTTACGTCTTGACATATTTTAAATTTTATTATCCTTTTGTGAATAACAGGAGTTCCAATGGCTTTTACGATTTCTACTTATGAGATATTAAACCACCTTGTAAAATATATAAGGAAGTATAGAGTAGTATATGTAAATTTGTTGTGGTTTTCACATGGGATGAATTCGTTTTTTTAAATTTTGGACAAAAGTATCTTGTTGATAATATTACATTAGGTATCTGTATTTACCTTATCAGATTCGTAACTGGTGACTAGAAGTGTTCCTTGGTGAATTTAAGGGGGTTTTTCATATAAAGTTTTGGTCTAATTTTGTCTAAGATGCTTCGTTAAATATAGATACAGTATTAAATTCTTAAAAATATTTTTTTTAAACATTTTTGGAACTAGTGAGTGAAATAATTTGAAATTTGGTACATGGATTTACCTGATGGTCCAAAATCTTATGGGCGTATCCTAAAATTAATGTGCTTCAGAGGTGTAGATACAGGGTATTGGTGGGATAATTAATAAATTAATAATATTAAAAAAAGTGTTTGTAATATCGTTTAAATAAATGTGGTTTAGTTTAGTATTCAAAATATCAATCGAAATTTTGATAAAATCAGACAGACAGATTGACACTCTGATTTGACAAAATCAGAGTGTCAATTTGTAGCAAATTAAAAGATGCATTCGAAGATTACAATTGTTACAACAAAGCAGTGGCGTACTAATTTTATTTAGACAAAGTAATAGGGTATTAGTAGGACGTATCTTCGTCACTGAAGCACCTACATTTTAGGATATGATATCAACTTTTGGACACTACTTAGGTAAATCTATGTACCTAATTTAAAATTATTTCACTCACTAGTTCCAAAAATTTAAAAAAACCACATACACGAGGTGTGTAAATTAAGTAATGAGACCGTTTTTTTATTTTTTTATTCGAATAGAATTACAATTCAGTACAGTCTCCTTCAAAATAACTTCCTTGGGAAGCCACACAGCGCTGGAGACGGTTCTTCCATTCCAGAATATGAGTTCCAGCAGTGCTGGAACACATATACTGCAATAGCCTTCAGCTGGTCGGTTCCAGCCATTTGAATGTTTTCAATGGCCCCAAAATGATGTCCCTTGAGGTGATTTTTTCAATCTCGGGAAGAGAAAAAGTCACAAGGACCCAAATCAGGCCAGTAAGGAGGCTGAGAAGCCACAGGAATATTTTTACTGGTTAAAAACTCGTTTACTGAAATGGCTGTGTGGCTGTGTGACAAGGCTCATTGTCGTGATGCAACATCCAGTTGTTCCTGATATTTGGTCACACACACATGACCTTTTTTCGAAGTTTTTCAAGAACCTCTCTATAAAAGTGTTGCTTACGTTTGGCCTGGTGGCATATACTCTTTGTTGACAACTCCCTGGCTATCAAAAAAGCAAATCATCATGCATTTGATTTTCGACTTCGTCATTACCCTCTTGGGTCTTGGAGAGCTTGAAGTGTGCCATTCCATGCTTTGGCACTTGGTTTCCGGGTCGTATTCAAACACCCAAGTTTCATCACCACTAATGAGACGTTCCATAAAATGGGATCATTTTCAATCGATTCCAAAAAGCCAAGACACCTTTGTCTCCTGATGTCCTTTTGTTCCTGCGAAAGCTTTTTGGAACCATTTTTGCGCAGATTTTTCTCATCCCCAATTCGTTAGTCAAAATCTGATGATGAAAATGTTGCAAAAGTATCCGTTGCGCTGTGTCCAAGTCTAAAGCAAAACTTGATAGCACACCGTTGCTCAAAATTAATGTCACTCATTTTTAAAACGCACTAGAAAAAAGCGGTTTACAAAAAACAGTCACACAGAACAAACAAATGACTCTAACAAGTTCAAACTTGTATTGAAGGTGCGTTACATCTTAACCTACCGCCCTTCCAAGTCCCGTCTCCGCAGTGTTTCTAGATCGGGTGCTACGTTGTCAGTCTCATTACTATACTTACAGACCTCGTATATATAATATTTTCTTTTTATATTATTTCTGATTTATTTTACATTATTGGTTTAGATTTAATAGTAGATTATTTATTAAGCCGTCCATGAATTATAACATTTTTGGCGAACGATTATAAATTTAAGCTGTATGTGTTATATAATACATTTCTAGAATAAGGGTTTTATATCTATTTTTATATCTTGTTTAGTATTTATTATACTATTTTATATGTATATTTATGTTTTATGTTTTATTCTAAGACTTGAGTAATATACAAAATTTTCCATTTAAAAAATTACCGATGACGTCGTCTTTCGCAGGTGGTTCACCATGTGTATTGTCGAAAGTAACAGGACACCCGACTTTGACGATTCCAACGACACGGTAAACGCTCCAAACCATCATTACGTGAAAATACAGTAAACTAAAATAAAAAATCAACCTCTCTTGGGAAATTACGTCAAAATTGTTCGTTTATTTAATATAGAGTTCATACGTGACTTTATGGACACACTGTATAGTCGCATTAACTCACGAACTTTCACACACAATAAGTATAAAAAATTGTCAACTGATTATTATTGCTGTATACCGCATCGTTTACAACCCTTGCCACAGTTGCCATTAAACTACACTGTAAACAATACGCGAATTTTAGTTACTATCTGCTTTATAATCCTTTAATTTCTAGGAAAGAGATAGACATCATCACTAAGACCTCCTACATCAGGGGCTTCTCCCTCTCCTTGATGGTGTTCACGGAACGACTAGCCCTCTACTTAACCCTAGTCGCCTTCGTGCTGATCGGCAACAGACTGACGTCCGACGTGGTCTTCTCCATGGCCCAACTCTTCAACTCTGTCCAGCTGTACATGTGCATCTACTACCCCCACGGCCTGGCCAACTTCGCCGAGGCCAAGGTGTCCATCAAGCGTGTGGAGGAGTTCCTCCTCATGGAGGAGAACGGCACCAGAGCCGTCTTGAACAGCACCACGATCGGAGACAATCCGGGCGAAATAAAAGCGGAAAAAGCCACGGCCAGTTGGTCGCTCTACCCCGTCAGCGACACACTCACGGACATCCACTTGGACATAGTTCCGGGAACGCTGTGCTGCGTCGTGGGAAACGTGGGTGCGGGGAAGACCTCGCTGTTGCAGATGTTGCTCAGGGAATTGCCGTTGAACTGCGGGAAGGTGGATATCGATGGGGTGATATCGTACGCGTCTCAAGAGCCCTGGCTGTTCGTCTCCAGCGTGAGGGATAATATCCTCTTCGGAAGATCGTACGAAAAAAATAGGTAAAGAAAATTCTTTGGTAAAAAAAGCACTTATCTCGATCTAAATAATTTGAGTTTCTGCTATAAATTAAGTTAGTATGGAGACATCCAAAAAAAAACGTCATCAAAGTTGGCCGAGAAAAAAAAAAGACGTATTTCTAATCTTGATCGAATTTATAACCTTATTTACTTGTCAAGACTGTCACATCATATGACAGCTATTGTTTATTTTACAAATTGTGACAGTCACTTGTCAAAAGTTTGACATAACCGAAAAGCTTAGACATGACCGCTATTTCCATCTCTCTCGTTCATAGCCAGAGTTGATGACGTTTTTTTTGGATGTCTATATAATCACAACTTTTAGTACAAGGTTTTTATTACTAGGGTCCGGAAAGTGTGCCACAACGCAGGGTCAGACTCATAATCCGTCATGTATGGAGTAAATATATGTTTATAACCTATCGCTTGTGTCATTCAGAAACCTGTCTCCATTGCTTCAGTGTACATTTCCACAACCTTCGTCTTTCTGCATTTCTTCTCGTTAATAGTGAGCGATATGGCCTGTACATATGGCTGTAGAAGGATAATGATCGTTCCACATCTACTGAAGTTAAAGATGCAAATTAAAAATAGTTCACATGGACAGAGGACAACACACCACGTACATTATTTTCACTAATTTCGCGCAGTTGTTTGTATCACCAACAATTGTTTGTTGTCACTGACATCAGTACATTATTATTTTTTACATATACAGATGATAATGCACGTGTTACTACTATTTATATATTTTTTATACTGTTATTTGCAAAACGCGTTTACTAGCTATTAATCGGGGGCGAAATATCTGAAACACCTAAAATTCGTATTAGAACATTAACGACCTTATTACCACAATGATCGTTTCGTTGTTTCGTCCACTGTCAGCCACAGAAATTTATTGGGTATGTCTTGGATATTTCCATGACACGTTGATATACTATCTTCTATATATTTGGTTTACGCAATGTAGGCTACTAGGCAATGGAAAATCGGAAAATTAGGAAAAAACGTCTAAAGTAAATGTTGTCGACCACGTTCCTCGAAAGGCTACATGCGCAAAACATTATGAACAAATCAAAGCAAAATTCCTTTTTTGTAATAGTACCAGTGATATTTTGTTGATGTATATTCGAATATTAAATGTCTTTCAAAGTTTCGGCGTCTACGAAATATATATCGAGGATTGCAAGGAATACATAAAATACGAGTATGTGATCTGTCAATTGTTAAATCGTCATAATTTTCAATCAAAATTTTCAGTCTATTCACAAATGATAACGACTGTGCCTTTTTTGCAAAAATCCACGACATGTCATCACATAAAATTATTTTGAACTCGGCGTTCTACAGTCTATTTGTTCGTATCGAGTTAACGTAACATACTACGGAATCGTCGCACGCAGCGTGGCTAAACTGCATACAAGTATCCCGACCATCCGCACGGGAGTTGGGTACTAAAACCCCAGTGCACGTTATTGGGCACGGTCAGTGGCGTACGTATGCACGGGCAAGAAATACGCGCGTATATAATTTATAAGGCACTTGGAAAATACTGTTTATACTCACAGAGTTGTATAGCACGGTATATTTGTATACCGTGGTTGTATAGGGCTGACATTGCGTTGTGGCATACTTTCCGGACCCTATTTATTACTATTTGAAGAGTGATCAAACAAAACGCAATTAACACATTTTTCATGTTTTCTAAGACTGGCACAGTGCGTTTATTAAAAGTATGAGATAAGTCCATCGGTAACATCAGAATCGGTCAAAATGCAATAATTCCAATTGAAACGTAACCAAAAGTTTCAGTGATTCAATCAATCAAAACGTAATAAATCCTTTGGAACAAATCCTTTGGTTGCTCAAAATTTATTCGCGACTTACTCAAAACTGTTTCAAGTGGATTTATTGTGTGATTGATCACTCCTCATTTAGAAACGTACTTGGGTAGTTTTACTTTTATCAATTAATGTATATTCTATAATAAAATATGATATTAACAATAATGATTTCCAAAACCATTTTTAGATACGACGAAATTGTACGGGTATGCGCTTTAGAAAGAGATTTCGAGCAGTTTCCACACGGTGACAAGACTTTAGTCGAAGAAAGAGGCGTATCCTTGAGTGGTGGTCAGAGGGCAAGAATAAACTTGGCGAGGGCTGTATATGCTAAGGCCGACATATACCTCTTAGACGATCCCCTGTCTGCTGTTGACACACACGTGGGCAAGCACTTATTCGAAGAATGTATCAAAAAATACTTAAATAACAAGACTAGGATTTTGGTGACTCACCAGTTGCAATTTCTAAAACAGGCTGATATTATCATTATTATGAATAACGTAAGTTCTTTCTATTTTCTTGATGTTTCTTCTTCCTATTTTCTAAGTTACCCTTGATGAGAGCAATAATATACTTTTATGTTTTGTATGTAATGGGGTTGTAATCAAACGGTAACTTGTTCAACTGTAATACTAATTTTCCATACACTGAAATAAGCAAAATATCCATTTTATACAGGGTATGTATAAAATAATAATAATAATATACTCACCCTATAATTACTCCGAAGAGTAACCCCAAAGGTCCTCTCAGGGATCTGTGCGGGGAAGGGATGGCTATTATTATTATTTGCCACGGCGCACTGGGAGCGACTTAAGATTATTTCGGTAACGCATTTGCTTTACAGTTCTGAGGAAACCCAGAAAACTCAGAACATTACCAAATCTAGGGCATGTGCGGTTGGATTGGCATCTATGCATCCACACCTATACTAGTGTGTACTAGTGGTTGCATATCAAGTCCTGGCAGAGAAAGTGAGACAATTAAAAATCCTCTACCTCGGACAAGACTCGAACAACGCGCACAGAGGTATCGCGACTGGAAAGACGGTGCTTTAACCCACTCGGCTACCCGTGCCCCTATGTATATCATAAAATAATATGTATATCATAAATTTAACAGAACGTTCCTGACCTATATATAATACAAATATACACCACTGTGGAGCAACCTATTTTCAACGGAATAATCAGAAATAAGCTTTTGTTTTCCGTAGCCACCTCTTATTAAAAAACTAAACGGTGATAAAACAAAGCTAGATTTTATTAAATGCAATTTTCACAAAAACGGGTAACTTTTCGAATTTTTAACAGGAATAAGGTTCTTTTTATTTTTCTAATTAATTTGAATATGGTGTAACCAGATTTAAGAAATTTTGTCTGGTCTAAGGATTATGGCCCAAAAACGAATCGAGTTTCGGGTTAACTACTTTTCAGTTTTAAGAGAAATATATAAGAATCTAGCTACTTACTTAATCCTAAGAATAAGCGCTAATGTCTTTGAAATGTTTGTCTTTACACATGATGGATATATAAAAATAAATTAAATGGAATGGAATCAAAATGAAAACTTTGAAAGGCTGTACAAATGCATATTTGTATATAGGTAGATTTAGTTAAATCGACATTATTTAGCTCCAGGAATACGCTGTTATATTTATGACATACCATTTAGGAACACCCTGTATAAAAAAATTATCTATTGCCTAAATATCAGAAAACAACGTATTTCCTTATTTTCTGTGAGAATTAGATTTACATTTGAAATTAAAGTATGTCGATTGTTAACATTTGTTAATAATAGGGAATCGATGCTAATTCCTAACATTTCCAGTTTATTTTTAAATTTTGCCAGTGCCATTCACGGACTTTTTAACTTGTTTTTCTTTAGGGAGGATAACTAAAGTTGGATCTTTCAACGAATTGACAGAAAGCGAATTAAGCAGTCTATACCCTGAAACAACACACGAGGAAAAAGAAAAAGTCACGAAGTCGATAGATCAAGAGAAACTCAACTAATTTGTTCCAATGTAAGTCCACTACATATACGGTGGAGACTTTAACTGGAATATATTCGCTAGCGGGGTGGTGAATCATTTTTTCAAAAAATTCCCGAGACACGTCAACTTTTAAATGTATTTACCTACATTTTGCAAGTAATATGAAAAATATAGCCCTTCAGGGGTGGCTATAAAAATAATTCACCACCCCGCTAGCGAGTATATTCCAGTTAAAGTCTCCACCGTGTATTTTAAAAAGTCACATGTACTGCTAATATAAAGGTCTTTACCCACTATACAGTAACATACTAGGACCGTAACCGTATCGACACAATGCAACCAAATATTCTTTATATGGTTTAGTATCAGACAACACCCACTAGACCGTTCCGTCACCAGCCAACAACGTAGCGTGCCATGAGCCGGCCGTCAACAATTTGACGTCCACATATTTTTGTAGGTATCGGCACGAAACGCGCTTGGTAGGCTGTGTTGTTGTCACACCGGTGTGCGCAGGCGGCTCACAGAGTTTTTGCCGCGTATGAACCGCGTTATAGCCCCGTTTACCCTGCGTTGTTATCCTCGATTGGACACAGTTCTTAGCTAACCGTGAACAAATGCACACATGCATACATTATGGAGGATGAAAAATTGATAGAATATGTTCGTAAAAATGAATTTATTTACAATGACGTCATACGAAAATACTGGAAAAATGTTTCTTCATCATCAACTAGGTGCCTGTATAATGTCCAATATTCTCCCTCGGCTTTTCTTTTTCTTAGAGCTTCGTGAATCCAATAGCGTCAGATGGTCTTTTTTTTGTGTTTCTTTTTCCTCCTCCTCGTCCAAATGGCTAGTTCTTTTAAAGATAATTTTCTTATAGGAATTATTTATTTTAAGAAAAATTACAACGCGATAAACTGTATAGATTGTAGTTATCTCGACGGATGCGTCCGCTACACGAAAACGAACTAAAATAATAACTATATTCAACTGATAGAACGGACTCCCAACGGCTAGCGAACGGGCAAGGCAGAAATCATAAGCGTTGTATACCGGGATGAAACGCTGTTGATTCGTTGCAGTGGGCATAGTAGTACTTCAGTCACTACTATGCCTGCTTCTTTTCGTGCCTGAAACGTTCCTCTTATGGTCAGGGTATGGTACGGTGTAGTGTGTCGACGCCTTAAGTTTCGAGGCTTTTTAGAAATAAAAGTATATATAGCTATTCTCCCAGAGATACTGTGAAAAAATAATAATTTGTGAGTCTAGTGCTGAGGAGGTGTGGATCATTTGAAATGATAAAAAAAATAAATATATATAAAAGATATATTTAATATATTACAATAGTTTTTAAACAAACAGTTTTTCGAGATACTGCTGAAGTTTAAAAAAAACAGTTCAAATTCAAGTTTTGTTTATTGATAACACAGGTCAACAAAAAAAATGTTTGTAAAAACTTTTTAAACCAATTCACCTAAATCTCATGTATTTTTGGGTGTTGAAACCGTATTTGGTATCAGTTTTTTTTATCACCCACAATTCGATTCTTCGACATACATCGATTATATATTTAAAAATAGGGAAAATTTGATACATTAAAATTAAAAAATCATAGTTTTTTTATTAGGTTACAATTTTTACTTACGATAATATTAAATTACTACAATGCGAATGTTTTAGATGCTTATTTTTTTAAATTTCCTTTCCCTTTCTTCTGTAAAGTTTCTTGCATTGATTTTTTCTCCGATGTGATGTACTTTGTTGTTCTGTGTGAAGCCCAAATTAATCACCCATCATGTTGATATTCCACCGTCTATAGTATCGTTTCTCTATCTATTTTATGTCCTGATGAAACCGTTCCCCCTGCTCTTCACTCACATCATTTTTAGGAAAAACCCAAGATGATTGTGTAAGAAGTGGACTTAGTTCCTAACTGTGAAACGAAGTTCACAGTTAGGAACTTTCACATTGCCCAAAACTTAGTCACAACTTCTTTAAATGATATCCAAGTCTCATTTTCCTTTGTATTCATCATTGGAGCTGGAATCGAACATCATTTTACCAAATTCAGGCCCAACGAAAACCCCTTCTTTCAGTTTACCTTCTTATAAATGAGAAAATTTTCTACACAAACATTTAAAACAATCACCATATTTAGGCAAAGCTTGTACAAATTGTTTCATTAACCCCAACTTTATGTGTAGTGGGGGTAGAAGAATCTTTTTTGGGTCTACTAAAAATGTATGCAAAATGTTCTTCTCGTCAGGTGTCTTTTTCTTACGTTAAATGTTCTTCTCGCCATTGTTTTTTGGACCAAAGTTGATCCCTTACTCTGCTGTCCCACTCACATATAAAACATAGAAACTTATGGTAAATCCCTTTTGTTGACCAAGGAGCATAGGCAATTTTTAAATCTCCACATAGCATCCAAAGCTGTATAGATAATTTTCTGTAAAATTATGTTAAGATTTTCGTTAAGTTAAGTTTTTTTTTCATGTGGACTAAATGAGCAACAGGCAATGAAGCATAAGTATTTCCATTGTGTAACAACGTCATAATATTTAAACGATTACAAATATTTTTTTCACATTTTAAACAATAAAATATATTTTTTTAATATTAAAATGTGAGAAATTGGTGGGTGATACGACTCTTTTATTATTATTTTCGAAATCAGCAAACCAAATATCACAGGAATTAGGTAAAATTATTGAAAAGTTTTTTCATCGTTGTCCTGTATGATTATATTAGTACCTTAAAAATAGTTCGAAAAAAATCCTTTATTTAACGACTAGTTTGTTTCTCAAAAATAAACCTGCAAAATTTGAAATTTATCGATACAATATTTCCCGAAAAATTATTATCATCGATTTCAAAAATTGTATGTGAACACTCAAGCACGCAAATTTCAATACGTTTGCAACTTGCACACTTATTTTAAGGCCTTTAAGAACAAGACTATATTGAATAAAACATAGTTAGATTGTATTGTGTATAAAATACAATTCATTCATCTCACCTTGAATGCTTTAACTTCAAACTTTCAGGAAATATTCTCCAGGCGGTATGCTTATGGGAAATATAAAAACACGCAAAATTTTTTTACGAATTTTATACTCATAAGCTGATAAATCATTTCGTTAGGTGTGATTTTATTTCTATATAAAAAAAATCGGATGTAAATTTTGTGACAAAAGAAAAACCACTACGCGATTTTCTATACGTTAAACATGACTTTACACTTTATTATTCCAGGACACTTCCGACGATGATGAAATTGGACCTGAAAAGAGTCCAGAAGAAGTTGAAAAGGGCGCTATCCCAGCTTCTCTTTTACGCAGAATATTATCGATATGGTGCTGGCATAATCGTCCTCCTATCCTTAGTGTTCTTGTTGATAATTGCTCAATTAGCGTCCAATGCTGCTGACCTCTGGGTTACTTATTGGTAAGTTTCATGGAGGAGGATAAAAAATAATTTAAGTTACAAAACCCATAATTTCAAATTACTGTTATAATGGACAAATTAGCAAAGTTGTTGAACTAACAGTGATCACTAAAGCTTTTTCAAAATTTTTGACCCTCTAAAAAATATATCTGTTGGCCTTGAGTTGAAGATCATCCTGTTCAAAAATACAGATTTTTGTATCTGTATAGATACTTTATTTAGCATATTTTACAGATCCTATATTTCTGGTTCTTAATGGACCACATTGTAAATACAGTGTTTCTAAAGTGGTCCTAATTTTTGTAATTAATGAACTATTTAATTTATTATTAGGTACATATGAATATTGTACTGCATATTTTTATATAATTTTTAGTTACAAGTCATTCAGAGTAAGAAGGATAATCAATATAATGTTTTTTAATAGATTTTGTTTCCAAAATATCAGTTTATTTGTTTCAGTCTTGAGTTCTGTGGAAAAGTAGGTCTAATCCTTTTTTAGAAAGATTGAACTAAAAATATCACAATTATATATATGTTTGTGTATTTGTTGGAGCTGTAAAATTATGAGCAATTTATAATTTCAAAGTAATTTAGCTCCTTTTTTTCATATGGGAATACCCTGGATACATTGTGTTTTTAAAATCTTTAAAATATACTCTTTTTAATGATACCAAAGTTATAAAGTAGGTAATTAATTTTACATAAGTTATATTTATCTATCACAAGCTTTGAGGCCTTTGAAATTTAAAAATTAAATCAGAAATTTTACAAAAAAAACGTGAAAAAAATGAAAATAAATTATTCTGTTTTTTTCCCTCTCTAAGAACGACTTGTAAACCGTAATTAAACAAAAATATACAGGGCGTCCCATTTAAAAATACTAATATTATATTTATTTTTTGAATATAGATGGCTATGGAAAAACGTAAAAAACGCTAACCAAAACACTTTAAATGCCAAGCTGTTTGAAACAGCGAAACTACGAAACGCGTATTTATTTCCTTTTAAAAAATTATTGAGTGTAGCCTGTGGCCTATTTTCGTAGACACCCGGTATATTATGTATAATATATGTGTTAAAAAGTCGACGAAATATGACACAATTAATATATCACTATGTATTTATTAAATATATATTCATATATAAGGGGTAACACCACTCTAGCGACCGAAAAAAGGCCTAACTTTAAGAATTTATTTTAGGATAATGGGAAAAGGAAGAGTATTTCTTTTTAGATAAAGTATAAAAATAATTTTTTTATTGTTATTTTAATACAAAATGGCGGAGATACAGCCAATCTTCGACAGCGCCTTTTTAAGGTCCTTCACGGCCGGACAAATTTCTCAGATAACTGAAGACCTAGTACAAAAAACGAAAAAATCTTCTTAATCTACATACTATTGGATAGATAAGTACACAGGGGTTTGTTTTTAAATCGATTTTTGTGCAAATGGCGCACTTATGAAAAAAAAACTCGATTTTCGGCCAAAAAAATCGGCAGTAAATTGTTTATAAAAAAAAATGTTTTCATCGAATCAAAAAACGGCTACGTACTTCTATGGAAAATGTAGCTTTGGATTTTGGATGGATTGGGACGCTTTGGATGAATTGGGAAGCTACAGTTAAAATTTCAGATCGATCCATTGAACGGTCTCCGAATAATCTTTCCGGCAAGTTCGAAAAAAAGTGGTTTCGAGAAAAAACGCGTTTAAAGTTTTATAAGCACTTAAATTGTCAAAATCTCTTTTTACCTTTAATCTGCGATGCCTGCTCCATACATTTGACCATCTATATTGATGTTCGCCTCCTCCTCTTCTTTTTTGGTGCATCAGTAAGAGAGCGCTCAGAAAAAAATCCGAGACCGCGAAATTTCGAAAATTACGCGCTTAGAGTGAGTGTGGCAAAATTGACAATAAAACCTGTTAATTTTTTTTCATTATGGGACCAATTGTATATCATTTTTATGACCCTAAAGTACAATTTAAGACAAAAAAATCGATTTTTTCAAAATCCTAGAGTGGTGTTACCCCTTAATACTGCGATATATATTCGTTTACGAATGTAACCTCTTTGTATGTTATGTTGCAGGACTAATATGGATGAACAAAAACACAATCTAACTGATTCATTTCTGGTAGACGACGATTTCACTTTATCGTCGGGCAATGCATCGGAAATTGAAACAGATGACTCCATGTTGTACACCCTTGAGAATTCCACGGAACCTATGATGTTTAACGACTCTTTCATTTTCGGTGATATGAACATGGAACCTAACGAGTTTATAGGATCGCGAGATTTCTACATTATAGTTTATACCGTCTTCATCGTAGCGTCTATGATTCTAACTCCCGCTCGATCCTTACTCTTCTACAAAATATTCATGAACGCATCAAAAGGACTCCATAATAAGATGTTCAGTAATGTTTTGAGGGCTCCAATGAGATTTTTCGACGTGAATCCTTCAGGTAAGTTGATGTGTTAGGGTGGTTGGAAAATAATGCAACTCAACATTAATCATTCCTTTATATAGAAAATGTATCATATAATGTTAATTCAGATCATGTACAGGTCCGAAGAGGTTTCAATAAACGCATTATTAAACGCACTACTTTACTTGCACTCGGAAGAAAATCTCTCTTCTCATCCCAGAAGGTGCTCAACCCATCCTTCAAAGTTGTGTTCTCCACTTATATGAAAGAGATATCTCACGCCTCTGATAAGAAGATTCACGGTTTTGACTTTCCCACACACATAACTCACCCTATCTCTTCCCAATTGACTAGTAATAAAATTAAAGTAAAATCAGGAGACTATGTTCTTTCGATTCTGCAACTATGAGCCAGGAGGATTATCTTAAAGGAAAAGAAGATGGTGTTGTGTGAAGGAGAAGATGGTGTGATGTGGTAAAGGAAACGAAGATGGAGAATTGAAACAAACTCATTACCCTGTATCGCTGAAAAAAATTAAATGAAACTCACGAAGCTACGCACGTGAGGTCATGACCACACAAAACATTCTATGTCTTTGGACCCACGACGTCATGCGTCACATAGAATGTCAAAATGAGTAGAATTGAATGAGGGCTGGAATGAGGAATTATATAAGAGTTAAATGAGGGCCGAGATGAAGGTTTAAATGAGGGATAGCTCTCATCCAGGCCCAGGCCGGGTGGGGGGGGGGGGGGGGTGCGTGACTTGACGCATGACGCAAGGGGCCCACAATAAAGACATATAATGTCAATATGGAGTCTGACTTGTGTATTTGACTGGAAAAAATATAATTCTTTTTAATTCTCTGAGAAAAGAACACTTTTTTTTCTTGTAAAATTTGTTATTGTACCACCTTCGTCCATCATTGGGAAATCTAATATCTTCCTCTTTAGAGTAAGTAGCAGAAATATAATTCCGCTGATTTTATTGCGAAGAATTTCTACAAGTATCTGGACAGTCTCAGTTATTTCTGATATTCCTGTTTTTATTGAACGATGGTAGAGAGTGACAGAGATAATAAATGGACAAGACAAAGCATTCTAGAACATTGTTCTAGAGCATTTCTAGAGACTTTTCCAAAAAAAAAAAACAAGTTTTGTATCTTTTTTTTCCAAACGATTTCTAAAATGTTTTTTATTGTCAAATATGCCAGTCTATATTTTCAATGACCCAAGGTATTGAGTATGTTGCAACTAATTTGGAAGTGATATGATGAGTTATGTGTGGAGGTCAGTCAATGCCGTGCAACTCTTCATTAAAGGGTATGAGAGAGTTTATGAATAGAGAACACAAACTTTGAAGACTGACCTCAACAATAATTTCTGTGTCCTACCCTTTTTCTGGGGTGAGAAGAAACATTTTGTTCTGAGTACAAGTGGCACGAATTATGTAGATCACCTATTTCTTAAAGAGATGTCGTCCCCTCTGTCATCTCTGTTTGAAACCTGTTCGGACTTTTAAACGAACTGAATTGACATTTTTATTATACATTTTTTAAAGGAACAGGCTTTATTATGCATATTACTTTCCAGACACATTGTTAATCAAGAATAATTTAAAAGCCACTTTGTATGCAAAATAAACCGTCTTTGTTTTATATTTGTTATAAAATCAGATTTAAAAATATTTGAAAACATTGATACACTTTGAACCACTTAACACTGAACTACTCTTTGTTTTGTTTTTGTTTTTTTTTGTGATTAAAAATGTTCAAGTATGAATTTGTTTCTACGCTAAAATTTCAATTATCTTTCTGTGATTTCAGGCAGGATATTGAACAGATTTTCCAACGACATGGGAGTGATAGACGAACTTTTACCTCGAGCAACACTCGACGCATTGCAAGTATTCCTCGTTATGTCAGGTATTCTTATGATCGTCTTCATCGTAAGTCCTTGGATGATCGCACCAGCAGCGTTGTTGGGACTCCTTTTTTATTATTTGCGAGTGGTCTACTTGAAAAGTGCCCAGGATGTCAAAAGATTAGAAGGAGTCAGTAAGTAATCGATACCGAATTTTACATCTTGTTTACTCTGAATTTCAATATCATATATTATTTTAGTAGGTAGCAAAATTGGATCTAAGTTTGATCTAGCCACTTTAAAAGATTTAAGGTAAACCGGGGTAAGTGGACATTGGGGGCAAGTGGAACCCAAGGCTGTTTCAGGCCCTGGGTGTTAAAAGACAACAACGAAATCTACCAGATTCCATTCATACTATTTCCACTGATACCAAGATGGAGCTTGGAATAGGTTAGATGCACGTGCACGTGGAGAGGAACGCTTTGTTTGGGCTAGTCTGTTTTCAACTGTCAAAATTTTAGTTCCTCACAATTATAGGTATATATAAATAAAGAATTAAAAAAAAATCACATTAGCACTTTTTTGTGTCTTTATACGAGGCGCGTTCATAAACTAAGGGCCGTTTGCTTATATATAAATATTGGCGCTTCGAAGCACAGTTTTACTACTGCAGCGCCATCTACTGACTCATTGCGAAGCTACAGCGTCATTTGTTTTGATTCTGAAGTCGTATTGTTGTCCGTGAATGCAAAGAACAATGGCCGCGAAAATCGTTGATCCCGCCAACTGTGAAGTGCGTTCTGTGATTCGTTTCTTACGTGCAAAAGGATCGTCGGCTGCTGAAATTCATCGGGAGTTATGCCTGGTTTACGGACCTACAGTTATGAGTGAAGGAAAGGTTAGACAATGGTGCCGTGATTTTAAAAATGGCCGAACAAATGTCCATGACGAAGAGCGGAGTGGCAGGCCCAGTATCCAGACCGATGAAATCGGTTCACAAGTGGACCAAATACTGCGATCTGATCGTCGATGGACGATTAGTGGTCTGGCTAACAAATTTCCTCAACTTGGACGCACTACTGTTTACAATATTGTCACAGAAAACCTCGCATACCGCAAATTGTGTGAAAGGTGGGTAGCAAAAATGCTCACCGACCACCACAAAGAGCAAAGAATGTCTAGTGGACGAAAGTTTTTGGCCCGTTATCAACAAGATGGAGATGATTTGTTTTCTCACATTGTTACTGGGGACGAGACGTGGGTATCCTACGCCAACCCAGAAACAAAACTGCAATCGATGCAGTGGCGACACTCATCTTCACCAAAACCGAAAAAGTTTAAGCAAACTCAGTACACAAGTCGAAAATTGATGGCTACAGTTTTTTGGGACAAAGACGGTGTTCTTTTTGGTTGATTTCGTGGAACGTGGGACAACAATTACAGCTGACATGTACTGCGAAACGCTCAAAAATTGAGACGTGCGATCCAAAACAAACGCCGCGGGAAACTGTCATTTGGCATAATCCTCCTCCACGATAACGCGCGTCCTCACACTGCTGCCAAAACCAATGAGAAAATTCAAGATTTTCGTTGGGAACTTTTTGACCACCCACCGTACAGTCCCGACCTTGCACCTAGCGACTACTTCCTCTTCTTGCATTTTAAACAGTGGCTCGGTGGACAACGTTTTGAAACCGAAGAGGGACTCAAAAAACGCCGTTGTCAACTGGTCCAACTCTCAGGCGGCAAGCTTCTATGCAGAGGGGTTAAAGAAGCTGGTGCAGCGGTACGAAAAATGCTTAGAAGTGAACGGTGATTATGTAGAGAAGTAAAGTAAGATTGTACCTAACTAAATATGACAATAAAATTTGTTTCTTATGAGTACATTTTTTTCTGTGACCAAACGGCCCTTACTTTATGAACGCGCCTCGTATATATTTTCTAATTGCATTTGCCCCGTTCTATTGCCAATGGTTTTAAGATGCAAACGAGCTATGGGTTCCATACCACCCCCAACGACGGGGTAAGTGAAACCCAAGGCACTTAATTTTATTTTGGCTTTGTTTTTAAATGACAGGTGAGAGCCATTGACCTACGGACTTCAGAATCAATAAAGAGTAAGAAAATTAACTAATGCTGAAAATATGATGGAAATCAGTTTAAAATTGTAAGTGTTTCCCTCAGAATAAAGTTGACCTATTGAAATCAAGGGTTCCACTTATCCCGGTTTACCTTAACTGTATGTGTTCAAGTAAAACAATTAAAACCATATTGATTAGGTAATAAGGAAAGCTATTTATCGGTAATTTGTAGTTTGGTATCACGTAGAGTAATTTTAGTTTTCTGTTGCCTCATACATATTTTCTTGAATTCAGATACATTTATTTATGATAATATGTTTCATATCATTTTAGATAGAGCACCGGTATTTTCGCATATATCTGCCTCACTACATGGGATGCCGACAATTAGAGCCTCGAATGCGGAAAAAAATGGTCATAAATGAATTCGATTCGCTACAAGATCAACATACGAGTACCTGGTATACTTATATAGCTTGTAGTGAAATATTCGGATTTTGGTTGGACGTTATCAGTACAATATTCTTGGCCCTTGTAACGTTCCAGTTTCTAGTTTTTAAGGGAGGTGAGTAACTGTTAATAACTATGATAAATTCCATCCTGAATGTCCTTATGGACGGAAAATTTGCTTCAGTGTCTGTTAATTAAAATATGATATTAATTCATCATAAAAGCGAGGACAGCCATAATAATTCAACAACAATTAGACTAAATACTTTCAAATAATCAGCAAAAAAGCAGACGGTTTGTAGCAAGATTAATAACAATGTCATTAATGAAGAATATAAAAAGCAGTGGGCCAATAAATCGATCCCTGAGAAACACCACAATTTGCTACATATTCAACAGACTTGAAACCATTAAAACAATTAAAAAAAATAAATTACATTTATACAATAGCACCCAAAAAAAGTAATTTAAATATATCCGCTATTTATGTATTTCAATTAAAAAAAAAGTAAATCAATTTATGTAGAATAAAGAGATGTACGAGGTATGTAAATTAAGTAATGAAACTGATTTTTTTTAATTTTTTTTTATTCGAATAGATTACAATTCAGTATTGTCTCCTACAAAATAACTTCCTTGAGAAGCCACACAGCGCTGGAGGCGGTTCCTCATAGCAGTTCTGGAACTCATATACTGCAATAGCCTTCAGGTGGTCGGTTACAGCCGTTTGAATGTTTTCTGTCGTCCCAAAATGACGACCCTTGAGGTGATTTTTCATTCTCGGGAAGAGAAAAAAAGTCACAAGGACTCAAGTTATGCGAATAAAGAGGCTGAGGAGCCATAGGAAAGTTTTTACTTGATTCAAACTCGTTTATTGAAATAGCTGTGTGACAATGCGCATTGTCCTGATGCAAAATTCAGTTGTTCTTGATGTTTGGTCTCCCACGCACGACCATTTTTCGAAGTTTTTCAAGAACCTCTTGGTAAAAGTATTGATTTACTGTTTGGCCTGGAGGCATAAACTCTTTGTGAACAATTCCCTGGCTATCAAAAAAGCAAATCAGCATATATTTGATCTTCGACTTGCTCATTCTTATTTTTTTGCGTCTTGGAGAGCTTAAAGTGTGTCATTCCATGCTTGGGCGCTTGGTTTCCGGGTCATACTTAAAAACCCAAGTCTTATCACCAGTGATGACACGTTCCAAAAATGGGGACCATTTTCAATCGATTCCAAATAGTCAAGACACCTTTCTCTTCTAATGTCCTTTTGTTCCTGAGAAAGATTTTTGGAATCATATTTGCGCAGATTTTTCTCATCCCCAATTCATTAGTCACAATCTGATGAACAGTGGTGTGATTCAATTAACTATTCCCCAAATTTAACATCATTCTTGTCGTCAACCGACGATATGAACGCACAAGATTCCTTATTCTATCGACATTTTCATCGGTTCTTGAAGATGAAGGCCTTCCGCTGCGTGGTTCATCTTCAATCGACTATCTTCCTTCTGAGAATGCCTTAAACCACCGAAAAACCTGGTGAAACCTTCTTGAAAAAACACTGTCATCGTAGGCGTGTTGAAGTTTTGCAAAAGTATCCGTTGCGCTGTGTCCAAGTCGGAGGCAAACCTGATAGCACACCGTTGCTCAAAATTAATGTCACTCATTTTTAAAACAAAATAAAAAAAATGGTTTACGAAAACAGTCGCTAATAAGAAACAAATGACTAACTAACTGACAAGTTTAAAATTGTACTGAAGATGCACTACATGTCAACCTGTCGCCCTTCCAAGTCTCCCCAGTTTTGTTAGATGGGGCGCTACATTGCCAGTCTCGTTACCTAATTTACACACTTCGTATAAGTTAGGACAAAAATATACGAGGTGTCATTGAAAAAAATAAAATAGAGTAATAAAATATATATATCATAAATAACTGTTAGCGGTTCAAAAACATTGGATGCCAAAAACAAAATATATGAGCCACAGTTTTCAAGATGTCACCGACAAAATAGTTCACCTACAAGCCTCAGCACATAACCCAATAAACACACATACGTTAAAAAAAACGTTTTTAATGTCCAAGCACCGTTTGAAAAATGCGTGTCGTTACTACGTACATTCAACTTAAAAATGTCGCGGTTTTAAACGTTTAACGCAACGAAAAATAAAAACGTTTAAAGTAAGTGACCTCACAACGTTCATTTTACATCTGAATAATCTTAAATATATACGTTTCTAAATAATCTTTTAATAACGTTAAATATTAAGGGAAATTAAACGTATTGGTATACGTTTAAGAAATGTGTTTTTCAACGTTGTTCTAACGGGTTATCTACAACCGTTAAAATTTTAACCTACCAATAACTGTCGCAGTTACACGTAAAGTAAACAGTATATAATTATGCAAAAAAAAATATATTCAAGTATATAAACATAATATAATTAGTAATAATATATATACACATATACATGTCTGGGAACTGAAAGCAAACTGCTTGAAATCAAAAACATAAGAAACTTAAATTCTATTATTGCTGTTCTATGGTGTGTTTCTTGACGTCATTTGGTTTAAGTATTTTGGTGGCCGAATGTTTCAGCCGTTCTTTGACACTCCAAGCATTTGCAGGTCATTATTTTTGTTTGTCGGGAAATTAAGATTAACGTCCTCTGAAAAAAAGTTTGATATAAAACATTGATACGACTCTTTACCTAATATGCATCTTATTACCACAATAGATATTGTAGAACTATTGCCATTGTAACATAATTGTTTAAACTGTCAGCCATCCGGATTAATAACTGATCAAGAATACCTAAATAAAACATTTCGTCATTAGTTAGATGAAAAATACGACTTATTCTATACTATCACTAGATGAACGGTCACTGGTCAATTCTGCACCTGGTTTTTTTCTCGTATTTTTAAATTAAGGCCAGAATAATTATGTATCTGTGAAAGTTGATAGTTTTGTTGGTATTTGAACAAGAAGGTTACATGATAAAACATGCAATGGGAGTTCAGTTGGGTGGGGGGCTCACTCTTTGAAAAATTCTCACTATTTGAAAGACAGTTCCTAAAAAAATTCCTTTTCATTGTTTTTTTTTTTCAATTGGCGATTAAATACAATTTTTAAGTGTATCATAGTTACTCTGCTGTACCTACAAAAAAATGTAGTAATGAAAATGAAATTGTATAACGGACAAATTAGCAATAGGTAAAATAAATACTTGCTGATTACAATGTGGAAAATGTCTGGCATTCATTACGAATTACATGACAAACAAAAAAAAAAGAAATACAGGTCTACTTACCTATACAAATGCAGAAGAATATAAAAAACACTTCTCCTTGGCAGGGTCACCCGTAAATGCAATAATGTAATACATAAGAAATAACAGGAAATAACACGCGTCATGTGATTCGCATAAGCCAATACAGTTATTTTCCCCACACAGAGCGTTCTAGTTACGTCATCATTGATACGTTTTGAAAACGTTTTTTTTTCGTTTCTTAAACGGGTGAGGGATTCGTTTAGATCACGTGTAGGTGTTTTAAAATACGTGTGTTTGGAATTAATGATAAAAAATATTATTTAATAATATTTTCCAATAACAAAAGTAGGATTAATGTTCGTTTAAAACACGTTTTATATATACCAATAACTCACGTATCTCTTATATTTTACAAAGACGTTTCTTTTACAACCAAATAGAGTACTAAGTCAAAGTAAACATTGTATTAACGTTTGACAGAACAGTTGTATAATTTACTTTGAACAACGTTATTTTAATGTTTTCAAAGAGACTGTTTAGATTTTTCGTTTAAAAATCCTATAGTTTTAACGTTTTATTTAACCGTTATTTTCTCGACGATATATAAACGGTTGTTATTCAATCGTATCGAAACGTATCACGTTTCTTTAACCAATGACACGTTAAAGTTACGTTTCTATAACGTGTGTTTACTGGGAAATAGCTACTGTGTATAGCATTGCCAATATCTTTCAACTTTCATTGAACATATTAAAATTATTGCGAGGATAATATTCTTATTTTAATACCTTTTTTAGACAAATAAATAATTTTATTTATATGAGCTTATCTCAAACCATATGTCGGTTTAACAAGATAGTTATATCGGTCTAAAAAGATTAGAAAATTATTTTCTAATCTTTATCTTTTCACGTCCAAGTGATGTGAACGCGTCCATTGGAGATTTTGATGTAACAAATAATGTGTTGGACACACAAGCAAAATAAATGTTAATAAAACGAAAAGTGGTTGGTTAATTGACTTCAGTTTATAATTTAGCCATCTTTTTCAGAAAATTTCCTCAGCGGCAACGTGGGCCTCGTAATATCCCAGAGTTTAGTTTTGACCGGAATGTTACAAATAGGTGTTCGACAGACGGCCGAAGTAGCGAGCAACATGACCAGCGTGGAAAGAGTCCTGCAGTACACAAAGTTGGAGAGGGAGAGTTACGAACATCAACCGACCAAAAACTTAGAGAAGGACTGGGCCCACTTCGCTAAGCTTACCTATAAGAACCCCGAACGGAACTGGCCGCAGTCCGGCAAAGTTACCTTCAAGAACACTTACCTGAAGTACTCGCTGGACAGCGAGCCTGTGCTGAAGAATTTAAATATAGAAATAAAGGCAGGCGAAAAGGTACATGAAGCATTTTATAAATAAATGTGCACTACAGACTTAAATCAAAGTGTTGCTTGCTTTCCATTTTGCATTCGTATAACCAAACGTATTAGAAACTTTCAATAACACTGTAACAAAATATTGGTCATGTCTTGTCCTTGGGGTGGGACCTATTGTCCTTAATTCAGTATGCTATAACAACCAGGAGAATGTTTTATTCCATTTTTTTTTGCTTTTTTTGACAAAATAAAGTTGTAGTCCACCCTCTAAACCAAACTCACGATTTTTTTGTCGATCTGCGAATTAAGAGTAGTAGTTTAGAACCAACTAGGCCCAAAAAATATGCTATAAACATATTTTTACGGCACAGTTCTTCCATTCCTCATAGCAGTGCTGAAACTCTCATACTGGAACAGCCTTCAACTGGTCAGCTACAGCCATTTGAATGTTAAAATGACGTCCCTTGAGGTGAATTTTCAATCTCGGGAAGAGAAAAAGTCATAAGGACGTTTTCGTCCTTCTTTCAAGAACCTCTCTGTAAAAATGTTGGCTGGCAAAAAAAACTGTTTGACCTGGAGGCACAAACTTTGTGGACAATTCCTTCTGTGGACAATCTTCGACGTGCTCAGTCTTGCTTTTTTTGGATCTTGGATATCTTGAAGTGTGCTATTTCATGCTTTAGCGCTTGGTTTCCGGGTCGTAATCAAACACCCAAATCTCATCACCAGTAATGACACGTTCCATAAAATGTTCCTTTGTTTCTGCGAAAGGTTTTTTGGAACCATTTTTGCGCAGATTTTTCTCATCCCCAACTCGTTAGTCACAATCTGATGAACAGTGGTGAGATTCAAATTTAACTCTTCCCCGATCATTCTTGTCGTCAACCGACGATCTGAACGCACAAGATACGTATTCTATCGACATTTTCATCGGTTCTTGAAGATGAAGGCCTTCCGCTGCGTGGTTCATCTTCAGTCGACTCTATTTCTTCTGAGAAGGCAAAACCACCGAAAAACTTGGGCTCTTGAAAAAACACTGTCTCCGTAGGCGTGTTGAAGTTTTGCAAAAGTATCCGTTGCGCTATGTTCAAGTCTGAAGCAAAACCTGCTAGCACACCGTTGCTCAAAATTAATGTCAGTCATTTTTAAAACGCAATAGAAAAATCGGTTTACGAAAACAGTCACAAAGGACAAACAAATGCCTCTAACAAGTTCAAAATTGTTAACCTACTGCCTTTCCAAGTTCGCCTGAATTTCCCTTTACAAATTTCCCTTACATTTCCCTTTAAAAAATTTACATTTCGGGATAATCCTATCCGACACTGTATAATTGCCATGTGAATATAAAAACTTTGTATTGTTACAGTTTAGGCAACATTTTCTTCAATAACTCTAGCAGATCTCGAAATTTCGAAAGACACAAGAATAAAAAAAATTGTATTCACTTGATGATTTAGAAAAAAAAATATTTGTTTTGCAAATATTTTGCAGCGTGTTACTAAGATTTTCTGAGGGATGGGCCAGATTAAAAAAGTCTCGTTTACAGTTTTTCTGCCATTCTAGCTTTCCATTTGGGTCTAGTAATAACTTCCCTAAAATCTAGTGTGGGTCTCATGCTCCCTTTACGAATGTATGAGAATTTCAAGTTCCACCAGCCGCCACTGCTTCTATTCCTAGGCTTATAACGTTATAAGTTTGTGGGGCTATCGTATTACTGGATTTCAATTGTTGTACTGTCCTTTGCATGTACGGTCATTCGCATTCTGCGGGTAAAATACGCAAAAATATACTAGTTTGGTTAGCCGGATATACCACTTTTTTTTGTAGTACTGTATAATTGCCAAAATTATCCATTCACTATATTTTCAGATTGGCATAGTTGGAAGGACAGGAGCAGGAAAGTCGACGCTAATCTCATCCATATTTAGACTAGCACCAATCGAAGGTACAATTCTCTATCGATGACGTTGATACAGCCAAAGTTCGATTGAATGAACTGAGATCAAATATTTCCATAATTCCTCAAGACCCAGTATTATTCTCGGCCACTGTAAGGTACAATTTGGATCCGTTTGAAAAAGTAACCGATGATGTTCTCTGGAACGCACTGGAAAACGTAAGTATCACTATTCGTAGCAAATAAGTATTAAAATTATGTAGGTCATATAATTATTTAGATTATAGATCATATCAATAAATAAAAAAATATTGCTATAATGGATTTATAATTATTTTTTAAACCAACTATAAATATATTCGTTACAGATACAAAATGGTTCTATAATCAGTAATAATTTGTTGATCGATTCAACTGGCATTCAACTGGCAACTTCATATAACAAAAACAAAATTTTGGCCATTTGCCAATTACTTTTATATTTACTTTTTAAACCGATATAAGAGATTTTGTAATATAAAACGCAAAATTTATTTACGCAAAGATTCCATAGTTGTATTTTTTTCTTTACAGGTTGAGCTAAAAAGTGTAATAAGCAGCCTTGACCAACAAGTGTGTGAAGGAGGAACCAACTTGAGTGCAGGCCAACGACAACTGATGTGTCTAGCCAGAGCCATCGTGAGAAATAATAAAATATTAGTAATGGATGAAGCGACAGCTAATGTTGATCCACAGTACGTTTTTTTTTTCAAAAGTTGTTTCGTGTCTATATTTAATTAAAAAAAATATTGCTTGAAATTGGTACCATAAAAGGAATAAGTAGAACTTTAAAAAATATTAAAAATATAAATTTTAAGATTTGATGCTGGTACCACCAAAACAAACTATATTTTATATTATTTATGTGTTGTTGAACGCTCGATCGAATATTTTACCCCACTCTATAGCTATTTTTTCCGTATATGAGGAGACCCTCACACGGAGAGCCGCTCCCTGAGGCCTCTAGACCCATTGTAAGTAACCCCACGTTTTAGTAGATCAGAGATTTAGTACATCAAAAGTAGATCAGAGAGCTTCTGACCCAGGTCTGATCTCCTGATCTGAATCCTAATCTAGGTGAATAGCTCTCACACCAGCCAACGTCGAGCAGAGGTAAAGAAAATGGAGGGGAGTTTCCTCTCCTTTCTTACTCCTCCTCATCGTGTGTAACGTCGATGATCTTCAGATTTATGGGACAGTGTCCAGTGAAAATGATATGAAAATCATATGGGTATAATACGAGATTCTAAGGTCCTTACGGCCGAGTCTTAGCAGTTCCGTGCTGTCTTTCGAGTCATGATCGTTAATAAACAATTCTGGCTGACGAAGTCCCCATTGCATTCGCTACTCTTGGCAGTGGCACAATGTTGTCCATTCTCTCAAATTGATATTACAGCACCTCTTAGAAATCGTAAGTGCTGGTTGTGGCCCCAGAAAACTAATGTTTGAGCATTTCTTTGCCAGTGCCTCAGCTGTCTCATTGCCCGTGTAACCTCTGTGACCAGGAATCCAGCAGAGTACAGCCTTTTGGTTGCAGCTGGCTAATTCCTGCATTATATTGTGGCGTTCCCAGAATCAACCCCGTGACTGTAGAGCCAATAGTTAAGCATCCTCCTCTATATAAAAAATGATATTGGATACTACAACCAATATGCGCTCATAAAGAATCCAAAACCTCCCAACAAATCTTTAAAAACTCTCACTACTGTTTGAGTAATCTCCTCCAAACACTTAGAAAAAGTTAGATGTAGACAATAGAAAGTCGGATAGATTTATATGAGTAGTGTGCAGTATTTTACACCTTAATTTACTGGGTATATTCAGTCCTTTTTTCCAAAATAACTGATGTCAGATGCACAGGGTTAGTTTTTATAATTTGACAAGTTATTGCTTATTGAAGTTATTATTGCTGACAAGTTATTTATTATTGAAACTAGAAAAGAGTTCGTCAGACAAAAGTTGTAGTTTTGCATACATTTTTATAATATATGAGAAAAAAACAATTGAACATCAGAAATCATAAAACATCATCAAGGTAGTGTTTTGTTAAATGGAACACCCTATATATTATTGCATATTCTGATTCCTTGAATTTTTTCCTTTTCAAAAATATATAACGTCTATGTTAGTTTCAGCAGGTCGCGACATATTTCCTTTAAAAAATAAAAGAATAACTTTAAACTTTTCTTATTCGCTAAACATTATTCTTGTTTTAAGCAATTAATAATAAATATAAATTAATGAGATATAGCTCAATGGTTTATAAAAGACAGTTGTTGTTTTGTCTGAAGAACTTTTTTTTAATTTCAATACTAAATTCAACTTTCAGTAACAATTTGTCAAATTATGGAAAAATTGATATTTATTGATTTTTAAATGAAATATGTGGCGACCTGCCAACGCATAGACATGTTATATGTACATTATTGAAGAGGAAAAGATCACAATTTGCAATAATATATAGGATGTTCTGTTTAAAACACACACCTTTGGTTCAGTTTTATGGTTTCTGATGTTCAATTGTTTTTTCTCATATCGTGTTATTAAAAATGTATGCAAAACTCTATAACTTTGAAGAACTATTTTCGAATTTCAGTAATAAACTCGCAATTATTTGTCAAACTAACCCTGCACATTATTATTAACTACATTTTCTTTTACAGCACCGATTCATTAATCCAAAAGAGCATACGTGAAAAACTTCAAACACTGTACAGTTCTCACCATCGCTCACAGACTAAACACTATCATGGATTCCGATAAGGTCCTAGTCATGGACTCGGGACAGGCCGTGGAGTTCAGTCATCCGCATCTGCTCCTCCATAAACCCGAAGGCTTCTTCTCCAAAATGGTGAAGCAAACGGGCGTCACCATGGAAACCATCCTAAGGAAAGTCGCGAGGGAGGACTACGAAAGGAAATGTTTACTAAACGACAAATGACTGCGTCCTGATTTTTTTTAGGTCTTATTTTAACCCGTTTTGACTGTACTGCTGATTTTTTTTATTTATTAAATACATGATGGTGAAGCTTTTCATTACGAACTTCAACAGACCACTCCAAAATTCCAATAGAGAGAAACAAAGACTTGTATTTCTTTTGCCATAATAAATACAGTGTTATATATTTACGGTTTTTAATTTTTAAAACTTTTTATAAACTTTTTTTCTGGATCAACTGAATACTGTACCGAATTGTGGATCTAACGATACACATGTATGTACATACAGGGTGTCCCGTAAATGGTTGAGAAAAAATTTGTAGGTGAACTCTGACTAATTTTAGGTAGGGGTGTTTCTTATAAAATGTTTCTATACAGGCCTTATTTACGGTGTTAAAAGGTGTTTAATTAAAAAAAAAAAGTGAGAGATACCTACTATATAGTTTTTTAAAAACTGTAGAGACGGAAATGTTTTCAATTAGATCACAGAATCTAAAAAAAATTAGTGTTAAATTAAATTAAATAAAACGAAATTATATTTTAAACAGGAATACGTTTAGCTGCCCTGACAGACATTAGTCCTAAGAAACTGTAGATGGCATTTCCGTCCTAGTATAGGTTTTTCCGTGCAGTGGACGAAGATAAACAAGAATGTATTTTTAACTATGTTATGAGGATTTAATTTATCTCCTGCGAATGGCAATCTAAATTAAGATGTATTAAAAATACAGGGCAAGGCTAAAAACCTATCTAACAGCATTGCAAGCATTATAGTACGAGTAAATATGATTCTGCTTCTGATTCCACAGATTAGAACAAAGAAATCCCCTTTTTTTCCTATTTCATATTGAAAAATCTATACCAATACCGATACTTTATTTTCTAAAATGACCGCTGCAGATAGTTTCAAATGTTATGGGGATAATGAACAAAATTTAAAAAAAACTGTAAATAAGTCCATAACGGTAAGAGATAAATACCGGGAAATCTGATGAAAATGTTCAAAAACACCATTGCTTTTTGACAACAAGAAACTTGATACAAATATTCATAAACAGAAAATAATATGTTATATAATTTAATATTTTAGATTATACGATATATAAGATTATATAAGATTTAGATACTGCTGTTTAAATTTAGGGTTATGATAAACGTAATTCGGTAAAGTAAAAATAAAAAGCCTTCCAAAAAAAAAGTCATCGAATTTGGATGAACGAGAGAAATGGACATAGCGGTTATATTGAAGCTCAAAGTGAAACTTTGTTGTTGTCAAACTTTTTGAAAAGCAGCTGTAATAATTGTAAAATAAATAATGGCTGTCACTTAATGTAACAGCCTTGACAATTAAATAAGTGGAAAACGTCCATTTTTTTTTATTTCAGATGTGGACATGTTTAGTTTTGACCGAACTCTCCGTTTTCAAGCATTAATGTCTATGAAATTCAAGTCAAAATGAAAAAATTCCTGAGTGGACAAGTCATCAAAATGGTCGAAAAGACTCTAAATTCATAGCGCGATTTAAGTAGGTACCTGAAAAAATGTCTGGTTTTGAATGAACCATCTCATTTTACGTTGTTAAATAATGCAAGATATAAGCCTGATACCTAGTCAACCAAGGATAAGAGTGATACCTTGTCTAACTGGTTGTATAACATATAATGCAATTTTTTTTCTTTGATATGGCAAAGTTTCATTTCTGATGTGAACATGCTTGATTTGACCGAAATCTCCATTTTCAAGCATCGATATTGATGATACAGATTCTGTTTTAAACAAGTCTGAGTGGAAGAGTTCTTAGAAATGGCCAAAAAACTCCAAATTCATAAACTGATTAAGTATTTTAGATACCTAAAACATGGACATGTCCGGTTTTGGATGAACGCTTCTAATTGTACATTATTAAACAAAGCAATATATAAGCCTCATGTGATGACAGGATATTAAGCACTGTGTATGCTTTGTGTAACTGGTTGTATAACTATGATACAATCACTACCATGGCAAACAGCGAAAGACATGGTAAAACAATTTAAAAAAAAAAATAGCCCGTGGATACAGAATGCGGGCGTCCTTGCTCTACCGGTTCGCGCTTGACAGAACAATAAATTGCGAATCAGGCTTTCACAAGCCAGTCTCATTCTCGCTTCAATTATTTTCCTATAATTTTTATTTCAGATGACCTTCGAAAACACGCGATAACCATAAAACGGTAATCGAAATTCGCCTATCGACGAATTATACATTCGTTGCTGAATTCGTAATAATGTTTTGTCATTTTTACACGACTTGAGTTTAAGCAAACCTGTATTTTGTTTTTCTCGAAATGCACAAGTTTCATTCCGATATTTTTCCCTTCAGGAA
Organism: Aromia moschata; assembly: GCA_029963805.1. Taxonomy (NCBI): domain Eukaryota; kingdom Metazoa; phylum Arthropoda; class Insecta; order Coleoptera; family Cerambycidae; genus Aromia; species Aromia moschata. The sequence continues at coordinate 315,102 of JAPWTK010000214.1, forward strand.
AATCATGTATAAATTGATTTCTAAATAATGTATATATATACATATAGTTCTTTGTACAGTTATTGTTATAAAAATTATAATTGTGATATTAGCTGAAATAGAATATACCTCTATATCTTTTACTAAGGAGACAAAATTTTCACAAAAAAAAATAAACAAAAAAGTGCTTTAATGTAAATATTCTACTGTGTTGATTTTTGCCAACGTTTTGGATATTTATGGCTCCTTCTTCAGGGTTTAATCAATATTGTTGTTACTGTCACATTAGGTGGTATGTTACGAACATTGGTAGTTCTACCCATATGCATAAGTAATGAACGTAAAAAAGATAAAAACACAAACTATGTACAGAACAGGAAAACACTCTTAAAAAATTTTTCCCAAGAAGATTTTTCCCAAGAAATATAATTAATCTTTCACGGTCCTATTTTATTTAGTCAATTTTATTAATAAATGAAGGTTGCAAGCGTTTGCCTATTAAATTTTATTTATTTATTTATTTGAACTGCTGCAGTGAAAATAAAAGTTGTAGGAGGATACTAGGGCAATATTGTTAGAGATTTTACATATTTCCTTTAAAGTATTTGTAGATATAAGGTAACGAAAATTAAAAAAACAAACAGTTTTTACGTACATTTTCAGCGATTTATTCTTGCAGTTGCTTGACAAACCCAATAGTTTAGCCAACAAAACTATTTGATTTTGTGTTTTCTGTATCAACATGGACAGTCATCAACTAAAAGTCGAATCCATTGGCAAATACAGATATTTGCCAATTTGGTGGCAACATTTGCAGTAATCTAACCAAAAGCTCAGCTAAACTGACTAAATAAATATATCATTTAGAACAAATTAAACATACATCTGTGAGTGCAGTTTAATTTGAAGTTTTGAAATATCGATATTTTAATAAAAATATATATGTGTATAACCTGTTCAACGTCTTATATTCCGGTTTTTATCAAGTTTGCTGATCTACTGCTGAACAGTTTTTTTGCAGTAACCTATTTTGTATATTTTAAGTTTTAGTCAAATTTCTTTTTGTTTTGATCGTTTCCTTTTGAAAATTCTTTGAGGTTTGGTATTTTATTGCTTTAAAAAATACTTGAGTTTTAGACATAATTATTTATTACGCGGAGTACAAATTACAGTTTACAAAGTATAAAATAAATATTATCCTTAAATAAATACGTTTGTTATTTATACATACTACAGGTATAATAATAAAGCTCTCTTTTTTCACTAGAAATTTACAAGTTAACAATTATAACATGCTCACGAGTATTGATAAACTATAAAATTAAAACAGTAGCATATACGTATATATATATGATATACATAACATAGATACAAATAAAAAATACAGGGTGTTTAAATATTTGCAATAGCCCATTTTTATGCTTAAAATCTAATTTGAAACGTGCCTCCTATTTCCGTTATACTTGGAAATAGTAAGAAAATTAAACGAAGGGCCCAACTATTTATTCACCCTTCACAAAATACACATATATATATAATAATTATTGACATATTCGACGACTTTTTTCTCGAGAAATATAAATTTGTTCATAGAACTTACTAACTTAATATATCATAGATATATGGGACCAGAAATCACCGGTTTTTCAAAATTCCGCAAGGAAGTCGAGCCGTCTAAATATTTCTTTTTCAAATCAGCGTCGAGCTTCCAAGGTAAACATAACCCGAGCATCAAACGACTGACCAAAGAAAATACTTCAAGACCCAGAGGCAGATTCCTTTGAGGATATTTTTACTAGCCGGCAAACATTTTACTTAAACATATCAGAATTTAACGGAAATTACCTTCCTTTAAATACAGTAACTTATTACATATACGCCTTACTGGCATATGGAAATAAGGACAACCGCAGTAATACCCTACGTTGTTCTTATTTTTTTCTTGCGCTTTTACAAAACGCATTTTACCTCGTAACCTACACCGCACCGTTCACCCCCAGGAAATAAATATCGTAGTTATTTAGTCACCTATAAAATTTACTTTGGTATCCGTTAAAGTCCGTTTTACAGCAACGAAATAACAGTGTGCTATTTACAAAGTGATAGAAAGAGAAAAGGTCAGGTACCTACAAGTTGTACGGGTGGCAAAATTGGTAGACCAACCTCTGCGATCGCTCGGTCTTCTTCATGATGCCCTTCTTGTAATATTGCCTGATGGACCTGCTCAGCTTGTCGTAGTTCATCGCCGGCCTGTTCTTCCTCTTGCCCCAGAGCCGCGCCACCTTGACGGAGTCCTCGATCTTGAAGATGCCTTTGGAACGGTCCAGCCACCGGATACACGAGCCGTGTGTCTGGGGGACGCCAACAGCTCCTTGAGGAACTGCCAGAGGTGGATGTGGGAACCGGACCTTGAGGTGCTCGGTTTGGGGGTGTCTGCCTGAGACGGGCCGCTTTCGGTTTCCTCCTCGTCTGCAAAAAAAATAAAATACCGGTAAGTACACTCTGTCTGTAAAAACGTCAACTCTATATTTTCTAACGAATGGGGAACAGCTCTTTACATTTTTTATGTGGGTGTAGAATAAGTCTTTGTTGAAAATTCATCACGGGAAAAAATAATTCTATTTCAGCTTCACCTCGCGATTAGAGGATGCTTTTGTATGTTCGTATCCCAACTTATGCGACGCTGTTCGGAGTCATATATCGATGATGTTCCAGGTCATGAGTCAGTTGGTTTGGTATCCGCCTAGTGCGAAACGCTGGCGTGGAATGACAAAAAATTACACTGTTCTGCATGAAAAAAAGTAATGTGTTATTTCGATAATATCTCCCTATGTAACCCTTATAATTGAGGACCCTGCTGCAAGAACGATGCATCTCCATTTTCAGCGCGTGACGAGGTTAGCTGCCTATAATTTCGATAAAAATATTAGGCGTTATTTAACGCAAATTCCACACATCTCAGTGCATGGAGTATACATACTGACATATGCTGAGCTGCGTCGAATTTGCGTTAAATAACGTCTAATATTTTTATCGAAATTATAAACAGCTAACTTCGCAACGCATTGAAAATGGAGCTGCATCGTTCTTGCAGCAAGCTCCTCAATTGTCGTATCACGTAGCAAAATCTAGAGAACATTAACAACATGTTTTGATTGATTACAACGCAGGTATAAGAAATGTACGTATTTACCCCCTCTGCACATAAAACTAGGGCTTATAAAAAATTTGTTAAAGCCTTAAATACAGCAGGAAATGCTTTTCTTCTGTATTCCTATTTGAGACGGAAATAGGCTCGTGTAAGAGAGGCAAAGCTTAAATAAGGAATGGTCGTTGGACCGCAAATACGAGAACGTTTTAAAGACGAAAATTTTGAAACTACACTTTCGAGAAAAGAAAATAAGACGTAGACGGCCTTCAAAAATGTATGTAGCAACTTATTTGGTAACAAGAAATCGGAGAGCTACAAAGATCTAGTTGAAGAACTTATCCCATCTTACAAGACGTTACGTTACAACATGTCGTTTTGCTGCTGCTGCATTTTCTTCCTCCTCCTTTTTCTCTTTCCTATTAGACATCCTTCACTGACAATTTAGATGCAGTTTCAAACGAACGCGGCGAAAGATTTCACTAGCAAATTGTTCAAATAGAGGAGCGGTATAGTGTAGCAGTACACTTCTCTGAAAACTTATGGGTGATATGTAAAAAACAGAGCCATTTTTTAATACAGTAGACACAAAAAACCCAAAACAATATCAGAGAGTGACAAATCAATTCAGAATTTGAAAAGTGCTATTGAATCCTCCAGGGGGATAATTACTCAATACACCAGAGTAAAATTTGCAGCTAAAGGAAGGGACAAAATGGCGTAGCCACGTTAGATGCGTCTCATCATCCGATGCGAACCATATCGAAAGTATGCGGGCTTACAACTAGCCTCATCTTCGTATGAAAATAATCTGCACTTTGGAGCTCTTTCGACAGATTCGAAGCAATATGCCGAAAATCTCATGGAATGAATGCCTCGAAGGTGCCAAGCTGTTATCGATATACTAAACTACATTGAGATTGCTTTGTTCTTTATTTTATTACAGTATCAAGAATGAGACGACATTAGTTATTCAGTTTTTAGTTTGTTGCAACGAATTTCGTCAGTCGGATGTATTTATCTATTTTTTGCTATTAATTTTTGCAATAAATTTCAAAACCGTAGCATTTTTGAATAGAGAATGAAAATACCCGTAAATGAGGTATTACAAACATCTACTTTCAAATTAAAAGTTTGGGGATTGCTGTCACTCTGGCATTGGGAAACTGTCACTCGAAGAGGGTGTAATTTAGGGATGACATTTTTTTCGTTACAGGATGTCATTTCAGAATTCAAAATTGACGTACCTCAAGATTTTTTATAACACAGTAACTGATATACGAAATTGACTTTTTTTTGTTTGGCTGTTCCATATCTTCCTTCAATAAAAATATACGAGAATTACAAGTTCTACTAGTCCTAACCGAAGAAAATTTATTGTGATATTTCTAAAAATTATTTAACGTTTATTGTATTGTAGTATCCAAAATGTATAATGTTGAAAAAATTCAGTATTTGTGATAGTTGTAGTTTTTCAGTGGCCTTTACTGTGCACGATTTTTAATCATTGACTTTTAAATGAAATTAGTTACAAATAAATACTGTTGAAAATGTTTTATACAATCTTCAATGAAAATATTAGCAAAAAAACAAATTAAAAGGTGCCAATAAACATTTTCTTATAATATATATAGATCAAATACTTTTGCTTATTTTGAAATGTGGTATTTTGTTATATAAATATCATCAGTAACCATAACATTGAAAATTACTAACAAATTTTATTAAGAGAAATTAAGATCGTATTGGTTTATTCTCTAAACTCTGAATAAAACAACTATAAACTACCTAGTTCCATTAAATATTATTAATAATGTTTATTTCGTTAAAATCCAATATTATTTGAGCGCTGACTATTCATCTTTTTATCGAATTAAATTCGTAGTTATAAGCTGTAAAAACTTGGTTAAAAATTATCCCCCTTGTATGCAAAACCATTCCTTTGTTGTTTTAATCGTCAAATGTTTTTCATGCGTTCTCTCGCGTTTTACTATTAAAATATGCTAAATGTTAAAGTTGATAACCTTCGTACAATCATTATATCTATGAGCTTACAGCGAATTTTATAACGAGTGGTTACTATCTAGTCAATAGCATAATTTATACTTCTTAAAGAGATCTTTTAAACATAGGTTTGCGGTTCTTCACTACTAACCGCGACCGCAATGTAACACATAATTGTGATATAGTATAGTTTTCTTCTGTTGCATATTATCGTATATTTTCAGAAATAAGATATTATTTCTTATCCTAATATAGAAAGTATTGAAAGCATTTTGGTTTTGAAATAAGACGCCGATTGTTTTTATTACATTTTTGTTATTTAGATTGCTATTACGAAAAAAGTATATTCCTGCTTTCAATTTTTTCCAGCCAAAAGAACAACCAAAGTTGGCCGAGTTAACGAGCAAAGTTAACCTTATTTAATTCTTAAAGCTGTTACATTATATGACAGTCATTATTTATTTTATAATTGTGACAGTCACTTGTCAAAAGTTTGACATAACCGAAAAGCTTCGACATGACCGCTATTTGTATCTCTCTCGTTCATAGCCAGATTTGATAACGTTTTTTTTTTTTGGATGTCTAGATGTCTATAGAGCCGTAGAAAAAGTTTTGAACAACCTGATTTTTTTACGAATAAAAGAGCTTTCGAATCTTGGGAATTTTTTAAAGTTCATTTAACCAATTTAAATAGCTCTACAAATTTTGGATCAAATGAAATATAAAAAAGTTGAGGCAGTCGTGCTGCTTCAAAACAGAATTGACGAGTTCAAAACAGTGACGAGTTCTCAAAATGTCATTATTTCTCAAAATGTAATTATAACTTTAAAATAGTCTTTAGGCTCTCCTAATGAAAGAATTTTAAATTTTCGAAAAAAGGTTCGAAAGTTTGAACGTTCTTTTATAAATAAAAAACAGATTGTTCAAGTTTCGTTTGAATTTGTTTTGTTATTCTAGCCTTCCATTTGGGTCTAATAATACTTAGTCCACTAAAATCTGGTGTGAGTCACATACTTCCTTACGAAAATACAATAATTTCAAATTCCACCAACTGCCACTGTAAAAAGCACAAATCTTCACTAATATAAGCGGTCGCAGCAGACCTAACTACGAGTACTATTTTATTTGTACCTGATTAGAAAATATCAGATACAAATGAAACATTACTTTGCATATACTTGATTTCGAGAGAGCTGACTTTGTTTTAAAAATTACTGCTAGGCAATGAAAACTGTAATAATTCGACAGTGTCTATTCAGTATGCTCTAACTCTACTAAAACCATTGTTGCTGAGGTCTGTTTACTCCAAAATTCCACACCTAAACTACTTTACAGCTTTATGAGATTGTCTGTTGATGTGAGTCAGATAATACTCGCATCAAAAATAGCACACCTGAGTTAAGAGGAATATTTCTCTTAGAACTCACAACAAAATTACATGGCGCCCACCCACAGGTACGCCAAGGTCCTTCAAGTATGTTTGTATAATGTTCATTCACTTTCTAAGAATACAGTGTTTCATTTTGAATCATACCGACGACTATTTGAAACCATTACGATTAGGTCATCAGCGAAATTGTTCTGAACGATTTTCATTTTTGTTAACTGTTCTCTCTGCATTAGTACCAGCTTATTATGGGTGGATAATATTGACACATGGATGGTGAAAGTCTTTACTTTGTGGGAAATAGTTGCTGTGATAAAACAAATTGAGATTCTGGGAATAGTATCCCAAAAAATAATGTCTTGCACCTACGAGTACACCTACAAGGCTCTAAATTAAAGTCATAGCAAAAATACTTGTTTTTCAGCCATTTTTGGACATCGAATTTAAAACTTCATTGTATGCCATATAGTATCGTGTGATGAGGACATTTTAAAATCAGCACAGGCACAGTTCTGGAGACATGAGGGAGGAAAAAGTGATGGTTTTCTGTATGAACAAAGAAAATGGAGAACAAAGAAACAAATATCAACAGAAAAGAATATAAAAATTTTGAGTAAAACTGTAAATGAAGATTCCGATTAGACTTGTTGGAAATATACTGATGATTTTCGACAGATACAGACAGTAGATACGCTACGCGCTATATTTTTACGCGATGCTACGTAAACAACATAATATACGTTTAACAAAATTTTTTAACATAGTGTTTGATGTATTGTTAGAAACTAGCAACTTGGAAAATTTAACTTTTAATTTAATTTGAAAATAAAAAAATCAAAAATGTTTTCCTGATTTTTTTCGACCATTTACATTATCTATACGACCTTGAGATCATGTCTCAAAAAATGTTTTAATATGATAATACAAAACAGCATATTTTATCCAAACCGGTCTATCCGGTCGAATAATTTTTGCACAATAATTTTGCAATCCAGTCTTTTGTGAAAAAACGCGATTTTTCAAAACTTTATATAACCGTAAAAATCCTTGTTCAACCGTATATTACATACAAAAGAGCATTTAAGCATTCTAACCCTTTTTGAAAATTTAAAATCCTTTTTATTAGGAGAATATTTTAAAATTACAAACATAATGACACTTTGAGAGACACACTTTTTATATATAGTATAATTATAAGGAAAAAAAGCATTCATATAGATCAAAACTTTTAGGCAGTGCGTTAATCCAAATTTAACCAACATTTAAGAGAGTCAAATTCCAGCAACGTATTTACTATATGTATGTATTAATAAGTCTTCTCAGTTTCAGGCACCCGTTTTTTGTTCCTGTTCTCTTTTTGCCGATTATCAAAAAAAATATCCTTCATTTATCCGTTTTGAAACTTCTGAAAGTTACTGTTAATTATAATTTAATATTGATTGCTGTAGCGCAGGTGTGTTGGAGTTTTCGAAACAAATTTAAATTTAAATTCAAATTATTATACATAATGCGTCATTTTGCATATACTTATTTTTTTATTAAATTATAACAACACTAAGGTGGCTATAATCTGGCGTAAATTATAGCCTTCATAAAACTAATACCCACAATAATATAATACACGTGGCTCAGTTCATGTCATGGATATTAAAATGTATATATAGATCAACAAATAATATTTTGGAGGATGGTATTTTAAATACAAAGCGGAACGAAATTTTGTGTTTGAACCACTTTTTCTAAAGGAAATAAATAAATGAGTACCTAAGAAGTAAAAAGCACAGCGAATATTGACAATAACAAAAGTGGAAAGTTGAACTCATAGTCATTGGTAATACATGATACACAATTTTGTAATTACTATCAGTATCAAAAATAAGAGGTTTTGAATCAAAATTAAATATAAATGTCATTGTTAATGTCACATTGATATAAACAGGTAAACTAAGACTTCATAATTTCGATGTGATGATGTGGCTGAATTATCAGGTTTTATAGAACACATAATAGGAGGGTCTTCTATGCTAGCAGAGTCAATATATCTCGGCAGGCACAATTAGCTAACAAAGATCTATCAGCTTACAAAGTGTATCAACAAGTGGCGCTCAACTGGTCTTTTAGCCATTACCATACAGAAGTATACTGGGATAATTATCACCGATCGAACAGACCGGATATTGTGGTGTTAAACAACGAACAACGAAGAGGGATCATCATAGACATCGCAGTGTCATTTACCCAGAACATTCAGAAAGCTGAACGGGAGAAGGTCGCGAAATATGAATACCTAGCAATCGAGCTGAAACGTCTTTAGAGGCTGGAGAAGGAGACATATGCGTTAGTGATATCGGCAGAGCGAATGATGACGATCATATTCTAACATAGAGACATTGGGACTGCCTCAAGTCATAGCATCATCAGAAGTTGTCAGAAGGCAGTCTTATTGCAAACTTGTCATATTATAAGAAGGTTTTGCGACAGGATGAATTTCCTCCCCTCGTCTGAGTCTAAATCCTGCTGGGGCGGGAATATGTAACCAATCCATCACTGTATGTAGCAGAAGTAAGTGATTTTTTCCCTGCGTTTACGCTAAGAAGTGTGACTATAAAGTCGACAAAATAGTAATAATAATAATAATAATAATAATAATAGATAAAACTTACCATCTGAAACATCCCCACTGGATGCATTGCTCGAGGTAGTCTCTGGAAGCCATTGCATTCCTTCTTCAGAATAAGCTGCTTTCCATATTTCCAACTGAGCGTGAAGGATCATACCACACTGTAACAATAAAAAAAATTATATAACGGAAACAATGACTCAATTATTTGCAAAATTTTGTACACGAAACATGCATGTATTTTTTTATTATTATCGAAATGAAGATGACAATTTAATAAAAACTCTGCTATATATATCGCAACTTAAACCTCGCGGACTCGAATCTATTAATTAACACTACTATATTTTTCTCCGGGTAACTGTTTAACTAAAATAAGTAGAGCGTATTAGTCTATACCAATATAAACTTTTCCGATAAATCATGGCTAGATATAGGCAACACAACAAAATTTTTACGGCAATAATATAGCCGTTGAGAGTGAATTGCGAAAGGCTCCTGCAATTCGTGTCTGATTTACTAAACGATTGCCGTTTGTATGCAAACGAATCCGACTATAATTTATTGTGTTTCAATAAAATTGACAGAACTACCTTTGCAACAAAGGCGTGTCCTATAAGTTGGTATTTAGGTTACATTTAATCATTCAGCTATTAGTTTATGTATCACGCAATGTTTTTGCAATTAGTTCTTGGTAACCGCGATGATTTATGCAGAAATCTTGAGAGGAACGCACGGGATGCGTCCCTAGTGGTATTCACCCTGAAGATTGTTAATTGAATTGCACAACGTGCCCCGCATATACGAGGTGTGCACATTAAGTAATGAGACTGGCAACGTAGAGCCCGATCTAGCAACACTGCGGAGACAGGACTCGGAAAGGAAATCCTTCATCTTCAAGAACCAATGAAATTGTCGATAGAATACGGGATCTTGTGCATTCAGATTCAGGTTGACGACAAGAATGATCGGGGAAGAGTCAAATTTGAATCACACCATTTTCATCAGATTTTGACTAACGAATTGGGAATGAGAAAAATCTGCGCAAAAATGGTTCCAAAAAACCTTTTGCAGGAACAAAAGGACTTCAGGAGAGAAAGGTTCTTGATTTTTTGGAATCGACTGAAAATGATCTCCATTTTATGGAACGTGTCATTACTGATGATGAGGCTTGGGTGTTTGAGGACGACCCAGAAACCAAGCGCCAAAGCAAACTTCAAGCTCTCCAAGACCCAAAAAATCAAGAATGAGCAAGTCGAAGACCAAATGCATGCTGATTTGCTTTTTTGATAGCCAGGGAATTGTCTACAAAGAGTTTGTGCCTCCAGACCAAACATTGAATCAACATTTTTACAGAGAGGTTCTTGAAAAACTTCGAGGGTCATGCGTATGAGACCAAACATCAAGAACAACTGGATGTAGCATTACGACAATGCGCCTTGGCACACAGCCATTTCAGTTAAATAGTTTTTAGCCAGTAAACACATTCCTGTGGCTCCTCAGCATCTCCTTATTCACCTGACTTGACTAATTGTGGCTTTTTTCTGTTCCCGAGATTGAAAAATCACCTCAAGGGACGTCATTTTGGGACCATAGAAAACAGTCAAACAGCTGTAACCGACCAGTTGAAGGCTATTTCAATATATGAGTTCCAGCACTGCTATGAGGAATGGAAGAACCGTCTCCAGCGCTGTATGGCTTCCCAATGAAGTTATTTTGAAGGAGACAATACTGAATTGTAATTCTATTCGAATAAAAAAATTTTTAAAAAATTATTCTGTTATTATGTCTCATTACTTAATGTACACACCTCGTACATCCAAAACTTTCGAATTGAGCTATAGACATGAATTGAGCATTTGACAGGAACCGAGTCTTATATATTTGTCGGTGCTGTGAGTTCAGAAATTATCTGGCACGTCTATTTTTTTTGTTAGTAACGTTAGGTTATGTGGTCAAAAACTTTCGACTTTAAAATATTGTAATTTTGGTGCAAGGTTGAAAAGTGTTTTTGACTAAAAAATTACTGATTTGGTGAAATAAAAAAATGGATACTTTTAAAAATTATGTAAACCAATAGATTACTAAAGCGTAGAAATGATGTGATACATATACCATCAGTTCAATAGTGTGGTTTAAAAGGATATACTCGTAGTAATATGTACGATCTATTCATAAAAACATTCATAAAGGTAACGGTGCTACCTTTGCTAATGCAAAATACCAGAGGATAAAAACAGCGATCTTATCTAAATGAATACATATTCTCGAAACATTTTTTAATAGAATTTTTCTTAGAAGTAATATTTAGTTAGCACCAATCCGAAGTATGTAATTTGTGCTAGGAGAGTTTGGTAGGAGAAAAATTTTTTTCATAATTATCACGTAAAAATGACAATAACTATACCTGTTACGACGTAAATATCAAATTATTTATAAGTAAAACAAAGTGATTTAAATCAAATATTAACTGTAACTAATCCTTTTACTCAAATGACACAGAGAACCCACATTACTTACATTAAGATCAACCCTCGACATCAACGAATATTTGTATAACAAAAAACCTTTTTAAAAAACAACGACATCCCAGGATTATCTTTAAATAATTGTAGCAATTTTACTATGAATTATAATTACAAATAAATAACACAAGCTCCACAAAAAAAAATTCGTTTGCAGGGGTCTGACTATGTACTCTTTATGTTTTTTGGGTCGCTGAAACCGAATCCGAAGTCCAAATTGCTCCATCAGATCCGATTCCTTTCCTAACCTCAAAAAACAGGCCTAAAACCATGAAATTCAAGCTAAAAATTATATAAAAAAAAACTGGACGTTTTCCACGAAACACCGAACTACTACACTTTTTCTCTAGAAAAGGGAGAAAAAGTGTAGTCGTTCGGTGTTTCGTGGAACACGTCCAGTTTTTTGTTTCTACGCCGAAGGTTCCAGTACCCACTCCAGGATAAAAATTATATAATTTGATGAAAACCCAAACGACATCCCATAATCATATATTTCATCAATTTCATAACCATATAATCTCAAAACTCCATAACCTTAGGCCCCTTAACCTAAGAAACCCAATAAACCCCATAACTCTAAACCCCATAGCTCAGTAAAAAAAGAGACTTATACGCGCTAAGCAGTGTAAATCCATATGTTTGAAACGGTTTTGCCCTTCAATCCCAGTACCACTTAACCTCAAATCCGCGTGATCCTAAAACCTCATAACCTCAAAATCCCATAACCTTGTGATTGAAAAACCTTATAATCCAGTAAAAAAGAGACTTATACGAATTCAAGTAGTGTAAATGTTTGAAACGGGTGTGCCCTTCAACCTCACTACCACTCAACCTCAAAATCACGTGATCCTAAAACTTCATAATCCTAAAAACTTCATAATCTTATACGGTTCTAAATCTGATTGAGTTTTAGCACAAAAGTAGTGTAAAATATGGAATGATACCACACAATTTGTGTACAATCATACAAATTGTTTGTATTTTTTTTTTACTGTGCTATCTTTCTCACGGTAAAATTTACACAAATTTTGTGTATTTTTTATACTTTATCTGTGTCTTTTCAAATCAAATTACACAAAACATAAAATTTTGTACTTTACATAATCCCATAACTTCGCAGATTACGAGTCACGAGGTTATGGGATTTTTTGAGGTTATGATCGTACAGGTTTAGGATCACGCGGGTTTGAGGTTAAATGGTACTGGGATTGAAGGGCAAATCCGTTTCAAACATAGCGATTTACACTTTAAGCGCGTATAAGTATCTTTTTTACTGAGTTATGGGGTTTTAGAGTCATAAGGTTATTGGGTTTTTGAGGTTATGGGGCCTAAGGTTATGGAGTTTTGAGGTTATATAGTTATGGAATTGATGAAATATATGATTATGGGATTTCGATTGGGTTTTTATCAAATTATATCATTTTTAGCATGAATTTCATGGTTTTAGGCCAGTTTTTTGAGGTTAGGAAAAGAACCGGATCTGATGGAGCAATTTGTTTCCAACGTTGGAAGGCATTTGCCACATCGTGTAGCGCCGGCTTAAGGCGAACGTCGGCCAGCGCCAACATTGGCCGGAGTTCGTGGCGTGTTTTCTATACACACGATCGGATAATATCCATAAATGCGCAAGTTGGCGTACGTTTGCCATGTCGTCTGTAGGCTGCTTTACATGAAGACGACTTCGCGTGCGTCTCGCATACTCGTCGGACTCTTTCCATACAAAATACGAACCGGCGACTTGCGGTCTTGTTTATCAAAAGTCTCGCGAGGCGTTAAAGGCAAACCCGGCCATATGCATTCCGGGCGATTTTTACGGTCAAGTAGGTCGATTCGGAAAGACTTTCTCTCCGCATGTAATGGTAGAAATTGGCCTTCCCCTGGCCCCCGCGACGGAGAGTCGCAGAGGGCAATGCTAAGGACGGCTGATGACATTGCCGCGGGCAACGGGTCGCGCTGATGATAACGCGAAGAACGGTATAGAGTCGTAAATTAGCGCTGAGTTATGTACAATTCATGCCACACACGGCAGCTAATAAATATGGATAAACAACAGGCTAGAAAGATTTGAGAAACTTGAATTAATTAGGTATAATAATATGAAGGTGGAAAACAGCGAAAACAGCGCAACATGTTGGTCTCTTCCACTGTATTTTTTAAATGACGTAGTAGAGAGTAAAAATCTGCCCTGCAAAGGCAAAACAGTCTAATCGCAAAATTGGCAATTTTCATATTTTTACATAGACCTAACATACAAATGGAGCTCTACATTGTGATATAAAAATAATCTTCCTGAGATATAGGGTTTTTAAGTTAGGAGTTTGGAAAAAGAGTCTATTGTCATGACACTGATGACCACACAAAGGCAAAACAATCTAATGAACATATTTTACAACAAAATCCAAAGTCAAAACAGTCTAATGAACTATAAGGCTTTTGCACTGTTCATATAAATCATGGCAGAAGAAGCTAATATACATTAGATTGTTTTGTCTTTGAATGAGTGATGCATTTACAAAGAGTCTATTGTACATTAGACTGTTTTGCCTTAGTTTAGACGAACAATTTATACATTAGATTATTTTGCCTTTGGAGGGATATGTGTGTGGTTAAACAAAGCACTAACAGCTATCAGCTCTTTTTGCCACAGGAATGCAGTGCTATGCGCAGCCGCTAAATAATATAAAACCGTTACACCGCGTTTCCAGATTAGTGTTAGTGTTTGTGACAGTTAGTGACTACATAGTTCTTTCTATTTTAAAAAGTTAACAACATAAATATGCTTTCTAGAGCTAAGAAAATTGCCCAATTAGGGAAAGATGCATTTGAGGAAAGTAATATGGTAAGTAAATTAATTTTTCAGTCTTTTTATGTACCTTTGTAATAAAAAGCCATGTTTAAAAGTTAGGTTAGCATTAGAAGAAATTATAACCCCGATTCCACACTTGCGTATTCGCCTACGAATAAGGAAAAAATAGTAGCTAAATGTGTAGCTGAGAAGTTCGTGCTTGTGGAGGTGTTTATGTACCACTCCCCTTTATGTACCACTAAAAGTATCACATTGAAGTATCTAATAGCTGGTCATACTTATATGGCCGCCGATGGTCTCCACGGAAAAATTGAACAAGCCGTAAGAAAAGTCGGAAATGTGGAAGATTTTTCCGATTTCAGAGATTGTTGTAAAAGAGCTTCATACCGCATGAATGTTGTGGAAATGCAATACAACGACTTTTTTAAAGTTAGAAAATAAGTTGAAATCATTTAATAGAAAAAAAAGTTCAGAAGATAATCAACAGTTGCCGTATTTTAAAGACATCGCAGCCAGGGGTATTTCTACCGAGAAAAAAGGATAAAATCGTAAGACAACTGGTACCAAAAATGAAAGAATCTAGGAGACAGTTCTGGAATAATCTTCCAGAGAACGACAACGCCGGCGATCTTCTTGATGAAGGTATTTAAGAATAAGAAGAAACTGTGTTTGTTTATAATTATTTTAGTTGTTTTTATGCATGTCATATGTGTATAATTTTGTAATAAAGCCTACTTACTATCTTTCAGTTCTTTCACTTTTGACTTTTTAAAGTTGTTGGTTAAACAAAAATTGACGTCCTTCCTCCTAGAACCTCTGTACTAAAGAGCTAATGTACATTACAGCGTAAACCAATTGTTTTGTTCAGATGTATGTAATAAAATATCATGCGAAGGCAAAAGAGTCTAATGTATATTAGACTCTTCTGCCTTTTTATTATATGTTGTTATATATATTAAAAAAACCAAGACAAAACAATTTTGAGTCATAAATAAGCTTAAAACCCAATTAATTTATAAGAGACTTTACTAAAAGACTAATCAAATAGTCTTTAATAAAGTGTATTACTTTTAAAATCCAAATTATACATATATTTTAATTGGCAGGCATAAATTACAAAATGTCAATTTTCCCAATTTCACGATTTTGCGAATAGACTGTTTTGCCTTTGCAGGGCAGAAATATTCCTATAGGTAAAAAAACATAAGCGTTACGCTCCCTGGTGGTCGCTCAACAAACTAATGACTGGGCCACCGTTTATTCAAACGTCTATTTGAGTGCCATTGTATTTTGAAAATGTTCCGTTTATATTTGTGTTGTATTGATTAAGATTATAATATTAGCGTTATTAATCCTGTCAAGTTACCTAGAAAAAATAGTGATCAAATAACAAAAATTCGCACAGAACTGAATTTTGGTAGAGACATTGGGTACACCATTACAAATAAAATACCAAAAGTCCCCATCGATCCCATGTCTGCTAAAAAAGTTATTCAAGGTCAAAGGTCAAAATTTTCGTTTTTTTGGATTTTTCTCGTAAACGGTAAGTTATATCAAAAAAATATGTCAGACAAAAATTGTAGACCATAAAATTATCTACACAAATTATCTTTATACTTTTTTTTTCTAAGAATCACCATTTCTGAGATATCGCGATTTTAAAAGTTAAAGGAGTTACATTCTATATAATATGCACGCATATGCCACGTAGATACATCATCGGACGTTTAATATAAGTAAAAGTATTTATTTGTGCCTGTTATACTCATAAGCCATACAATTCGGAGAACATATACTTTTGGAGTTAAATAGTTTATTATTATTAATAAAATTGATGAAAATACTGGCATTTATTAATTTTTCTTTTTTTATTTGTTCATTAAAAAACTCAAAAATGTTCGGATGACTGCTGTTTTTACTGTTATTATTTTTTTGAGGTTAGACTGCATTTACTTACTTGAAATTATGTAATAACTTTTTTCATTAAAGTGCAATTTAAGAATACGTTTCCATGCTTTTTACTCTGTCTAATTTTTCAAAATTTCCAAATACATTTTCGACTTGCACAACAATGTCACCAGACTTAGGAAACAAATCGAAGATTAGATCTAAGTTTTTATTTGATTTACTATTGCAGCCCCTAACAACACAGATATATTGAGCTGTAGATTTAGTGCGAACCGGAGAATTAATAATTTCCATGACAATTTAATAATAATTATTTATCCCATGAAATTTCATCATAACAAATCGTGGAGTATGCCTACCGGGGAAACCACGTTAAAAAAATGCGCCAAGTACACTACCTCACAGGTGGCGTGAAAATGTGCATATTATGTAGAATGTAACTCCTTCAACTTCTAAAATCGCGATATCTCAGAAATGGTGATTCTTAGAAAAAAAGTATAAAGACAATTTTTGTAGATAATTTTATGGTCTACAATTTTTATCTGGCCTATTCTTTTGATATAACTTACCGTTTACGATGAAAATACAAGAAACCTAAAATTTTGACCTTTGACCTTGAATAACCTTTTTAGCAGACATGGGATCCATGGGGACTTTTGGTATTTTATTTGTAATGGTGTACCCAAGGTCTGTACCAAAATTCAGTTCTGTGCGAATTTTGTTTATTTGAAATGTTTATATTGACCGAACTATATTTTGTGAGTATTTTAATTAGAATGAATCACTACTGTTGTGTACCTCGCTGTTCGTCCTGGATTAAGACGGATCCCCAATTAACTTTTCATTTATTTGTTGAACAAGGAAAGCATCAAGTTTCCCCGGTAAATAAATTTGGTCAAAAGGAACGTATAGACAGACGCAAGGCTTGGAAATTAAAACTGAGTACAGGAAAGCCCATTAGTAAATGTATAAAAGTCTGTTCTCTTCATTTTGCAGCGGAGAATTACTTTTATCGATGTAAGTTTTAGTATTTTTAAGATATAAAGACATGTATATTTTTGAAAATAAACCGATCCAACCTAAAAATGTATCTTCCGTAGGTGTCTTCTATCAATCTAAAAATCAAAAGAATACCACTACAATTATGCCAACAACTTGTAAATAGTAAGCCTTGATCACAAAAGCTGTTTTTAGGCAGTAAATAATCAAATACTACACATAAATAACACATTAAAACGGCAACTTGAATTTAAAACCTATTTTAACCTATTTATTAAAACAGAACACTAAAAATAAAAATAACACATTTGCAACCTATCTTAATCTGGTCTTTAATAAATGTTCAAACCGAGATTCAAATTCTTCAACCATCTTGCATATCATTTCGGCGAGTATTTTTTGAATTTCATATCTTATTCTATTTTTTAAGTCATCTATACTAGTAGGCTTATTTACGTATAAGCTATGTTTTAAATAACCCCACAAAAAAATCCATGGGGATTAGATCAGGCGACCTAGGAGGAAACTGGAGTTGACCCCTTCACCAAATCCTTCGACACAGAAATACTTTGTTTAAAGATTAATTTAAATAAATTATGTAGCAGCTGTTAAATTAACGTAACTTTTTTTTTAATGGAATAGGTACCTAGTATTTTTTCATTTGTTGATATCCTCTTGTTCTTCTGATTACAACGATATAATATGTCGTGCTTTCTTCTACAGGTTTTTGAAGTGATGCATCAAATATATAAAATAATGTACTTTGCAATGTGACGTAATTTGTAGTGAGTTGTAGATATGTATTCTTTCTTGCCAAAAATAAACAAACAAAAAAATAGTGTCATGGTTCCTTTGTTGCATATGTCAGTGAGACACATGTTAAGGGATTATTAATTACATATTTGTTTAATATATTTTTATAAATGATGATTATTAGTATATACCTAATGAATAATGCATGTCAATTCTGCGAAATATTTATTTTATTGAGATAGACAATAATGTAAAATGACAGGTTCAAAGATGCACCTTTTTCTTCATCACCTAAATATGACAAGTGTTTTCTTTCATAGCTACCTTAAATAGTCATTTGACGTATTTTACCTCAAATATTTATTTACAAAACACATTAATAGCCCTTAAAATGTATGTTTCACTCATATAAGCAACAAAAGGAACGAAGACAGCGATTTTTTGTGTTTATTTTTGACAAGAATAACTACCACTAACTACTACTAACTAATTACCTTATATTACCGAATATATTATTTTACATATTTAATGTAATTATATTGTTTTCCTGACAGCATATTCTGAAATTTCAGAAAAAAAATGAGTTACCCTTATAAAAAATTATTTTTATGGCACTAGAAATAAGGGAAAAAAGGGGGGGGTGAGAATTCTTACAAACTCTGTAATTTTAGGGTATGATTCCTGGATTAATTTTAAGTCAAAAAGTCTTGCAGCAACGAAAGTCATCAAATACCCATTTATTTTTAGGATACTAAAATTCTGATTGTTGTACAGTATTGGGAAATTCTGCGTCTAATAAGCCTTAGTTTCAGGTGATATGTCACTTATGTGTAAAGATATCGCTAAAAAAAGAAAAATTGCAATGCTTTCAAAAAATCGTAAATAACTCCGAAAACATCAAAACATTTTCAAAGTTCTGGGTCTCGTATTAAGGGGAAATCATCAAAATATCTATCTGATAAACTGAGCCAATTTGGATTTTTTCCTGAAAATGAATAAATTGATCCAAAAGTGTTATAAAAATTCAAAAAAGCCCTGTAGGCTACTCATTACACTAAAAAATTTGCTGATTCGTATTCCTCTAGAATCCGCTATGTTTTATTAAAATTTCATGATTTTTATGAAAAGTTCAGGTTCAAAGGACAGTTTTGAATTTGAAATTTTGAGGAGTGGGGGTGCCTCTTCACAGCCTCACCCTGTATAATACCTACCGTATGTATTACAATACATATAATGGTTTAATGAGTAAAATTTATTTTTGTATACAAATAATTACAGCTAATATTTAGACAAATAATACATACGTGTGAACAACTTAAAAGCCTCGTAAAATACGTACACAGGTCTAAAAAAATCTCGTTCTACGAATTTGATATCGGAAACTACAACGTGTTAAACATTATGTAAGTATAATGAACTGACAAAAAAAATGTTTATTTTAGCAGGATTTTACGTGTAATGTTTGCCGTACGCTAACAAAAAGCTAATAATGTAAAAATAGTCATTGTAAAATGCTAAAAGCAGAAAAAACTCTGTACGCTCATGACATCATGCAGTAGTTCATCATCATCGACATCAATGGCTTTTAGACGGCGGTTTTCTCACGGTATCGACGTATAATTTTACATTATAAATTATATTTTTCTACATCTCATTCGCCGCAAAATGACTCATGAATGAGGCTGCGCAATTTTACTTGCGATTAATCAGTACCAACTAGTTATTTACATATTATTACGGTATTTTTCATAGTAAATGTGTGTTACTACTTTGTTTTACGCAAAAATAGGGCATTATTAGCAATCGTATATGTGATTATGAGGCATTAACAGTCATAAACATATATAAAGGAGAGGTAAAAATGGATTACCCGTGATTTATAAAATTATGTGTAATTACCGTATAAACGTCGATATATTTTCAATGCTTTTCAGTTTCACATTGAGACAGATTCAAGTCTACTAAACGAATTATTTCTCCTTTCCTTATACGAGGTGTGTAAATTAAGTAATGAGACTGGCAACGTAGCGCCCGATCTACGAACACTGCTGATACGGGACATTAAGTTTTAACTTGTTAGAGTCAGTTTTTTTTCTAGTGCGTTAAAACTGAGTGACGTTATTAATTTTTTTACCTCAGACTTGGACACAGCGCAACGGATACTTTTGCAAAACTTCAATATGCCTACGAAGACAGCGTTTTATTAAGAGTCCGGCTTTTTTCGGTGGTTTAAGGTATTCTCAGAAGGAACACGACAAACATGATAGGGGTAGAGTTAAATTTGAATCACATCATTGTTCACCAGATTTTGACTAACGAATTGGGGATGAGACAAATTTGCTCAAATTGGTTCTTCAAAAAACCTTTCGCATGAAAAAAAGGACATCAGGAGAGGAAGATGCCTTGACTTTTTGGAATGGATTTAAAATGATCCCCATTTTATGGAACGTTCATTACTAGTGATGCGACTTTGGTGTTTGAGTACGACCCGGAAACTTATTGGAGAGCATACTTCAAGCTCTCCAAGACCCAAAAATCGAGAAATCGAAGATCAAATGCGTGTTTATTTGCTTTTTTTGATACCTGGGAATTGTCCACAAAGAGTTTGTAGCTCCAGGCCAAACAGTAAATCAACACTTTTACAGAAAGGTTCTTGAAAAACTTCGAAAAAGGGTCATGCGTGTGAGACCAAACATCAAGAACAACTGGATGTTGCATCACGACAACGCGCCTTGTCACACAGCCATATCAGTAAATGAGTGTTTAGCCAGTAAAAACATTCCTGTGGCTCCTCAGCCTCATTACAGACTTGAGTCCTTGTGACTTTTTTTCTCTTCCCGAGATTAAAGATTATTTCATTTAAATCACAAAACGTGATCAGCGATTAGTTTTTCGACAAATTTGATTTCTTTGTGAGAATGTATCTTTAAAAATAATAAAGTTATATTAAAATCTAACGATTCACGTTATGGCCCTATATACAGTGGGGAAAGTTTTAGAAGATTTTATAACCTCTTCGACTTTTTTCAATTTCGATTTATTTGTAATCGTTTTCGAGATAATTCCAAAAAACTGCATCTTAAAAAACGCTTGATAAATTTATATTTTTTTATATACTTTGAAAATATATATTTTTTAACTTCCTAAGATTCAGCACGCTTTTCTAACATTGTGATATACCATTGAAAATCAATTTTTCAACAATAACCGAGACACCGCATGCACAACCAATTTTGGACACGCTGTTATAAGAACAACACATTGTTTTGTTGTTTGGAAACGCATTTCTAAGATATTCCTTGACTTAATTTGCCTAAATATACCTATGTATGAATTATATTAAGTAAGTACCTCGTGAAGTACCGCGATATCTTAATGTCAACATACCATTTTCATGTTAACATAAAATATTGTTTTGTTGTTTGGAAAAGCATTTTTAATATTTTCATTGACTAAATATGCCTATGTATGAATTATATTAAGTAAGTACCTGTGTTCTCATGAAGTACCATGATATCCTTATATTAAGATACTATTTTTTATCTTAACATGTAAAAAAATATATATAATAGATTACGCTGATAAATGCATATAAATCACGTCGACATCATTATATAGTACATTATCTAAAGATGGCAATCTTAATCAGCAATTCAGGTTTGTCAGCATGGAGGAGTATTGCATAACACACCTTAGATCACTTGTGCGAGTGGCCCACCACAATGGTAATTAAACTGAAGGTAGTAAGTGTTTTAGTAACGAATAAAAAATTATTGGCATCCACAGTATTTTTTATCCTCTCATTCTAACAGACACAGAATACAGCTCGAGGCACCCGACTTCTCGTCCCAAACAAGTTCTTTTCCAAGCAATTCTTTACGGCAAATACACCATTACGGCTACAAATGCACATCGCTTTGCCAGAAGGTATTTTTATTACTGTCTAATAAAACAAGTGGCATGGAGTGTCAATCGCAATCACGAACGTATACCGTTATGTTCACCTTGCGCGGCCAATATGTGACCCAATTTTTTAAATCTCCTGCTAATATCGCCATTTGAATATGTTTTGAAAGTAAAAACAGACAGAGTTATGAACAAACCGTTGTAAATATTTATCGTCCGACGTATTCAGATACGCGGGTGGGGCCATTATTGAGGTTAGGTAACCAATAATACAGAATTTTCAGTAGCTGAAGACACTGAAATTATTATTATACAAAGGTGGATGTCAACACATATATTTAAGGGTTTTTGCTCATCTGTGTTCAGAGATGCAACTCGTGTCAGATGATGGGTACCATGTAGAATAATTGCGCATTGTTTAATTATTATTGGTCAAAATGTGCATTTGGTTTGATGTACATTTTTCGATTTGCAACTGTGGTAATCTCAATGTGGTGGCTGTGGTAACAGACAGACAGACCCTGGCAAAGGTTCTGGGGACAATATGTGCCATTCTGATAGATCTAAAGGTATTGAGTGTTGCTGAAGAATAGAGAAGAGAAGAGATAGAGAAGTCCCAAAGTCAGCTAGACTATGTCATTCTGTATGAAACTGTACCTGAAAGCACCTGTAGTAGAAATATTCTCTTTTTTTTGGAAATTGGTTAACAAATCAAAGAAGATATTATTTATTTACCGATGAAGATTTTATACATCGTCTACAATTTTGTTGTTCATTGGATCAATATGAAAAATTGTATATTATTTCATTTATATATTGCTTCACATGGATTCCAACAGGATCAATCTGCGTCTCTTAGAAAGAGGATATGTTTGTAAAAATATTTTGTTATAAAATTAAAGTTTGAGAGTATGAATAAATTGCTAGATATATGGTACATCAAAAAAAAAAATATAAAAATTAAGCAATTATGTGTCCAAATTCTAAAAAAAATAAAATGATGGCATTCATACTATATGTCTCTATACCTATTTTCTTATTTGCTATGAAATTCCTGTCTGCTCTGGCCACGAAAAAATATTTAAGTTTCTTAAGCATTCTGTAAACAACAGTCATTTTAAAATATTTCCCCAAACTTTATAGAACGAGTTTATGTCTGTAAAACACATATATTTTTCGTGAAAAATTACAGACATTGTAATTTAACGGCATGCCCACTTATATCTATTAATTTGAAATTTATTTGAAACTGTAGGCGTGACTATTGAGTTTTTTAAGTGTTTAATCGCTGCTATCAAATAGTACCTCGAAATTGTTTGCAATTCTTATTTTAATAGGAATACATTCTTCACGTCATAAGAATTAAACCCAATATATGTAACTATAATTATCATAATATTATTAAATACGGTTAACAGGGTACATGTTTAACGGGTTTCATTTGCAGCATCATTTTTAAATAATAAAAACAACTATATGTACGTATATGACCAGATTCGCTAATTTTTTTTATTTCTTTATTTCAAACCGATGTACACGAATACACGTTTTTTTCACAAAAAAAGATTGATACTGTATTTCAATTCAAGAAAATTAATTCATAAATAATCATTTTGTTGAGCAATAATTTGTTTGTAAAATATTTTTCGTCTTATTTCATTTTATAATACTTGAAGATAAAACTTGTCTGATAAAAACAAAACCTGTATTATTGATGGTCAAATCACAGTTTACAACACTAGACTAATAAACAAAAATAAGTACATTTCATATCAAAATTTACCGAAAACCAAATAATAATATGAACTGTAACTGACAAACCATAAATAATATTATAATAAACTTTTACGAGTAAGATAAACATTGTGGCCTATTTTTTCTCTACTAAATTCCCTCAAATTCCAATCATGCGTACATATTAAAATTGATAACATATAGTACGAGCAATTTCTATCTGTGTACGCATAGATTGCCAATTCATGAACTCACCTGCGGTGCTCTTCTGGTAAAGTCTTCCTCTGAGAGAGCGACCAAACTGGAGCCGGACATATCCCACTGTTCAGAAACAGGTTCTGGCAAGCCAAACTGTCTAGATGTCCACCTAATCCAGGACAAGACGTTGGCTGCATCCCACTGCGAGGGATCTGAAAAGAGAATATCGTGTTATAACAACAATCTCATTGGATCTCATAGATCTCAGAAATTTCGTGTGTCTTTAACTGATAGGAGTATTTCAGAACTACTCACTTGAAATAAACTTTCAAAGAGGAATTGAATCACTTCAAAATATTAACAATTCATTGGAAGAAACAGTCGCGTCACATATGTAGGATTGTGGAAAACCTTCCAAGTAAGTCAAACCTGAA
This sequence comes from Aromia moschata, assembly GCA_029963805.1. NCBI lineage: Eukaryota > Metazoa > Arthropoda > Insecta > Coleoptera > Cerambycidae > Aromia > Aromia moschata. Next base: position 339,503 of record JAPWTK010000214.1, read on the forward strand.
ATCAGATCTGAACTGGCATTACAAAGTTGCTCTCGAGACTCAAATTGGTGACTCAGGCCTTATTCGTTGGCGATTGCACTTGGAATCATGACTACAATATCCAATATAATTGTCCCAGAATGAATTCTCATCATTTAAATGATGAATGGCGTTCTATCAACAGTTATTTTTGATCAGATAAGATGAGATTTCATATATGAGGTCTTTGGAAGGTCTACACAACCCTATATAGGCAAGGTGATCAATTTTTTCAATGAATATCTTACATTAGAAGTAAATCATTTCCTTTTGGATGCATCCCATTCACTCCATAAAATAATTAAATCCTACCTAGTGTCAAAATTATAACAAATGTGTTTCTTACAGCGATTCATCATGTACTTAACAGATTTTTTAATCATTTTCTTTAAATAAATTATGTTGTTCTTCTGTTAAACATATATCTGTATCAACTCTGCACAGAAATTGTACCTAATTAAAATAGTTTTTTTTTAAAGGTTAACTGAATAGGTGAATTTAAATTGTATGTGATAAAGTAAAATGAGCAACCTATTTTTTGTGAAAAAAATTATTTGTCTAGATTATTTTCATTTTCCTATCGTCACGAAAAACTTTATCTACTTTACCCACAAAAATTACTATTATCTTAACACACTTTACTATATTGTCTTTGTTAATTACCCTTGTAAGTTACTGTAAAATTATTAATAATTGAATCTTCAACTATTAATTGCGTTACCCTACAATTAATTACTCGTTAGTAAATGTATACGGTACACACCTTAGAAATAACACACAACCTTCGAGTTCTTTGTACATACAGCAATTATTACTTGTTCACCTACAATGATTAACTACTTGAATACCTACAATGATTAACTTAATTTAATCCTGGAGTGGGTACTGGAACCTTCGGCGTAGAAACAAAAAACTGGACGTTTTCCACGAAAAACACCGAACTACTACACTTTTCTCGACGCGCGTTTCGCCAACCAAGTTGGCATCTTCAGGAGAAGATTAAAAAAATCATCAACATTTTTTAATCTTCTCCCTGAAGATGCCAACTTGGTTGGCGAAACGCGTGTCGAGAAAAGTGTAGTAGTTCGGTGTTTCGTGGAAAACGTCCAGTTTTTTAACTTAATTTAAATTTATGTCTGATTATAATTGTGTTTGGTAGCATTAGTAAGAAAATCCATTGTTCTTAAAAGAGCTAAGTTTCGTTAAAACTTCCGTAGTAATTACCCATCAGTTTATTTATAATAAAATTCCTCTATGATGGTTGTGTGATGAAAAACTGAGAGAACTGAAAAAAAAGAGAGAAAATTTTAATTGAACTATTTGAGTGCTCCGCTTTTGAATGTATTTTAGCAGATTTTCTAAACTGCAGCTTTTAGAGAAATTCGCTACCGATTTTCCATTGCATTTAAATTTGTGTTTGTTTCTAAAAATACACCAAATATTAAAATATTTTTGGTAGAGAATTCAAAACAACATCAGTTCGTTTGCACTTTATTTACAGATAAACTACGAGCCTTCTTTTATTAGTCCTTGTAATTTTTACATTACTTTACAATATTGTTTAGTACTGTTTTTCGTGTATTAGATTTTAAAAGATGGATGGTTATGTACTATTAGATTATCCTATTGAACTTTATTGTGTAGTTACAACAAACAATATTAACCTTCGTTTTCCTAGCATATCAACCCTTATTTTATGTTTCCCACCCATTGTAAGGGTTGCAGGAATTGATAAATAGGCAGGGCCGGATGCAAGGCGGGGCAACCGGGGGCGGGAGCCCCGGGGCCCCCACACATTGAGGGCCACCACAAACCTTGGATTCAAGAATTTAATAACGATAAAACATTTTAATTTTTAAGAAAGTAATGAGTAATGAAATATATCCAAACAAGGGATATAGTAAGCCTATCAACTGTTCCCCGCTCATCACTCGTCAGAAAGTAATAACGATTTTTAGGGAATTACAAAAAATAGTATGTATCTTAATAGTGGAAATTTGTTTTTTAAATGTAAAAATAAAATTATCGATGGATTATTGACTGGATGGATGGATTTATTGAAAGGGCCTCAACTTTCTTCATTGCCCCCGGGCCCCATATGTTAGATTCGTCTCAATCCGTTTTATTGTTTTAGACGCAGATAAAACGTCATACGGAACTTAATTTTGAATGCAAACGTTAAAGGAATTTGTTTCAATCACCGATGGTCTTCAAAACGATTATACATAATGAATGTGTTTCATCACGTGTCTAATTTTATACGTGAAATGTTGTTTATTTCTCTACCTCCAGATCCTTGCACTACTTTGCTTATATTTTTCCACAATTTGAGACGTAAAAGTCCATCATAAAGTAGTACCGCTGAATGTCAGCTAGTAAGGTGTGGTCTTCCCCAAGGACGAAATACTACTCCGGTATACTGTTTTTCTTTTGTTTTAAATACATTTATTTATGTACATCAACTGTATCAACATATATCATATGGGCGGGGCAGTTTTTTCATTATATTGTTGATTGAATTATTTTCAAGAAAGATTGCCTTATGTAGTATCCTGTGTCACTTCTTTGCATAAATAGCGGCTACTGTTATGTAATAGCTTTTTCGTTGTTTTTTTTTTTGCGTAAAATTCTAGTCGAGCCAGTCGTTTTCGGTAAATCTCTGTTTATTAACAATAGGTCTTGAATTAAATAGGTTTGATGCTCGAAAAAGGCATAATGTTAAACAAAAGAAGTAGGCCAAATGAAATGTCCTGATTTTTTATGAACGTCACGAAGCTCTAAATTAATTGGTTATTAATTGATGAATTGTCAGCTAAGTTAGATCTGATGTGATATGATATTTCTCTCTTCATGCTTTGAAGTATGTAGTCTCTTAAAAAAGAAACAAATATATTGATGGAAAAGAGAAACAACAACTGTTAAAATACTAACGGTAAGAGAACTTTCAGACCCAGAAATCCCAATGTTATTAAAAAAATAAAAATCGTATTACTTTATGATTATCTGACGACATGAATATTTTATTTTTCCATATTGCGGTTTTATTTTGCGTGGGTACATCGTAAATTAGATCGTCTTCTTATTTGTATAAAAGCGAATGACATCAAATATAAAATAATCTAAAATGTGAAAATAACACAAACAAATATGCTGATTTGCAAAAAAAACTAAAAATGTAGACAAGATAGAAGTAAATTCTTATAATTTTTGTATTACAGTATTGATTTTAGTTGATATGTCGAAAACTGCCATGTTTTTAAAAAACCGTGAAAAACTGCAAAAATATTAAATCCCTTTTAAAGTTTTCGGACTCATTTTGAAGGAAAATCTATCTATCCGACTAATTGAGCCATTATACAAAAATTTTTCGTAGACATGAAAAATTTCTAAAGTTGAACGAAAAAACATCATAAAAATTAAAAACTCACCATCGTTTCTATAATTTTCGTAAAAACCATCAAACACGAGTTCTAGAGGGATATCAATCCATTTTTTAGTTATGTATGCCGTTATGTGGGCTTTTTTGAATTTTTATGATATTTTTTGGTTCAAACTTAGAAATTTATAATACTTTCGGAATTTTCATTTTACCTTTTTTAGCGATGTCTTTACACATAATCAACATACCATGTTCAACATGGACTTATTAGACGCAGAATTTCATAAGCTGTAATCCTTATCAATAAAAAAAAATCAATACTGCAGTATTATCAAAATCGAAACCTTAAAAAAAGTGGATATATAATGTATTTAGTTGGTGACAGTATATAATAGCAGCTTAAAAAAAAGAACATAAATTACACAGGTCTACAAAAAAAAAAGTTCTGTCTGCGATCAGACCCATAATTTCCTATGTATTTTGATGCACTGAAACCAAATTTGGCAAAAAAAAATTCTACCGGATCAATTTTTCTCTACACCCCCATATAACCCCCATAAACTCTTATAGAGGAAATTTAAAAAAATATATTTATTTAGTTTTTTTCGGGTCGCTGATCACGAATCTGAAGTCAAGAATAAATTTCGACTTAATGACAGCTGTCAACAAGCTGTTTATTCACTATTTCAAATTTCACTAGTGCAAATTTCACTAAAAAGTAAAAAGTTGATATTAAATGCATTTTATTAAGTTTTTTGGGTTGCTGATTTCGATTCTGTAGTAAAAAATGATTTTTGATATAATTCATTTTTGATTTCAGAATCGTAATCACCAACCCAAAAAAACTTAATAATATGCATTTAATATCAACGTTTTACTTTTTAGTGAAATTTGACAGCTTGTTGACAGCTGTCATTAAGTCGAAATTTATTCTTGACTTCAGATTCGTGATCAGCAACCAAAAAAAAAAACAAAATAAAAAATGTTACAAAATTTTCTCTATGGGGGTTATATGGGGGTGGAGAGAAAAAATGAAGCGGTAGAAAAAATTTTTTTTTGCCAAATTTGGTTTCAGTGCATCAAAATACATAGGAAATGATGGGTCTGATCGCAAAGACAGAACTTTTTTTTGTAGACCTGTGTTATCTCTGGCGTGATCTTTTATTCGGTAGTACACTCGAGATCAATCCGAGTCAAGGATATTGATTCATTTCTTTTATTGGACTAAATCAAGAATAGACATTCAAATGTTTGGAAAAACATTTTCGTTTGGTGAAAATCGTCACTTATATTAACATTTAAATTACTTACATTACACAATGAAGGTAAATTTCTTATAAAAATACCATAGCGTTTGACTTCAATTAGCTGATAGGAAGTGATATTTTTATTCTAACAAAATTACAACCTCACCAACTATTTCAGTTTATCTGAACAAAAAATAAATCCGTACAACTTTGATATCGAAAACTCGCTTTTATTTTTAGTTTAGGCGTATTATTAATTATATCAATTAATTAAAACCAATTGTGTACAAAACAAGGCCAAATATATCACACGTATACGTATACTGTTATACTAAAAAAATGCAGAAGGAAGCTTTATATTTAAGAAAGTGGCTTGTTGTAATTAAATAAATGCAAATTAAAATGCTACAAGGTTTGCCATAAAAGGAAGCTAATGCGAATGTCTTCTCTTTCTTTTCCTGTAACTGTGCTCTATCCAATTGAGTAACATACCACTTAAAGTCAAAAAAAGGCAGTGTTTTTTTGTAATGTAGTAAAGTTGGCGCTAATACTAAGATGCGCTTTGCCCTCTTCCAAATCCTCATCCGCCAAATGCTCTTGTAACCCCAAAAACTCATCAAAGAAACGCCAATTTCATATTAAATTTCAATCGTTATAAAAGTAGTTGAAAACAAAACAAAAGTTGCAAAATATTAAAAAAAAAAAACGATTAAAAAATATATAAGATTCTATCATTCTATCATTCTATTTATAAAATTATGGGAAGAGACTTACTGTTACCTTGAAGTTTAGAAAAAAGTCTACCAATTAAGGCACGGTAATTAATAACCATCATTTGGAAAAAGCCCATGTCAAAAATATATTGAAATTAAGATATATACAAAATCTAGTCCAATTAATGAACTCGAAGAAAAAAGTTTATTGCCACCCAGCTAAATGTCATTTGTTTCCCGATGTGTCTATCAAATAAACACACATTTTTAAACTACTTACAAGCAAACGTTGAGTCAACAAATTAACCAGATGGCAATTATAAATTACACTATTAAATTGCTGTTTAAATTTATCGAAATTGATCCGAGACATGACATTGTAAAAACAATTTTCACTTGAGAGGTGAAGTACCGTTTCTGGTTATTAAAAAAAAAATGGTTAGCTTACCTGTAGAGATTCCTAGTGTAGCACAGGTATTGTCCACGTCCTTCCTCATCTGCTCGATGGCCAAATTCAAGACGGGCTCTATATTCTCCCGCGGGATAGGTTCGTTACAGGTAGACATCAGGTCGCCCTGTCCCTCGCTCTCCGGCTCCTCCATCTTGATCTCGCTGCCGATGAATCCGAAATCGATTGGCCTTATGTTGAACTTTTTTTGGAAGCTGGTGTCTCTAAGCACCTCCCTCAGCAGCTGGTGGTCCTTCGGTTTATCGGGCACGATCTGCGCGTCCGGCTTCTTCAGGTCCTCCTCCAGCAGCTGTCTCAGCGTGTCTGTGTCCTGGAAGCTGTGTAAAATATTGCTGAAATCTACGGTGCTCTCCTGTTTTATTTGTTTTTCTAAGACAGTGCTGTCGAATAAATCTAACACATCCGCGTTCTCTCTTTGCCGGCTCAAGCGATGATCCGGTGAAGCGGAAGTGTATGACGGGGGACTCGTCGGCAGCAGATAGTTCTCCTCTTTTATCTTGAACGGGGCGAAGTTCGGTATGGGAGAGGTGGAATTGGAGTACGCTTCCGTTTTGATAAATTGGTTGTGGAGGTAGTCCTCGCCGCAGGGGGGACCTGGAGTACACGGAATTCGGCGAGGGGGTGTACAGCGACTGCTCGGGCGAGCTGGGGTAGAAATTCGCCTCCCCCGATTGCCTGTAGCTGGTGAATTGGTCGTTGGGAGGAAGCCCCTGCGCTTGTGGGGAGTAAGGCGACAGCGCTCCCACGGGCGAGTTTGGATAGTTGCTGGGGCTAGGCACTTCCAGGTAGATGCTGGAGACGGGCGACTGGGGGTAACTGACCTTCTTCTCGTTGGACACCAGCAGGGTCTGAAAGTCGGGACCCAGCTCTATGTCGCTCTCCGTCGGCGGCTTCTGAGGGGGACTGCTGTAGAATGTTGTGTATATTTTAGGTTGTATTGGCTTCTCCGAGGGCGGGGGCGACTGGGTGTAGAACAGCGTGGACGGCGACACGGGCTGGTCGCCTCCGGGCAGAAGAGAGAGATCGAAGTTTTCTGCGAAGTTACTGTAGTCACATGGAGGCGTGAACCCTGCGGATGGTACAGTTTGGGGCATCTGGAATGAAGGAAGATGTGTTCGTTAGCGCAATCAAAGGTGTGCTATGAAAATGAAATAAACATAATTATAAATGTAACATTCTTCGGATGTTTCTTTTGTTAAGTTTTGCTTTTGAAAAATCTGCCATCTTATAAGAATAATGCCTTTGAGAAGCAACTAGCTCTATTTAGCGTTTAAGGTATGAAGTTACTTAAGAAGGGGTTACTTTGTACCTTCACGGGTTGCATTACACCACTATCAATAAAATTTTAAGTACCATAGATCAGATCAAGAAATCATTAAATTAGGATTGATTAAATTACCAAAAAGTTTAATGTTTTTTTTTTTTTAATTAAGATTCTTTTTTCTTATTTCAAATTTCTTTCTTATAATGGTGTAAATTTTACAATAGTGGTGCCCAATTTTACGGTATCACTTTTTTAAATTACTATATTCAACGACCAAATGTATAAATGGTCACTAATGCAGACACACTGAATGTTGTGACACGCTATTTGCGTGTTTTGTAAAATAAGTACATTTTGGATTTGTGGAGGATTTTCGCCTGATTCCAAACGAGCTTCTCAAATCCAAAAGAGCTAATAAGAAATGCCATTAACTTTTAACCCAAGACGTTTATCCTTAAAGTTTACGCTATTCGAGACTATCGGTATGACGTACCGTTACTGTTATTATGTTCACAAAAAAAAGCACACGTTTCAGTATCATATATGTAACAAAAAGGAAAGTAAAAAAAATAGTAAGCTAAATGTTTTTTAATGGTCGTGGTGAAACACTGTATTTGACTTGTTTTTTATGAATCGGTATAGCAGCATACCGCGTTCTTGGGTTGATGATTAATAATAATTATTACAGAAGGGCATTGAAGTTGTCGTTTGTACTAAAAATCAATGTAAGGATCGATATTTCACTTTTTGTTGTTTCACGTTTTTTAAGTTAAATATGCGTTTAGCAACAATCCATATTTGCATTATCAAAACACGTTAATTATTGTAAAAATAATGTTTTTTTTTAACAATTTTTTTTTGAAAAAGGATTTTTTTCATTATTTTTAACATGTTTTACAATTTTGTTTCAATCAAAAAAATCGTTTCATTTTTTGACCGTTGCAACTGCCTTAGTTTTAAACGTCAATTTAAACATTAATTAAAACAAGTAACTCCCAATACCCCCCAACGGATCGCTGTATTTCACTTAACAAATTTTGAATTTTTACTGATGTCTTCAGAGTCCAAGTCATTTACACAATCATTGAATTCTGATTCTGAAGCATTGATAGATATGTTAAAATACAGTTTCAAAAAGTTTTTCATTTTTTTACAATAATCGACGGTTTTTGACAATGCAAATATGGATTATTACTAATAAAACCTTTTTAACTTAAAAAATAAACAAAAGGTGAAAAATCGATCCCTACATTGATTTTTAGCACAAACGACAATTTCAATCATTCCGAGCACTATGAGAGAAATACCGCAGCGCTTTAAAACTATCAGGGTTTCCTTGGGGTACTTTAAGGTTAAAAACTTTCAATCAGCAGTTTCAATTAGCAGTCAGTATCCTTAGTATATCCATTATTTGCAAAAGTTATGCCAAGTTATGCAAACATCTCTATTTATGCAATCTTTTAATCATTTTCAATCAACAATTTCGTTTCTAAAAATTAAAAAAAAAAAACAATCACCATTACTTATAAAGGATACTTTGCAGTTTTCAAAATCCTAGTTGAAATTTCCTTACGTTCATTATTTCCCGAGCAATTGATTATTTATCAAAGTCAACAATGACATTTTTGCTTTGAACGGTTATAACACGGCGAAAAATCATCTTACAAGACTCAGTAACAGGTCAAATTAAAGAGAATTAAAATATCTAAAAGACCTTTATGATGAACATATCGAGAAAAATTTATTGAGGTCCGTGGACCTTCCAAAAGATAAGCAAACATTTTTCTGATCAAAAACAGTTGATGCTAAAAAAATTTAAACTCAAGATCTAAAAACTATAAACTTCAAATTTCGCGTCAAGCGTCAATTTCCCTTTTTTTTTCTCTATGACCATTTTTTCATATACAAAAGCAAAAGTATAGTAGTTCGGTGTTTCATGGAAAACGTCCAGTTTTTTTTAAATTCAGATATATTTATAAAATATGAAAAGTACTTTTAAAACTGAAGGTACGTATTCAGGTCAAACATTCTTAGAACATAATACGATAACCATTTCCATTTTGTTTTGTTTTTTTTTTGTTTCTCTTTAGTCACAAAAATGTTGTTTATGATCAGTTTCAATATTTACTTTCTCAAATATATTATTTGGGTCCCATGTTCCATTATGAAAATCATATTGTTTCAAATTCCATCAGCCGCCACTGCTTTGTACATACCGCACAGGAAATCGTATAAAACATTACGTCTTACTCCAACTCAACAAAAAAACGACAGTGATGTCACGAGCTCGCTCAGTAATCGTTGAAGTCACTCGAGAGAAGAAAAAAATGTTCGGACGACCTAAACAAAGTTCGTCTGCGGTGGTTTTTCTAAACAAGCGTCATGAAAGATGCCGTACTTCTGGAGGCAGTACGTACGAAAATATACTCCGCGAAACGATACGGGTGATCACTAAGTGACGTCGAGGCCATATGTTAGAAATGGTAATATTTATTTTACTTTAAAATATATGCGCTTACGTTCTAAATTTAACGCGAAAAAATATCTGTATGAAAGAGATAACTCAGTTTTGATTGGGCTATAAACGTACATGTATGTATCTTAGATTCTGTTTGGTATGGAAAAATACACACGTAGGCGGTGATCTTTATTCGTATTTCTTTACCTACAAGCTGAACGAAGATAACTTTTTTTAAATATCTTAAAAGTTACAATCATCTTAAAAGTATACTGGACATGAATTGGAACCTTCATCGTAGTTTTAATCATCTCCTGATGATGTCAACAGGGTTGACGAAATTCGCGCATTGAATTTACAAAATGGTTTTGACGTTAATTGGAAAAGTGTTGTCCAGTGTGAGGTTTAAAAGTTTAATGAATTTATATCCACATTATTCATGTATATATTTTTTATTTTCCATGTTGACAAACACAGAAAGAACACTACGAGGTGTGGCTATTAAATAACCGAACTGCTGTCATAACACTTTTTATTCGTTACCAATTACAGTAGCAACTTTTTCGCCTTCAGTGTAGTCCCCTTGGAGATCTCTATACCGCTCCATACTACTTTTCCATTGTTGAAAGCAGTGCTGGAAGTCCGCTTCTGTCAGCTAGTTCAGAACCTCCGGCGCTTTCGCTTTAACTGCTTCCACAATTTCATCACAAGTAATCACCGTGTCTAACAAGCCTGGATCAGTGTCAATATAATTTAAAATGTCAGCGGAAATGTCCATTCTTCAGTTTTGGCACCATTTTTGGGCAAACTTTGCGCGTGTTGAATGATTCATGCAAAATCTGGCGAACACATTCTTTGGCGAATCTTGTTATTTCAGCTCGGATGCTTAGACAACGATCTTCGCGGATACATTTACCAATTTTTTCAATGTTTTCGTCCGTTTTTGACGTTGAGGGCCGTCCGGGGCGCGGATCGTCTTCGGTCGTTTCACGTCCCTCTTTAAACCGTTTAAACCATTCAAAAACTTGTGTGTGGGATAAACATTCAGTCCCGTGCACTTCTTTTAACATTGCATAAGCTTCTGTAAAAGTGTTCTCCAGTTTAACAAGAAACTTAAGATTAACCTGTTGCTCCATCTGAACAGTTAACATTTTTTTCGACGCGTCACTGACACGTAGACTAATTCAAACGACTTCTACAGTCAAACTGAGCGACCCACTGACTTTTCCAGCGAGCCCAGGGTGGGGAAAGTATCACCAGATACAGTTCTGTTCAAACTTGTCGCGACACGCTCCCAACGCGCTGGTAGTAGCATCAGTTCGGTTATTTAATAGCCACACCTCGTATATAACTCGAGGATGATAAAAGTAACATTGCTACTTAATAAATAGTGACAGTAATATTAGCACAATCACATCCATTGCAAGCTATTGAAAAATCAAATGATGTATTAGAAGTTATAAGCAAATTCTAAGAAAACGCTAAATTGCTAAAAACATATTTGGATGGTAGCTCTGTTTTAAGAACCCTGTACATAATTGAGAAATAATAAAGTCATTGTTGCACAGCTTTCTGGTTCTACTAATCACAATACCATTACCGATACTTTATAAAATAAGGAAGTTGATGTTGACTTTCGATAAAACCGGAAGTGCAGTCAATTGAAAATAATTTCATCGAATTTGGCACAGGCCTATTAGCCATAGTTCAAATTTTCAAAAATAATTCATAGGAACCAGAATAATTTTACAATAATTTCAGAATAATTCCTAGGAACCTTCAAACTTTTAATGAATGGTTTCAATTACCTTCACCCTGTATGTACTTAATAAAAATATACTTCTAAATAAAATACAAAACCTTCTACAAAAGCAAAACTTCTTAAATATTTGAATGAAATGTGAATTTGAATATTTCTTAAAAATTTGAATTTTTTATAATTTCATTGGTCACATGTCGATTAGTTACAGTAAACGCCGCTTATAAGACTCACTTTGGGACCAGCAAAAAGTGAGTCTTATAAGCGGATGAACCTTATAAGCGAAGGGGGAAAAACAAGATTTTAGAATGTATGTAATACACAAACTTTATTTTACCTGTGAATAGACATAATATAGACATCCAAAAAAAACGTCATCAACTCTGGCTATGAACGAAAGAGATGAAAATAGCGGTCATGTCTAAGCTTTTTGGTTATGTCAAATTTTTGACAAGTGACTCACAATTTGTAAAATAAACAATGGCTGTCATATGATGTGACAGTCTTGAAGTAAATAAGGTTATAAATTCGATTAAGAATAGAAATACGTCTTTTTTTTTCTCTGCCAACTTTGATGACGTTTTTTTTTAGATGTCTATACAACCCAATAGCGTGTTATTTACTTATAAAAAAAGGTAACTCTTAATACATACATACATACATACAAACATACATAATCAGTTCAAAGTTTAAGATGGTTTAAAGAAATGTTTTATTTTTGTTTGTTTTTCGTTACTTTCCATCATTTCAGTTATGTATTTTTCATAAACTGAGTCTTATATCCGAAGTGGTGAGTAACCGAGTTTTTTTTCAATGTATTCGGATACGTTCGGACTGTTTCTGGCGATTTTGAGTCTTATAGGCGACTGAACCGTATATCCGTGAGTCTTATAAGCGGCGTCCACTGTATTTAAAATTTAAGCAATACGTACTTTTACCCAACGCAAGTATTTACCCCACTCTACCCTATGATTACAACTCAATTTCTCAAAAATAATATTTCCGAAAATTATACATATATTGTTTTTGTAGACACGCAGAATATTTCGTGTCTGGCTGACATTAAATATTGTGGCGCCATGGCAAAAAGATTAATTACAATGAATAAATTAAGCTGAAATTGGATTCCTTAAACAATTCCGCTATATGTATGCATGTACGCTAGAAGCTATGGCATTATCAAAAATGTGAGAGAGGTGAAGGTCTCCGGTGACCTGGCAGATTAAGTGCCTTGTTTTTTAAAGTAGACAGAAAACTTTTAAGCTAAGAACCAGAATTTTAATAGACCAACAACTCAATAAAAGCATAGCAAAACATACGAATATCACTTTTTTCTTCAATAACGATGACGATTCTGCAATAACTATCCATATACCTACAACCCAACTATCAATGTAATGATGTCTTATCAATTTGTTTTCAAGAAAAGAAATCAGAGATGAAAAATGCTCTTTCTTTCAGAAAATGCGTTTTCTGCTTCTTCTTGTTCATATTTTAATTTGTCTGTATACAAGGTGTCCGGTCAGTATGCAAGTATGCAAGTATTCGCTGACATTTAAGGACCATATGGGGGAGGTAAAAACGACATTAGTTCTTCATTTAATTTTTTCTTGTGTAGCGTCCGAGAGAGGTCATTGGGCTTTGCCAGATTTTAATGCATTTTAGGCATTTCCTGTGTATCATAAAAAACTCACGAAACAGTGACATTAAGGGACAAATCAAAGCATCAGGGGTGCGAAAAGCAGACCGACCCAAACACAAAAAATTTGAATTTTTTTACAGACGTTAAATATTGGACTGTTTTTCTTGAATATCATTTTTGGATTGAATTTTTGGAATATCATTTTCGAATTTCTTTTTACATTTTATTAAACAAAAGGTTCTCTTCACCAGTTTCGAAAAAAAATCAATGGTTTTTGAGATAAATTTTATCTGAACCACTCGACCGTTATGTTTCATATTCAACTACGACGCTTTCCACAATAAAACCATCAAAGGAAGAAATATAACGAGCAAGTTGATCAGATAAAAGTTCAATTGTTTTAAAAACAATTCATTTTTTTCGCAACTAATGAAAAGTACTTTTTTTTTTTGTAAAATGCCCAAGGAATCCGAAAATGATATTTTTAGTATTTTTATATTCGACATTATGTTAAAAATTTCAACTTTTTTATGTTTGGGTCTGCAGTTCTGGCATCCCTGAAGTTTTGAAGCGCCCCTTAATATTACTGTTTCATGAGTTTTTATGATACACAAAAATGTCGAAAAATTATTAAAATCTAAAGAGAGGTATAAAAGATCTTGCCGGAAAAGTAAAGTTCAAGGTACACACTTGGAGACTAAAAATCATATGAAAAACTATATCCTATTATCTTGATGCATGCTTACCGGACATCCTGTATAAATCGCAAAATGAAATAAAAATTATAAGACCTTTTAAAGCCACAATTTTTAACGGTGAACCTCAACATGACACCTCTTGTAAAGTATTTTAAATTTTTTTTGGCACCGTCTACACTGTATTATCTGGGTATGTAATATGTATGTACAATGTACAGGGTGAGCGAAACTCGATATCTCAGCTATATTATAAGAAAAGGAAAGATGATAGAAAAAAATCTGAAAAGAAATTCTTAAATGGGATTGATTAAGGTCCATTTTAAACCAAATTTGCATATTTTTCCATATTTGGAAACTGAAGTAATGACGTCATCGATTTTTTTTCCCCCGAAACATACCTGTATTTTGACATATTTAAAAAGAGCTAATTTTTCTGAACAAATTTTGTAAAGAAAAAAAATTGCCATCTTTTTTCGTTAAAAAATTATAAGCAAATTTGTAAACAAAAAAGTATTATCAAAAATTCGCAATCGTCACGATTTAAACAAGTAGCCTTTGTAAGCAAATAGCAAAGTCGCATCTGTCAATAATTAAACATTATTAATTAGGATTATTTATTAATTTAACATTACAAAACACATAATGTGTTACCTAGTACTATTCACAGAAAAAAACAAAGTATGTAGGCAGTCACTACAACAAATTTTCAATGTGACCACCTCCTACTTCTAAACACTTATCCAATCTCTGCCTTACTTATCTCACTGAAGCCTTACGTAACATTTCTCTAGATAGTCCATCGCAAACATTTCTGATTTTTTCTTTTAAATGTTAACAAATGGTGTTCTGTAAACTTTATTTTTCAAAGTTCCCCACAAGAAGAAGTCTAGTGGGGTCAAGTCCGGTGATTTAGGCGCCCAAGGTATCGGTTCATTTATACCTATCCAATTTTCTCCGTAAGTTTCATTTAAATATTGTTGGACAATTCCTGCTTTATGCGGTGGAGCTCCATCATGCAAGAAACACATGTTTGCTCGCAACTGTCATGGCACATTTTCGAGAAGCACAGGAAGTTGTTCTTGAAGAAATTGTCAATATCGCTCACTATGTAAAATTCCTTCGTAAAAACATGGACCAATCAAATGTCCATTAATTATACCACACCAAACGTTAATTCCGAAGTGTCCTTGGTTATCAATCGAATTGACAAAATGTGGATTTTCAGTAGCCCAGAAATGTTCATTTTTTCTATTGGGCTTACCGTTACTAACAAAACGACTTTCGTCCGTCCACAACACATGGTGAAAAAACCGATTGTCATTGATCTCTAAGTTTACCATCACTTGGGCAACATAATTAATTCTTCGTTGTTGATGTGGATCTGACAAGTGTTCTAAGTTGTGAAGTTTATAATCGTGATAACCATTTTCTTGATAACTATATTTTTAAATTCAACTCACGACAGACTTGCCGAATCGAGTTCCTTGGATGGTCTTCAAAATACTGCAAAGCAGTGGCAACAGTATTGTCAGAATTGCCCTTTTAACAATTTTTCTTCCCTTTCGAGAAGAAAATGCCTCGTTATTTGCACGTAAATTGCGTTCCAACCTTGCAAATATTTTTAAGCTTGGAATAACTCGTTCGGAGTATCTCTGGGCGCATAACTGAACTGCTCCTCTAGGGTTCTTTTGAGATTCTCCATAAACTAATAACATGTCGACTTTTTCGTTGTGCGTGGACATTTTTCAAAGTCAAATGACAACAAAACAGTATTTGTCAACCATTAGCTTAATTGTTGACAGATGCGACTTTGCTATATGCTTACAGACGCTACTTGTTTGAATCGTGACGATTGCGAATTTTTGATAATGCTTTTTACAATTTTTTTACATATTTGCTTATAATTTTTTAACGGAAAGAATTTTTTTGTTTACAAAACTTGTTCAGAAAAAATTAGCTCTTTTTAAATATGCCAAAATACAGGTATGTTTCTGGGGAAAAAATTCGATGACGTCATTACTTCAGTTATCCCATTTAAGAACCTCTTTTCAGATTTTTTCTATCGTCTTTCCTTTTCATATAATCGAGCTGAGACATCGAGTTTCGCTCACCCTGTACATAATTTTTTTACTATATACAACCGATTTTGTATTGTAGCTCTTGATAAAATGACGTATTTTATGGCACAGTTCGCAACCACTCCACCAGCTTGCATCGTCTCTAGTTTTTGCATAAGGCCATCACACAAGTAAAATAAAGTTTAAATATCTGTAGTGAATTTGGCGACCTTCTTCTATATTAATTCTCATTTTGTTGAATTTTGGATCCAGGAATAAACAACTATTTGATGTTGCCAACGTTTCGGAGATTTATTTATCCTTTTTCAGGGTTTAATAACAACATTGATTGAGCCCTCAAGAAGGAGAAATAAATCTCCGAAACTTTGGCAAAAAATCATATAGTTTATTACCGGATCTAATATTCAACAACACAAAAACTAATACAGTTTTTATAATAAAGCTTTTACTGACCAAAGCCACTAGTATTTATCTTAAAAATAATTAAAAATGTGTGATGCAAAAAATGCAGTACATGTTTTTTCATATGCTCTACTTTCTTTGGTAGGGTAAACCAGGTAAATACGCCCCAGCAGCAAAAACGCCCCACCTTAAATTTTTTAACTACCGTCCATAAGATGGAGGTAGAAACACCAAATTCTAATACATTTTGTAGATGGTGCGTTGTGCCTGCGCATATAATACATCTGTCGCTGTTTGGTTTGGTGACAATAAATAAATACTGAGTGCACATACGAATGGAAGCTGGTAGAATTTATCGGTAAGTATGCGTTAAAAATTATTGTGCATAAACGTACTTAAATATTTTAAGTTTGAGATTGGCATAGGTCACTATGTTCCTTAACTTACAATTTATCATGTGTGCTCACCTCTGTTGGGTCATTGGCATTTAGTAGCACGGTGGGGCGTTTTACCCCCATGATTGGGAAAAACGCCTCGCAAAATTCTGGGTAATACGCCTCACTAAAGTATGCGATTTGTTTTACAGAAAATGGGCAAAACTTACTTGCGAAAGACGACCAGAGGCAGTTTTAATTCCAATTACATTAGCCTGGAACCCTCGAAACGCGGACAAAATTTAAGGGGACCGCCTACATTAGAGGCTCAAAAAAAATCGATTTGTTTTTTTTTTTTTGGTTAAGTTGAAAGTATATCATCTGTAGAATATGCTCCCAAAGTTTCAAGTCCGAATTCGAACTGTAAACAGTCGAAATATAATATATAGTGCGCGTGCTCCGAAGCGTCGGTAGAACGAAGCCGCATCAAGACGAATCAAGCCGAAACAATTGCAAAGGAATTAACTGTTTAAAGAAGAGGAGGGACTTTCTTATGGAGCAGGGATAGCAGATTGGCCAAAAAAGTTAAGGTAAATGAACGAAAAAATTTTTTTTATCGAGACTATTTTTCATGTACGAAAACTTTAAACGCGTTTTTCTCTTTGTTTTTTTTTTTAAATTAAAGCTTATTTAATTACCTTCTATTTGAACTAAAAAAAAACAGTAAAAATTATTGTCAAAAAAAAGTTATTAACAAAACCACACGAAAATTTTCCACAAAAAATCATTTTTTTTAAACAATTTTTTTTTATTTATTTTAATAAATTCATGATTTTTTTTAGTTCAAATAGAAGCTATACTCATAAACTTTACAAAAGATTTTTATTTTTATGATTCAGATGATTCTACGGGACGCTATCCTGCACGCCGTGGAGAAGGAATTTTCAAAGGCATCAGCATTCAATTATTAATAACTTTTATTTAAACATATGAAATTTAATTTAAAAAAAAATTGTTATAAACCTTTTGATATACATAATAAACAGTAAAAATTTCAAAACAATCCATTGTGTCGTTTTGTTGTAAAAAAATTCACGAAAAAGTGCTTGATTTTGAACTCCAAATGTAGACGGTCCCCTTAATGCAAGAACCTGGCCCATCGGGAGACACTTCACCCATACGATCTCTGGTCCCCTGCAATGAGAAGGAAACTCTTTCGAAATATTTACAGGAAATTCAACCACTTCCTCGGCTCCCTAACACTGGCTTCTCTAAAAGAAAACAATCGGCTCTAGAACTAACGTCCCCAGAAAATCGTGCGAAGCGCAGAGTATTGTCCGAAAAAAATAAAACTATTGCTAATAAAAGAAACGAGAGGAAGAAAACAATTACAAACAAAAATAAGGAAAACGCCAAAACTGGTTTAAAGAAGAAAAAGAGAGTTTCTAAGAAGAGAAGAGCACACGTGCCGAGTACATCTGGGCAACAAAATTAAAAGTTGATTGGATACAATGCGAAAAATGTTCTGGTTGGCTTCATGAGACATGTACCAGCCACAAAGCCATTTGCAACATGTGTGCCAAAAAAATCAACATAACTAGATAATCACCTCTATTGGGGCGTTTTTTGCCGGGTACATTGGCAAAAACGCCCCAATGCAGGATATTACAAAAATATATTTATTAGTTAGTACAGTTTAAGAATAACAGTTTATTTACTTGTTTTTAAAAAGATTAATGTTACCTCTTTCATGTTAGAAAATAACTTTTTGCATTAAATGTGTTACTACCTAATTACAATTTTTTTTCAAAATGTGGGGCGTATTTACCTGGTTTACCCTATATATTTCCCTATTATAATATTTATATAAATTAAACATATGTTGGTAAAAACCACAAACGAATGATCACTATGCACTCCTATTTACTTACGGAAAACAGACATTAAAAAACCAACTGATTATCATTCCATCTAACCCGTCAACAATGATTGTTATATAATACGTCGATGATTTTTAAACGTACCCAAAAATATGCTAAACACATTTCCAGTTTTCCACCATATAGAGAGAGACCCGTCGTTTTGAACCCGGATAACATTTAAAAATAAACACGGTCCAACTAAATAGTTTGTATCGAATTAAGTAATCAAGAGATAAGCGAAGCATTTTTAGGCAGACCATTTAGAAGGCGCACCACCGCACCTCATTCTTCCACAATCAAATCCTGCTGATTTCGAATTAGAACAGCCATGCGGCCACTGTTGACAATTCAAATCGCTTTCGCCAATCAGCGGGCTCCGTCAGCACCGCGTCATACTGTCGTCATTTAAATAATCTGATCCGTGACATAATGGTAAAAACCGACTTTTGTAAGCAGAGGATGTGAAAGATAGCAATGAGATGAATGAAACATGCAAAGGAGAAGAGTTTAAAATTCATAATCATAATAATTGTATAATTTCCTGGGGTTATATCTTATTTACCTGTTGAAAACATATTTTGTAAACTAACCTTGAAAGCCTAAATGAAAACTAAATAGCTGAAAAACAGAGTTTGTTTATTCGGGTTTACAAAGTACGTAAATCTGAACGTAAATAACACTTTAAAAATGTTATTTTCGTTAAAATTGTTGTCGAAGGTAACCTCCGCGAATCCTGAAAATGCATTCTATCTCTTTCTATAAACCGTTAAAAAACGACGAACGTACCTTTCTCCTGTTTCATTATTATTTTTCAGTGATGAATCGCCGACGACTTGAGGACTAAGCTAAAATATACACACACAATATTTACTGGCACGCACCTAGGTATGCACAAAACAAATCCTTAAACCGAACTAAAAGGATCCATCTTTTTTTTGCTTTTGCACAATCTACAGTGCTCCCTCTCTTTTGCTCACCTTGATTCCGTATGAGATCTCAGTGTCCGCTAAAATATGCATTGTCAAGGTACAGTTTGTGCTTTATCCTTTTCAGGACCGCGAATAAGTGTATCTCGCGCTTTGTTTCTAGGAAATTTTGCTAGTAAAAGTCAATTACGTCACTGTATTGTACGCTTTTTTTACGCAAATGATAATTTGCCCGCGAGACGACGGCTAGGTGTACTTATCGCAATCCGATGTGTTAATTGATATCGGATATGTGTGTGTTTTACGAGCTAAGAATCTCAGGGATTTTCGTTCGCAATTATCGTCGAGTAGTTACATTATTTGCATCTATTATTACACTGCGGGAATTTGCTATAGTAAATAAGTAGAATTAATTACGGTAATTAGGTACCTACAGGCAGCGACGAAAATAATTTTTTATGGTTGCTTATTCTGGTAACTTTTGTACACCAGTATTATTTTTCTTTTGTATGTTTTCTTATGTGAAAATATATCGCTAAAAAAAGTAAAATTGTGATGTTTTCAAAAAACCATGAATAACTCCGCAAATATTATATCATTTTCAAAGTTATTGGGCTAATATTAAAAAGAAATCTTCAGAGTATATGTCTAACTAACTAAGCCATTTCAAAATTCTACCATAATTCTACAGTTTTCGTAAAAGTTACTGCTAACGAAATTTTAACAAAGCACAGCGAGTTCTAGACGGATTAATACTATGATTTTCAACATGTCCGTGTGTCCATTGTCTTAAGTGAATGTTGTGTAAATGTTAATTTGTTTTTTAAAAAATAAGAAAATCTAATCAGTAATACCACAAATACCAAGTAAGAAGTGGAGTAATCTATCTGAGATAAATCAAGATAAGTAAATTTTGGAAGGTGAATTAATAGAGAAAAAAATTACAAAAAATCGATATATCTACCAGATGAATTTTGATACATCAATAATCAAAATTAAAGTAATAATCCTATTGTAACTTTTGTTGCCTGAAGACGGTCATTTAGTGACCGAAACCGGTAGCAAGTCAGAAATAAAGGATTTGTGAGAAAAAGGCCCCTCTTTTCATTTCTTTCCAATTGGATTAATATTAGTTCATTTTAATTATGTGTGGCGTGTGTAGAGCTTATTTCAATTTTTTAAATACTTTTGGTTCAACTTTGAATGAACAAGCAAAGTGTTTATTCTGGTAATTTAGTTGCTCCAGTCATTTACAGTACATTTTTGTCTGACAGCATCACAGTTTGTGAAATTCTACGTCTAATAAGTCCAAGTTGATATGCCAATTGTGTGAAAAATATATCACTAAAAAAGTAAAATTGGGATGATAAAACCGTCAATAACTTCGATAATATCAAATCCTTTTCAGAGTTCTTAGACTCATGTTAAAAGAAAAATGTATAATTAACTGAACAATTTTTGAAAAAAAAAAATCGTAGACGTGAAAAATTTATAAAGTTGAACCAGAAACGTCATATATAATAGTTTTCGTAAAAATTACTGTTCATGAAATTTTATGAAAATACCCAGTTCTTGACGAATAATATCCGTTATTTTTGTATTTGTGGTGTACAGGGCTTTTTTTAAATTCTAGAATTTTTTTCCAAAATAGCTCAGTTAGTCAGATAGATACTCTGACTATTTCTTCTTAATATGAGTCCAACAAATTTGAAAACGATGAGATATTTTTAAGTTAGTTATTCATAATATTTTGAAAACATCGCAATTTTACTTTTATTAGCGATAATCATTGGTCAACAAAAAAAAAAATCTGAAATTTACTAGGACAATAATGCATCTAGGAGGAGTTTCTTGGGTCGTTAAATCCGATTTTGGAGTCCATTTTGCCCCGTCAGACTTGGCTTTCCTGTAAATTATATTTTTTTGAGTAAAAATGGCCTTAAAATTATAACGTACGAATTTCTCACTCATACACACTTGAGCGAGAAACCCAATTTATTATTAAAAATACAATTTCTCGCATTAGCTTCCGGCTATGGCCATTTCGAGCCATAATTTCAGCCAAAAATTTCAGTTTTCTTAATTATATTTCAAATATTACTCAAATTTACAGTTCGTTAAAGAAAATAAGTCAAAACCGATTGTCAAGAATGCTGATCACGAATTCAAAGTCCAAATTAAAAATATTTGGATGATTTCTTTTAGGTAATAAAAAGAGATTGCCTTAGAACCATTGGTTACGAAATCTAACATAAGGTAATGAAGAAAGGAAAGATACAAAAACATTATTTTCTAATCACAATCTTATTGTACCTATGTATACACGGTGGAGACTTTAACTGGAATATATTCGCTAGCGGGGTGGTGAATGATTTTTCAAAAAATTCCCGAGACACGTCAACTTTTAAATGTATTTACCTACATTTTGCAAGTAATGTGAAAAATATAGCCCTTCAGGGGTGGCTGAAACCACCCTCGACATGATTTTTTCAAATGCAAACCTATGGCTTGTGACCCCTCATTGTAAAGCTGGTGGAAAGAGGAATCCAACGCACTGATCAAATTTTAATTTTTAGTATGTTTGTAGGGTTGCATACAATTAAAACGTAATTTTATAGTTTAATTTATTTTTAACGCAACAATTTCGTACTCAAAATGTGTGTTGTTTAGTTTTGGGATGTAAACCTTACTTTTCATATGTCCCCACAAAAAATTCCAAGCAATTTTTTGCCACAACTGATATTTGTTATTTTTTGCTAGTGTTTCTACACGGCCGCAAAGAGTAATTTAGTTTGTATGCTGTATTCAGAGTTTGAAACGAAGTGTTATTTCAAATTGGTGAAAATGTCTTATTTAACTGAATCACTAAAAATCGAAATTTTGATGATGATTGAATATGGTGATAGGACGCGAACTCAATGCGAAGTTGTTCGCTTGTTTCGAGAAACGCATCCTGACTTGCCACCACTAAATCAAGGTACCATTAGTAAAATTGAGGCACAATATCGAGAGATGGGTCATGTCAGGAAAGAGCCGAGTAAGAGGCAGGCTGTTGTTGATGACGACACGAAGTTGAATTTGTTGCTTGCTCTAGAAGAAATTCCAATCACTCCAGCCCGTCAACTGGCCCATGATAGTAATCTTAATCACAAAACAGTTTTAAAAATACTTAAATATGAGAAAAAACGCCCATATAAAATGCAAGCTGTTCAAGAGCTACTTGAAGATGATCCAGATCGACGAGTGGAATTTTGCGATTTATTGATGACTTGTATTGATCAAAACCAGTTATCTTTAGAGTGGATAGTTTTCTCTGACGAGGCTACTTTTACATTAAATGGGCACGTAAATCGCCAAAATTGTCGTTACTGGACTGAAGAGAACCCTCATTGGATGAAGGAACTTCATACTCAGCGCCCACAGAAAACTAATGTGTGGGCCGGAATAATACAAGATAGAATTGTAGGACCATTTTTCTTTGATGACACTCGGTTGACTTTGATGACAATGGAGCAAGATACTTGCGTTTACTCCAGCACGAACTAATGCCAGTGCTATGTTATTCATTTCCAAACCCCTTAAACCCTAACTTTTTTTTAAGCAAGATGGGGCCCCACCACACTATGCTGCCATTGTTCGTCAGTATCTGGACAGAATTTTTCCCGGTAGGTGGATTGGGAGGCGAGGTAATATTGAGTGGCCAGCAAGATCTCCAGATCTTACACCACTGAATTTCATTTGTGGGGACATCTTAAAAGTAGGGTTTACATTCAGAAACCCAACAACATAGCAGATCTGCAGGAAAGGATAAGAGAGGAAATCGGAAAAAATAACACCGCAAATGTTGCATAATGTAAGGGACGAAACCTACCACAGACTGGGATGCTGCCAACAAGTGAATGGTGCACATTTTGAACAATTGTTACGTTGAAAATAAATTTAATTTTTAAATCGTTTTAATTGTATGCAACCCTACAAACATACTAAAAATTAAAATTTGATCAGTGCGTTGGATTCCTCTTTCCACCAGCTTTACAATGAGGGGTCACAAGCCATAGGGTTGCATTTGAAAAAAATCATGTCGAGGGTGGTTTCAGCCACCCCTGAAGGGCTATATTTTTCATATTACTTGCAAAATGTAGGTAAATACATTTAAAAGTTGACGTGTCTCGGGAATTTTTTGAAAAATCATTCACCATCCCGCTAGCGAATATATTCCAGTTAAAGTCTCCACCGTGTATAATAAAATCACTGCTAATGGTAAGGTCTATTTTATTCTTCCTATTTAGGGAGTAATGTATTTCCTATATACATAAAGCTATGTTGAGTTAGATTCAGTTATTTTTGATTTAACGTTGGTGTTGTGATTAGGAAATAATAATCCCCCCCCCCATGAAAAACTCCCTCCCAGACCTATTCTTATCACAGGAAATTTCTGGGCTTTTTTTGACCTTTTTTAATTTTAATAAAAACTAATTTTTCACATAATCGACATATCACCTTCAGCTTGGGCTTATCAGACGCAAAATTTCACAAGTTGTAATCTCGGAAGTAAAAAAAATCAATTTGTAGTACAAAAATTATCAAAATTTAAGCAACCTTCAAAGAGTGGCTGAACGATGACTTTAGTTGTTGACTGTACGTTGTAAAATACAAAATTGGGTACATTTTTCGAAGACATTGTTTCCTGGTGCCTCGGGCATTTAAAACCGCATTCTATGCATAAAAATACATACACAATAAATTAACTGTTATCGCGGCTGAATGTATTTATATGGCGAATTAACTGTTATCCTTTATACGCAAAATGTCTCAATGCAACAGCTATGCAAGAGAATAATTAAAAAAAGGATGATACTGTTAAACCTTTTATGGAGACTGTATTAAGAATTAGTTCAGTGATATATTGGCATCTGGACATATAATCGCATTATAAAATTAGTAAAGAAGTTAATAATAACATCATATGTTTTAGAATATACAGTATGTTCCCGGAGCGACGCACCAATAGGTGAAATGAAATTACAACTCAAAAATATAAATATTTTTGAGTTGTAATATCATATTTTGGGGTCCAGCCCTGCATCAATAAAAACTAATTTGTGTCATAATCTTTTGCAAAAAATCAGGAATGCCTTGGAAATATACAAATAACTCATTTGTCCCGCTAATAAAGTGCTTTTTCTGTTAAAATTCCAATAAAAGGCCATTGATAAAATTTGTTCTAAAAAAATATTACCTACGACACTGAAAATTCATATTAAAATATAGAATAAAATGCCATTTTGACATTAATCTTGATAAGATTAATACTTATCATTATTAATAATCTTGATAAGATTAGTTAATAATGATAAGGTTTTACTATATTTTTTTATCTGATATTTAAAGTACTTTCGCACCGATCGATATCATATTTTTGAGCAGTGGCGGCTGGTGGAATTTGAAACTCTCACAATTTCATAAGGAGCCATGGGACCTGCACCAGATTTTAGGGAATTATTATTAGGCCTAAATGAAATTTTGCAAAAATATACAAAATCTATATAAAAATAAAGTTTTTATATTCGCATGGTAATTATGAAAAAAATAAATATTTACAAACATTTTGTACCCAGTACATAGTAACAAAAATTAAAGGATATTAAAAAAAAATCCAAATTTTTTGGATGATTTTCAACAAGGGATAACTCGAAGAAAAAATGGTCGTACAGAAAAAAAAAAGGAAATTGTACCCTCAAGTGTCTAGTTTTCAGATCTGGACATTGAAATTTTTTAGCGGGAGCGGTTCTCACGTAATCATCCGAAAACCAACAAAAAAAATTCCAAATTTTTGCTCGTCTTTAAAATAGTCTGTGAACTTCAAAAAATTTGTTTTCATCATGCGACCATAAAGGTCTTTTAGACATTTTAATCAGATTTAATTTGACCTCTTAACGAGCTCCGTACGATGATTTGCCGCGGAGTTATCGTCGATCAATCAAAAAAGCAACAAAGTCCTTTTCAACTTTGACAATCAATTACTCGGGAACTAATGATCGTACAGAAAATGGAGGTAGGGTTTTGGAAACTGCAAAACATTCTCTGGAAGACACAATCGGGGGCGAATGATAAAAAAATTTTTTTGAAGCGATAATGTTGGCTGAAAAAAAGTTAAAAACTTGCGAATTTAAGGATTTTTGGAAAATTTGGTATAACTGGATATAGTGGATGAACGGAGGATATCGTCGATAATTTTTTAACCTCAAAGTGTCCCCAAAAAAACCTTCAAAGTTGCAAAGCGCTGCGATTTTTTTTCTTAATGCCCCGAAGGTTTAAATTCATCGTTTCGGCTAAAAATCACCGTAACAAGCAATTTTTCGATTTTTATGCATTTTTTCAAACTTCATATGATTTTTTTGGCGACAATCCATATTTTTTTGCTCAAAAACAGTACTCGTTGAAAAAAATATTTTGAAAAATTTTTTTCACAAAAAAAAATATGAATTTTTCCCAGTATACTTGAGAGCATAGTTTTGTTAATGTTGTCTTCTGTTTCTAGAAAAACATCTTTTTTTAATTCCAGGAATAATGAAAACGTTTTCCATATTGTTGCAACGTAATGGGCACTGTCTATAAACGACTACTAAATAAATCAATGACAGAAACGTTGCATAATCTTAAACCACTAGAGAGAGATAGAAATAGCGATCATGTTGAAGCTTTTCGGTTATATCAAACTTTTGACAAGTGACAATTGTAAAATAAATAATGGCTGTCATATAATGCGACAGCTTTGACAATTGAATAAGGTTATACATTTAAGGTTTGTTATACATTTAAGAATAGAAATACGTCTTTTTTTATTCGGCCAACTTTGTGACCTTCTTTTTGGACGACTCGATAGTACGGTTTGTTTTTAACGAAAGGGAGACCATTTTTGTGTGTTTTGAATATTAAGAGATTAATAAATTTTGTATTATGTTTTGTCATTGACTAACTTTGTTTGACCAGCATCACCACCAAAATTTCATCCTAAAAGTACCAATTATACCAACCATAAATGAATTGTCCCTAATAAATTGTAAGCATTAATATCTCTTTTCTATAACAATATACTATTAAAAATAGTCAAAAACGCGCTAGACCGTTAATTTCCAAGAAATATTTGCTTTTTATCATCTGTGCATAATCATAGGGAACTTATGCACATACTTTAAATATTAAAGTAATTAAAGTAATAAAATTATATGCTATACGATTAAAAAAAACTTGCGGTTTTCGAAATGTTACACTAGTCTAAATGCTAATTTAAATGCATTTAAAAGCATGTTCCAAGAAACGAGTACATATGTTTCATTCTTTGGAAAGGCCTGTTTTTGGAGACTGGATACCAGGGCTGCCACTAAGCAGCAATGATACGAATTTGACAGATTGACAGTATTAGTACTACACAGAATGAAAAATGGAAATATAATTGTACTATTTATTTATTATTAAATAAATTGTGTATACTATAATGTAAATTGTATACACCACCCCCAACTCCAATTAAAAAACCGATTTAAATAATTTTACTCTTTCTAGCATAAAAGTGAAAGACTTTATAACATATGTCAGTTGATCCACCACACAGGCTCTGTCATTGTAGTTTTTTTTTTTTTTAATGGAAAAAGGGTCTTGTGTGACCTCGTTTAAAAGGTATTTCAAATCTATCTTCAAGTCCATTGCTCTATTTATTAAAACTCTATTTATGTCTAATGTTTCCCAAATAAAATGTCATTTTTTGTTTTTGAAATTTTAATAACCTTCTTTCAAATAAAAACAAATTATTTTGTGAATCTAAGTTGTTCACTAAGCTGAGGGATGTCGTAATTTAAAATGATTTTTTAATGATCTCTTGCTGATAATCCCATTTGTTATTATTGCTGGTCTCCATAAATGGATCGGTAAACGTGGACCTTTTGGCTCGATCACCCGATATGTCACCCATGACGAAAACAAAAATGACATTTGGAACCCCTGGACCGATTTTAAAAAATATATGGTGGACCAAGTGGCTTTATCACTTTTACTATTTTTACGCAACGTAGTAAAAGTAGACTGATTTTAATTGGTTTTTGAGTGACATCAGCATCTTGCTCCGATCAAAAGTTAAACGAGTGGGGGGGGGGGGGGTCCCCCACGTCCAATCTGTATAAAATATAAATACCTATACTTTTAAAAATCATAGATTGCGAGCTAGACGCAAGTTTTATTGAGAAATAATTTCGAAAAACAAATTATTACATATTGCGCCTTTTTGGTTTTTGGTGCCAAAGCACTGTGGGTCAGAATGAAAAATTATTTTTGAAGAGTTGAAAAGACGTTGATGTCTTGCTTATATCATCAAAATTGGGAAGCCCGCCTGGCTACATCTTTGTGCCACACACAATTTTAGATATAGATGCTCCGTTTGAATCGTCGAAACGACGGAATAACTGTACTTCAGTCTCTCTTCAGAGAAGGTGCACAGTTATAATAGGTAATGAATATGATGAAATATTGCGTGGAAAGTAAAATCTAGAAGCCACGGCACGGTGGGTCCTCAAAAAAATTCACTTTCTCTTCTCCTTCTTGGAATAGTATGACGTGTACGCATTAGCGGATTGTACGAAATATATTAACAGTTGGTTGTGTGAAAAACATAATGAGATATGCTAATATGATGTGGTTTTTACAAATTTAGAACGTGAAATTTATTTGGGTCGAAGTGTTTTTTTTTTGGAAATGATTTTTAATACAATAAACAGTGGAGTTTGTGGACACTAAATAAATTATAAACTAAAAATTAAACATATGAATATGTAAAGCGGTCCTTTAGAAAATACGAAATAACTTTTAAGTAGACTTTGCAAAATATAATTTTCCCATGAGTAATCTTAGAGATTATGATGATGATTTTAGTCAATTAATGCTAAAAATAGCTCATTTTATATCCAATATTTAGAGATAGACAGAGAGAGAGAGAGTAATCTATTATTATAATTTTTTATCTCAGTAGGTAATTACTAATGGTAATTACTAATGTTTATCAAAACCATTACACTGAGATCTCCACTAATTATTTTATGGTCATTTTGCTTTTAAAAAATCGAATCATTTTATTTCATAAGGTTTCATATTGTTTTCTAAAAAGGTGTTTTACATTTTTAATTATTTTAACTTCGCTAGTATGTCCTTTCCCTAGCTTAATAGAATATTTCCGAATATTTCCTATGGTATATATACAGGGTGTCCCATAATTGTGTTAAAACTTTTAAAAGGTGTTTTCTACAGGTGATTTGAATGATACATCCTTTAAGTTTTAACATCATTATGGGATACCCCGTATAGTGCATAACATACAATATACATTATACAACGCACACGTCCTAAATTATTTTTGTTTACTTCTGCAGAAGATCCTGCTTTCTGTATTTTTTAAAAATAAATAGATACCCATAGTTCACCATCGGACTTTAACCTCACTAAAGGTGTGTAATTCAGTTCAAAATAACCTTTCAATGGAATATACCGGTTTTTGAGTACAATTTTACTAAATCGGGCAATTCACATTCAGTTCAGTTTGGAATAAATTAAGACAGATGTACCAAGTTTTGAGAAGCATGTGAGTAAGCGATATTGAATTTGCGTAAATACATCCTGTGTTTATTTGTACTTTTCCACTAAAAAAATCAGTAATGTACGGTATTGATATTAAAAAAAAAACTTATTCCTGAATTGTAAAAACCCTGGGGTATATGCTATAAGAAATTGTTAATGCATATAGTGTATGTATTTTTATACCGAGTGTCTCATAAAACCAAAGTCTAAACCTTTAAAAAAGTATGTCCAGAAATGCTTACTTGTAAATTACGTAACTATATGAAAACTTTTACCCCCCCCCCTAAATCTTTAAATGTCTTTTTCGGACACCCAGTATATTTATTTACACAACTATTTATCTTCAACAAATTCGTAAAATCTCTTGACTAAAGCTTTTATGAATCTTTTGAAGCTCTTATCTGTTGAAGCTTTTATATGTTGAAGCTTCTATTTATTAAAACTGTTATTTATTGAAGCTCTGATTAATTTCCGGACGCATATCCGTAGGAACTGTTTTTCTTATTCGACCTAAGGAATCACCCACCGAAATATTTAAGCGGTTTTACCAGACCCCCCAGTATATTCATCTACATAACTATTAATAGCCTTAAATAAATTCGTATAGTTTTTTAACTGAAGATTTTTATTTTAATTAATCTTTTCAAGCTATTATTTATTGAAACTATTTTATGTTTTTGTGAATCGACATACATATTTATGTTTTCATTCACAACTTAAAAGGAAAACTCGTTTCAGCACCTTTTTGAATAAGGGATTGGAAAATGTCATAAAACATGGGCACTAACGAAAGAAGAGGGACAACAAAGTTATGAGACTTTGATTTAAAAAACAAAATACTAAAATTTCTTTTTTGTATTATTTAAGAAATTTGGTATCAATTAATTCAATATCGTTGTTAATGGCTTGCATACTAAAATTCCTACGTAGGTAACATTTACAAATAAATAATTTAACCTCGATTTAAATTCCATTTTGTATTGAGGTAAAAAGCCCAAAGTTCTGTAATCCGTGAAAAGAGCTTGTATCAGTATGATATCCGCGATAAATATCCTAAATAAATTCTTTAAATAACCAGACATAATTTTGAGTCTTAATAATCCAGAATGTACCTTACGAAAAACGTAAGCACGCTAAAATTACCCATTCCTTAATAAATAATAATTAAAAATAATTCAACAGCCTAAAGCAAAATACAAAGAACGCAGTGCCTCACACTTTAATTAGATAAAAGTTTCAGTCTAATTCAATGGTTCCAAGGTAAAATAAAACCAATTTGCATAACATAAATAGCAAACATGTCAATTTGCCAAAATTGGTCAACTGGTTGACGCACTTTCAAAACTTTGCCTGTCAACAGATCTTAAATAATTCAAGTTTAGCAGATAGTATACAGGGTGATTGATTGAAACCATTCATTAAATGTACACCGAAAGTCAGCATCAACTTCCTTATTTTAAATAAAACAAGTGTCTTTTTAATTGTGTGTTTCAATAATACACGTTATATTAGGTAGGTTTTCATGAGACTCCCATGTTGCTATCTTTTACCATTTGCGAAGTATTTCAAGTTTTTGAAATTATGTTCAATAACACTACATTTGAAACTACCTATAGCGCTCATTTTAGAAAATAAAGTATCAGCATTGGTACTGTGATTACTAACTAGCACCCTAAAACTTTGCAACACTGGTTTTATTATTTTAAAATTATGAATATGGTGTGCTTAAAGCAGAACTACCATTTAACGCAACCTCTAATAATTGAAACTCATTTTTAAATCCAATGTTTTACTTTACATTTTGACGTAGAATAAAATTTTGCATCGATCTGTATCAGCATTCTCTATACCTATATTTAATAGTTTCATAGTTATTCAGCTTTTTTTATTTGCTTATAACTAATAATAAATCGTTTGATATGTCAGTATCAGTCATAGAAATGATTGTGACCACTTTTTTAAGTTACTTTTACTGATAAAATTATTATCAAATTAAAATTCATCTTCCCAAAAACTCGAAAATATAATTTTAATTTTGACACCCTTTATCTTAGTTTACTCAAAAAATTTGCAGTTTTGTTGTCCCTTTATTAATTGTACACCCTATATTTGTACCTATATACAGATCATGGCTCTACTAATACCTACTAATTAAGTAAAGTTATATATGAAGTAGAAAAACAATCATAAATATTATTAAAAGTGTTCTTATACAAAAAATTCGACTACGTCTATATCTCCAAATGTAATCAATGTCCGTTTTTAATGAAACTGTGACCTTGCTGTTAAATATTCGCGGGAGTTGTGGGTGAGACCTCAAGCACGTGGCCATACTTTACATTTGACTGATTTGAGTTCCAACACCGATTATATCTGAAAGAGTTTGGCGAAACATCGGAAATTTCGATTGCAACAAATTAATTTCGATTTAACCGGTTATTTCCCAAACAATTTATTCCGACAAAGTGAAAGAGACATATTTTTTGCGAAACTATACGAGACAATTTAAAGAAAAAAACACGTACCTAGTCAATGTTAAGTGTATCCTTTTCTACCAGCCTTTATAAGGAAAGAGTAATAAATAATCTCTGCTCGACATTCCAAGTGTTGTAAGATGGGATTACGTATTCTTTTGGAAAAACCAACTCGGTATCCTTGAGCGACGTTAATAAACAAGCCACTCGATCTCAGCCTATTATTATACCTGATTTTTTTACATTCACATTAATTTCGCTTATAATATTTATTTTGCTTTTTTAATTGTGGAACTGATATACCCAGTTTGGCGTTGCTGAGTCACACTACGAAAATAATAAGTGTCAGTGGTGCTCGTTTTGGAAGAATTTGGGAGGCCATTTTTCGCAACAATAAATTAACTAGCGTTAAATAAACTTTCAGTTGTTTTTTCTAGCAATAAATTTCGTTGAGCGGTATCCACATTCCGATGCAAAGAAATAAATCTCGATGTGTTTATATAAAAGAGATATACCTAATTACATCTAAAATAATTTTAGATGTATTATTATACTCTATTACTGAATTATTTTCAAATATGCATCTATTTTTAGATGATTTTTAAATCTAAAAGGTCATATTGGACTGTATCACTGAATTATTTTTAAATCTGCATCTATTTTTTAGATGATTTTTAAATCTAAAAGGTCATATCTACAGGGCATTTCCCTATAATATAAAACCCCTTTAAAAAGTGTATTTCTTGAAGTAGAAAAAAATGGGAATAGAAAAGTTGTAAGATTTTTCCTGAAAATTTTTGCTACGCTAACCAAAAAAAAAAATATTAATTTTCAATTCCTGATGATAATGACAATTTCCAAAGTAAAGAATAAATTATAAAAATCTCAATAGAACATCCTATATATTGTCATATTTTTCAAATCAACTTAATTTTCTAATTTCCACATTCCAAAAACACATAACCTGTCTGTGTTTGGACCACCGTTATTGAATTATTTCACTTTAAATAATTCCGTCTAGTTAGCTGTGTGTGACGATTAGACATAGAAAATGGCATTTTATCGCACTGGATCACTATGGAAAACAAAACAAATAAATAATTATATGATATAATATAATAATAAAGACAAAAATTGCAGAAGAATATCGGATAATACATTAAACAAAAGTAATTGTTCCGTAGTGATCCATAGTCAGTTCGATACAACCGTCATATTTTTATTTCGAATTGTCAGGCACTGCTAATTAGACGGAATTACTTAAAATTAAATGACTCAAAAACGGCTGGTCCAAATAAAGACATATTATATATTTTTGCAATGTGGAAATTAAGTTGATTTCAAAAAAATGACAATATATAGGGTTCTATTTAAAAAATTACGTATGTAAACTTTTTTTAATTTTGCGATCGTCTTTTATTTTTTTGGTTAACATGTTAAAAAAATCCTGCAAGTTGTATCTTTGTCTCTCTTTTTCTATGTCAAGAAATACTCTTTTTTAAGGGGGTGGCAAATAATAAAGCCCATAACCATAACCCATAAGTAGAAAAATTTAAATGAACCTCAAACCATCAACAAACCCCCATTTATGCTTATTTCATTAATTCGCTTACAGTTACGCTATATCCTTAGTTATATTCACATTTTAGCTTCAAGAATTATTAATTCAGTACTATTTTTAGCACCACATATTAGCCATCTATCCCCTATTCATATATTTCGCCAGTTATTAATTACATATACGAAATATCGACGTTTTGTTTAGCTACCTGTGAGCATCAAAGCAAACTGTACGTTTTCATCAGAATATCCTTCCTTTATTGTGGAAAGTATACCGTACCCAATCAACTTTGAATCATCGAACACTTAAGGTCGGCAGCTAAGTTTAGAAAAAGAAAATACAAAGTAAGTAGTAAGTAATCGCCGTCTTCAAGACCTTGATTGAGTTGAAATATAGAAAAATGTTACGTAAACAAGAAAATACATATCCTAATCACCAGTAATCGGTGACCTATGACTTCAGGTTCTTATAATGTAACAATCCAGATATTCCTAACTAAACAGTAACTGAGCAAGATTTAAGAAGGCAGTTTTGCTAGGCGTCTAATAGTAAACATATTATGTAAGGGGAAAGTGCATTGGAATATTAGATTTTACAGTACTTTGCCTTTTAAAGTAGAAAGTTCGTTTTTGTTCAAGACGAAGTGGCAAGAAATTTCACCGGATGCAGCAAAATGCATTTGGTGCATCTTACCAAATTACAGTTCTTTTAATTATGAGTCATTTAGTGTGAATGTATGCAATTTAGGATTTATTTGGCGTATCAAAATATTATACAATTTCTCTCATTTTCGTGCTGTAAGGGTTACATCAACCAAAAGTTTGATATTATTAAGTTGAAACAAATATTTTTTATTTATTTGAGATAATAGTTTGGTTTCGATTAGGTGAATGATTAGATGAAAAAAGATAAATTCTATTTCAACAGCTACAGTTCCCAATTAACAAAGAAAAAATGAATGAAAATAAAAAAAAAAACAAATCCAAATCCAAATCGATACAAGAGACATTCTAAGGTATTAGATAAGGTAACTATAAAAAAAAAAACGACGTTTTCCACGAAACACCGAACTACTACACTTTTCTCGACGCGCGTTTTGCCAACCAAGTTGGCATCTTCAGGAGAAAATTAAAACTAGAGTTTTAATCTTCTCCTGAAGATGCCAACTTGGTTGGCGAAACGCGCGTTGAGAAAAGTGTAGTAGTTCGGTGTTTCGTGGAAAACGTCCAGTTTTTTGTTTCTACGCCGAAGGTTCCAGTACCCACTCCAGGAAGGTAACTATAGTTAACTAGTGGGATGAGGACATAACACTAGAAAAAACTAGTTTTCATTTGGTCGACGTTTCGCGAAATTTATTTGCATCTTCAGGGCTAATTGAATAAGCCTTTTGATGTCATTGTCAAAAGGCTAGATACAAACACTTCATATGTTGTATCTAACTTTTGATTTCAAGATTGGTTAAAAATAATCTTAGTCTTTTAGTCTTTTCCTTGATCTTACATAATTAAGAAATACTGTATTATTGGGAAGATAAAGGCTAGTTTTACTACAAGTTTAATTTAAATAGTCTTATTCCAGACATATTCGATGTGTTCATTACTGATTGAAATAACTTATAACTTATTACTAAGTGGCTGAGTAACAATCACAACCAAGAACATACCATAGAGCACTTGAGTATATGCTCGTACAACTTCGTTTATGTCAGAGCATGAAGCAAAAGACTACTACTAGTTTTACTACCAGTTTAAGTTAAATAGTCTTATTCTAGACATATTCGTAAATGTGTCAATTAATAATTGATGTGTGTCACTAAGTGGCTGAATAACAATCACAAGCATGCTCGTATAACTTCATTTATATCAGAGTATGAAGCAAAAGACTACTGTTAAGTCGAACATACTTCATTTCTATAACTGTTAAAAAAACTTATTTCTATGATAGCACTGGTAACTGGGATCGTTAATACAATAATTTTCTCTAGTCGGATAGGTTTTATATGGGGAAAATAATAAAGATAGATCAACGTTTTCCTACAATAAGTACAACCCACTTAAAAACATTTCAATTTAGTGGTAGTGTAGTCATGGTTAATTCTAAAACTAAATGCAAATACAACAATTAAAATATATCCTAAAGTAAAGTGGTAGAGATATGGTATAATATTATATGTATGTATGTCACTTACAGAACTGGCTGGTAATATCAGAAAAATGCATGGTAAAATATTATTTAGATATTCTAGTTGTTTAGATAGTCTAGTTTCACCAAACACTTCTAATACCAATTTATTCGATAAAATTTTAACTATTCATTTAACACACTTCACCACGAAAATTGCTTAATGACAATGCCTAGTGTCGTGAATATTTTATATAAGAGCGCGAATTGCGTTAAAGTCAGATTACATTTGAGAAAATAAAAAAACTGACCGCTCTAGGTTAAATGTAACCACTTAACTTAGCCAACCGTGTATTTACACTGGATCTAGTCTTAGACTACGAGTTTTTAGCTGCTTCTTCCCAACTTCATTAAATATACTCAAAAGTAAACCACACTGGAAATCAATACAATTTAGTAACTAACTATTTGGCCTATAATTTGCTTGAATGAATCTATGTTGTTATATAAGTAGATTTATTATTAAATATCCAGGATGTTTTCTGAATGGTCTGGAAAACTAAAAGAAGATACTTTCTCAAATAATTTCATGAAGAAAAAGTCATATAGTTTTTTTCATAGTTTTCATCATTTTCATAAAAAGTCATAGAAGTTTTTGAGATACAGCGCGTTAAAAATATTTTATTAGGTTTTTTTTCGGAAATCTCTGGAATAGACTGATATTTTCTTTTTTAGATTTATGTCACTTACATGCTGTAATATAAGATATGTTTTGGCTGTTTCACTAGACGAACTGTCTTCTTCAGTTTTTCTGGTTGCTTAGGAAACACCCTGTATTTAGTGGATATTAAATATCAATGGTAGTTACCTCCAAGTCAGTGAGCCTTTATGCAAGTTGGAGGTAGATATGTTTAAACAAAGTTGTGTTGTGTTTTAAAAGACTGTAACGTTTGTTGTTAATCATTAAATGTTATTTATTAATAGCCTGCGTAGCATGAAATAAATAGGTTATAGAGAAATTGTCTTAGAGACTAATTTTCACTTACTTATTATGCAGCGCGGCATGTGCTTAGATTCCAAGCTATTTTCTCTACATTAGTCTCAATATAAATGTTTAGAAGTGTAGATTGAAGTCACCATTACAAGGCAAACATTTCAAACAGAATGAAAATATGAATAAATCAAGAACTGAGTTTATCAATGATGTTTTATATATACATGTATACCATTTTCTTATTGAGTAAATGCTATTTTTCGATGTACTATTAAATAATTGCAATGAAAATCCAAATGACTCACTCGTAGTAAAGCAATTGTCAATCAGCATCAATATGAATTAGTATTAGTAATGGTGAATACGCATTAGTTCTGTTACTTGCTGCATTCATACGGCAAAGTAAGGTGTTAAAATTTATTATACCATGACACACAATCCCTAGAAGTCTATCACAGTTATTTATGAATGGTAAATGGTAAAATTTTAAGTGTGGCTTATACTTTTTTTCTTAATTTTATGAATAACTTTATATTTCAAGCTGAAAACCGATACTAATACAAAAAAACAATACTTCTCAAGATATGGCTACGACGGAAGGTCAAAGAAAAAAAAGTAATTGCAGATACTAAAATGTTTCTTCACTAATTAAAAAAATTGTCGGATTTATCTACACAAGACACATTTGAATTAATACTGTTGTATTCGAAATCATTTCAGTGTAATTAAATATATGAAATATATCATATGATGTAGTTTGTTGATTGAAAATGTATACATAGGACACAGAGATGCCAAAATGAAAATTACTACATTTTCCTTCAAGTTATATAGATATTTGTGAATATTTGAAACAGAAGCCTAAACAGGAAATATACATCAGATTTGATAGAACTGTATACATTGTGTCCAGATTTAGTGATGGATGTATTGCTACCTTGGAAACTATAAGAGATAGGAAAACGAAAAGGAAGGTTTGGAGAGAATACTTTCTTTGGGCACTCGCTTGTCAGAACACGTTTTAAAAAATGATGCTAGCGGCCCTGTTGAATTAAATTCCTTTGATTTTTAATATTAACATTCTAATAACCTCTGAGTTTAGTAACTTTTTTTGTGGAATTTACTCTGAAAGTGCTTTTTAAGATTTTTTTTGTAGGATATCATTTTTTTAGTCAAGTATTAGGTATCGTTGGAACGAGAAAACTGAGTACTTTCAAAATAATACAATACCTAATATGGCTGGCATAAGAAAAAAAGAAGGTGACGATGGTTTCAGAAAATCGAAACGTCCAAACCTTAATTCAGTTAAAGATTTGAAATGTCCTCAAAAAGTTGCCTTGATAATGTATTCATATATTATAAAAAGAAATAAGTTATAGCAGATTTTCTAAAATACATGTTTTCAGTTTTTTCAAAATATCTCAAAAATCAAAAAAGATAGGCGTATTATCTAAGCGACCGGCATTAAGTTACTTATAACATTTTCTGCAACATTGCCAAATTCATTGTTTTTAAGATAGCAATTCATCCATCACCAATTCTGGACACACTGTATATATACCTCTGTTATTGTTATCAAAAAGAAAGTAATACTTCGAAATTTGCAAAACGTAAATTGTAAACCGTAAACGGTAATCCGTTGAATATATCTTTTTAATGGTGGTTTGAGACCCTACGTAATACAGTCGGTATTAAACTATATACTTGTATTTATTATAATAAACCTTGAAGCTTCAACATGTTATAGAAAGGGGGCATCAAGAAACACAGTCATTGCTATTGTAAATTTTAAAAACATAAACCAAACCATTTGAATTTGAAATCCATTATTTTAATATATATTCATTACAATTGAAAGGAAAGTGATATTATCCAATAGGTAAAATGTTTGTCTAAAATTCGCCTGTGACGTCAGAAAATTTATTTGGCAAACCAAAAATTGGAGAAAGTTATTAAAGTGAAAGTTCACCAGAAATAATTTAATAACAAATTGAATGATTTAAACACCCGCGTAAAAAATGCCCAATAGGATGATATACCTACTTTGGAATTCGAGTGTACTGTATGATACATTGTAAGGTATTTCCGGTAGAGCAATTACAAAAAAGACAAAATTCGATTTACTTTTTTTTATCCGTCCACAATTTTGGGAAACTATTCAGTGACATTCATATTGTTCGAAGTGTTACACAATCTATTTGGCGGACCAACTAAAGCACAGACCACGTTTACGCTTCACTGAGCTATTATTATTATTTTTTTGTTGTAAAATTTCGTTGGGAACTAAGTTCTTTTTTTAACAAATTGTGTATATTGGTAATTTTTGATCGCTACAGGTTTCAAACCTGTCTGAAATTACTCGGAGAAGCTAGAGTAAAATTTAAATTTATTTATAAAATTAAAATGTTATTTGTAAGACTCGAATTATTTGTATATACATAGCATCAAATATTTGCCAGCTAAATTGTTTTTGTGACGCCAAAAAAGTAATTTATAACCACTATATACTTATATACCAATTAAATATAAGAGAAAGGGTAAATAATGATGCAAAGGAGTTCTCAGTTCAAATGGAACTGCATTGTTACTACTATTAGGTACAGGGTGTCCCAATTAATTACCAGATATTTTGCGTTTTTTTTTGAGTCAGAAAGAAAATTCAAACTTTGAATTTAAAAATAATTTTACAATTTTGCCTTGGGATTGTTATACAAGGTGTTAAAAAGTAATTCACAAAAAAATGAGCCATCCTGTAAAACATTTCCAGGAACATTTTCAAAGAAATATACTCGTGCCTACGAGTACTGATAATAATACTTTAAGAATATTATATTACACGAAAGTTATTTATGTTGGAGAAAACAAGTTTAACAAATTGTTCTGTCCGTGAATAGTTTATACGTTATTGTTATAGAAATATTTTTTCTGCTAATATTATATACTGTAATGTATGAACACTTATGTATTATAAATAATTTTGACGACACACTTTTTTTAGATAACTATTTTTATTTACGAATTATTAATAGTAAAATTAGCTTTCTTACATCTTTGCTCAAGCACTGTAGTAGAAGTAGAAGTTACGATAATGGTGTGTGTATTTACCTATTTATAATACTCCTATATATATACAGTGAGTTGCTAAAGTTTGGAGGAATGTCGATATATTTTTTGGAGCTTTTTCAAAAAAATTTCAGACAGTGTATTGTCTTGTCAAGGTCAAACCTCATTTTAAAACCAATTTTTTTCATTGACTTGGAAAGAGAGCTTTTACTACTATTTTACGTGTAAGAAAATTTAAAAAAAATGGTAGGAATGAACAAAATCTCTTCTTCAAAAACTTCAGCAGAGAAGTAACTATTTTCAAGTAGTATAATGGAGGTTGCTTAGAGAGAGGTTTACTATAAGACATATTTTTATTATTTACTGAGATTAATTTATTATATTAATATTTTATTTTCCTTCTTTACGTTCTTTTCTCGCAGCAATAAGAATTACATTATATTTGCAGATATATATATATATGAAAGACTGATTCTGTTAACATTTTTTTACGTAAAATATGAATTTTTTGAAGCATGAAAGATTACCAGTTCGATGTCATTCACCATCATAAATCACAGATCCCAACTTCTATCTATTAGACCTCATCTGACCTCATCCAGATCATATCTGACAATTTTGTTTTATTTTGTCGATATAAAACAGCTTAGATATTCCTATTGATAGAACAGCTTAGATATGCGATAAGTTTAAAACAAATATCTCGAAAAAGTTTGTTTACGACATACAAAGCAATTTTACCACTTACCTAATATGTAATTATACTTTACTAGGTAATTATACTTTATACTACTATACGCAGATAATGTTCGTGTTTCCGAATCCGTTAAAAAATATTGATTGTATTTAAAACAATTGAGGAGCTTGCTGCAAGAACAAGGCAGCTCCATTTTCAACGCGTGACGAGGTTAGCTGCTTATAATTTCGATAAAAATTTTAGACGTTATGTAACTCAAATTCCACACATCTCAGTGTATGAAGTATACATCCTGACATATGCTGAGCTGCGTCGAATTTGCGTTACATAACGTCTAAATTTTTTATCGAAATTATAAGCAGCTAACCTCGTCACGCGTTGAAAATGGAGCTGCCTTGTTCTTGCAGCAAGCTCCTCAATTACCGATGACGTCATATCTCTAAAACAAAAGACGATCTGGAAATGGCATTTACTGAAAAATGTATGTAAGTCCCTTTTTGAAAAACAAAGCATCTTTTGTAAAAACTTTCTCAAAAAGGGATATCCAATGTATACCAAATTTTACGACCTCACTATATAATGTAACATAAAATTTAATAATAAGCATAATTTAAGCATAATTTCTCGTCCAATTAGTTTGCAGAAGACGTGAAGTAATTCCATAATTTATTATCATTTGAATGGCTTCTCAATATGCAAAGAGATAATAAAGAAAAGTCAAATGTTCAACATCAGCAATATAACAATTTTTCCACTACACATTTTAGAAGACCTTTTATAAAAATTAATAAGCCTATTAATAGTAGGTACACCTAATTTTTATTCTTTTTTTATTTTAATAACGTCAAGTCGAAAACAAACATTGTTATTTGTTGTCTGTATTAAAGAAAATAACCTAAAACCTTGAGCTAATAACGAACTTTACACTTGAAGAGTCCTGCCAAACAAAACCTTAAACTTAAACGTTGAATCTTTTGTTTATTAGAGGCCATGGCTTTACAGGTTTATTTTCGATTGGGATAATGTAAACGAGTTTGAGTGATGGTAAAATTTGTATTTGTTGAAACGAAAAGCTAACTTTCACGCATAGTTTGCCTTCCTTTGGCGTGTAAAAATATATTATGTAGGTATGTATGTAAGTATGCGCGCCATCGTTTCGAGGGAGGTAAATTAAATAGCTGTATAGCAGATTTTATCAAATATATGTATAATTATGTCTATACAAGTCAAGATCAATGTTCAATTATTTTTTCTTATTATTTAATTAATATTAATTCTATTTGTGTCGACACTATAAATGTATTTTATCAAATTAAATGATAGATAAAATATACATAGCGAACGTATGTTACATGTCTATTTTCTGAATTTTTAATTTTTCAAAATAAATAATTTCTGAAATGATAATGTAATTAATGGGAACTAAGAATAGCAATCAATAAAACAATCGCCAGTGAATTTATTTGTACTAACCAACTTTCTTCATTGTGCTCATAAGAAATACAGTTTCTACAAAATAAAAACCGACGCACGTCATCGATGACGCTATTAAATGTATGCAGTGATACCACCACTCAATTATATTAAAAATCATTCAGTTAAAAAAAATCACTCAATAATAAAAAAAACTGTAATAAAATAATTTATTGAATTTTAAATTTCGCGCTTGATATTCGTTGTTATGCAGTTAGCAGCAGATCCGAAGTTGCCGTGTTGTATTAAGTACGTGACATTTGTTGACAGTTTGAAATTATCTGAACCTTACATTGGCCTTAATAGTGCTTTGTGTTTTATTGAGCTTGAAACTTTTATTTTGCATTGAAAATCTGTTATTTTCAGAATAATCGAAGTGTTATAGTTGTCAGACTTCCGTTTGCGAAATGTGAAAACTTTTAAATATCTGCTGCCAAGAGTTAGTAGCATCCCTTAATAGCTGTTAGAAAGGTAATTTAAATGTAAAATTAAAATATTAATTAAAACTACAGTCTAATATATTGTTTTAGCAGGTAGCAGCAGCCCTAAACTTGAATATTTCTATACGTTAATTCCTCACAACAAAAAGCAAAAAACAATGAACTTTTAAAATCACTTAGAAAGCGTAATTCCATAAAGAGGGTTATAAATTAAAAACAAGTGATATTCGTAAAATTTATAATTTATAATTATGTACAAAAAACCACACTACATTATGTGTAACCGAATTGGGAGAAAATCTTTACATTTTTTATGTTTTTGACATATGACGTCATCAACGTTTTTTTTTTTAGTGACAAAGTTTGTTTGGCGTAGTCGTATAGAGTTAGATGACCCTTTTCTACATACAACTTAGATTCGCAGCTTAGTTTATAGCATTAGTTAGCAGCTTAGTTTATAGGCAAATAGCCATTTGCCATTTTCGGATATATGGGGTATGAAAAAGAGTTCATTTTAAATAGAAAAAAATTAACACTTGAACACTTTTTACCACTAACTACAGAAACATTTTTTTTGTATTCGACGCGCGTTTCGCCAACTATGTTGGATCATCAGGAGAAGAAGATGAACATGGTTCGCGAAACGCACATCAAGTACAAAAAGTGTTTCGGTCTTAAATGGTGAAAAGTGTTCAATTGTTAATTTGTTTTTACGCCGAATAATAATAATATTTCGAGATATTTCAAAAAATTATTATGGTGGTAATGTGGTATAACAGAGGGTCAAAGAATATAAATTAAAAATAATAATTAACTGCCCTAATTATAAACGCAGTTTATTAAAATTCCAATATGACACAATTGATTCTGAATTCATGAAGCTAAATAATATGTATTTATCAATAAAATATTTTAATAATAGTAATAACAAAGTAATAATGAAAATGACAAAAAAAAGTGATGATAAAAATAATTACATTGAACATTGATGACAATAAATGTTCATATTGGCGGCCTTGTTCAGCTTGACAATGTCCCAAACGGGAATTAAGAATTCGTTTTGAGCCTTATTTATTATTTCTGGAGTAATTTTGATTCACAATCAAATTCACATTTCACATTCCTATTTTCAAATCTTGAATATAGTTTGGCTAAGTTTTATTCATAACATTTTTTTAAGTGACTACACAAAACAAAATCTAATGGGGTAAGATCTGGAGAGCTTGGAGACCACTCAAGGTTTTTCAGACAGTGGTTACTGTTCAGGTTTTTAATGAATTAAATAACAATTCTAAAACTCGTTTGATTAACCTCGCTTACAACTATTAACTTGAAGTATCTCGGAATTTTTTTTTGTCAAGATGAAACTTTTTGAAACATATGTTAATTAATTATTATATTCTAAATTTGTATATAGAATAGAATGTTGCCCTCTCTCCAAATCCGTCAAAAAACAGGTCATTTTATTGCGAGAATAAGTTTTATTTCATACCCATCGTGTAGATCTCGTCTTATTTCGTATAAAACGCGTTAAAGTCGATTATTTTCCAAAATTTGTTTTTATTATCTATTTCAATACTGTTCCTTGTCCTACTACATATATTAGGGTGGCCCAACAAAATGTAATATTTTTTTTTCGTGTCTCGTGTGACAATGTATTAATTTATCATGTTATAAACGCCCCCTTAAAAAAATCAGCTCAAAAAAAATTTTGTTTGAGGTCGCTCAAGATTTTTAAAAATTTCCAAAATCGTCAAAAATTGAATTTTTTATTTTTTTATTTTTTTTTCCTCATGTTATTATTTTGTAGGTTAAAAATGTCGATTCTGAAGATTTGAAATCAATATTTTAATTTTTAAAGGTCACTCATAATTTTTTTTACTTTTCAAAGTAGCGCACCTAAAATGTTTTCGAGCAATCTCTAAATATAAATAATAACGAACTAATTATTTTTTTTATTGAATTTAATGTACAAAAGATTAGAAATAAAACACGAGTCACTTACAAAATTTATAAAAATGAAATAAATTATAAATATTTGGTACCTACTTACAATGTGGTAGTCAATTTTGTCTCGAGAATTTTTTTTAAGTGTCTCGTGTTTTATTTCTATTCTTTTGTACGTCAAATTCAATAAAAAAATAATTAGTTCGTTAATATTTATAGAGATTGCTCGAAAACATTTTTGGTACACTACTTTGAAAAGTAAAAAAATTATGTGCCCTTTAGAAGTTAAAATTTTGATTTTAATTCTCAGAATCGACATTATCTTCAACCTACAAAATAATAACATGAGGAAAAAAATAAAAAATAAAATATTCAATTTTTGACGATTTTGGAATTTTTTTTAATTTTGAGTGACCTCTAAAAAATTTTTTGAGCTGATTTTTTAAGGGGCCGTTTATAACATGATAAATTAATATATTTTCACACGAGACAAGAAAAAAAATATTAAATTTTTTGGGCCACCCTAATATATACAGGGTGTCTCAGCTTTTAGTTTACAGACTTTATTTGCTCACCCAGGATAGTTAGCAAAAAAATGTATATACAAAAGTTACTTGAATTCATGAGGCCTATAAAATGACATATTCCGTTTGACATGTGCTAGTGACCTTGAGGTTATGTCAGTGGCAATATAAGTTTTTTAAAAACAACACCCTGTATTTTCGACATTTTTGGATTTACCGAACAATTCTACACATATTTCATGTAACATACCCTATATCTATCTTCAACCGTTTTCGAGATTTTCAAATTCAAACAGCTATTATTTTACAATACAAAGAATTTTCCGTTTTCCTTGTTTGCCAGCTCAATTTGAAAATGTATTAGACTAATTGCTTATAATTACTGAAATATCCCATTGATCTGATTAAAATTACTTTTAACAATACCTCTCAATTGTTTCAAAACTGACAAGGCAAACTGAAAATTATTTGTATTGTGAAATAATAGCTGTTTGACTTGAAATATGTGTAGAATTGTTCGGTAAATACAAAAATGTCGAAAAATACAATGTGTTGTATTTAAAAAACTTATATTGACACTGACATAACCTCAAGGTCACTAGCACATGTCAAACGGAATATGTCATTTTATAGGCCTCATGAATTCAAGTAACTTTTG
Source organism: Aromia moschata (assembly GCA_029963805.1). NCBI lineage: Eukaryota > Metazoa > Arthropoda > Insecta > Coleoptera > Cerambycidae > Aromia > Aromia moschata. The sequence goes on from JAPWTK010000214.1 coordinate 384,428, forward strand.
TATATAATTTTTTTTGCTAACTATCCTGGGTGAGCAGATAAAGTCTGTAAACTAAAAGCTGAGACACCCAGTATATTTAATAATCTCCTTGTTCAAACCCAGTTTGTTGCTTTGTTGATGAGTTCCAATACGTTCTATCATCATGGTGTTTTATGGGTATGTATGTACTTTTATCATCGATCATTTTGGGAGATCGATGTGCTGCTATCTGTACATTCAATACCAAGTTTTAAAGTTATTTAGGCATCAAAGTTGATATCAATGAGATCATGAGTAACGTTTTATTTTTTCACTGATCCTCCATCGCTAATGCATTTAAAATTTATTTACAGATACTCAGCTAATGCGATATTACAACATAAACTACATGGCGGCATTAATTGCTCTGAAAATGTGAGATAAAACTTAAAAATAATTGAACCCAAACCGTTACAAAATATTTAAACTAGATAAAAAAAAGGTCACGCACACCAGTACGTTATTTATTGGGCAGTCAAAATTAGTAATGCACACATGAATAGTGATTGCTGGCCATATTAATTTTAAGTCCAAAAGGAAGGTTTACTAGGAAAGATAATTTAAAACAAGATGTTTACAAGGTTATTGGCTATATTAACAAAAATACGAATTCGATCGAGAAGGTGAATTTTCAAAATATTGCATTAATTACAGTTAAATTTTATCAAGTTAAGTGGAATGCAACATTATCAGATAGACAAAACACTTTTCGATCATTGAACAACGTAGTAACGACAATACTTGTTTCCACTATTGCAAATGGCTCGATATATGGAGTCTTTTAGCGTTTTTACACGTTTGTCTATAGAAGACTAGATCCAGAAATATATAGGAACTTTGCGTTTTTAAATGGGACACCCTGTATATTTTTATTTAATGCCAAATTACTTTTTAATATCAATTTAAGACTTTAATCAAGTCTTTTCGAGTAAAAAAGGTATCAAAAATTATATTTGACGAGCCTTTTTTTTAATTTCAGTTTTTATTTTTAAACTTCAACAGGTCTCAAAGCTTGTGCTCTAAAAATATGATTTATGTGCAATTAATTATCCTACCTATCACTGAAAGTTTTAATGAAAATCTATTTTTAATATTTCTGTATCAAAAGCATCATGTTATAATGGTTTTTTTATCCAGAGAATTCTAGATTTAAAAATACAAATTGAAACTGGAAAACAATTTAAAATTTAAAAAAATTACTTTGATTACTGAGAACGACTTATAAATTAATATCAAACACAAATATACGGGCTGCTCCATTTTTAAATCTAGTTTAAATCCATGTAACTCTAAGAAGTTCCTATTTATTTTTCAGATTTAGTTGGTTACGGAAAATCAGAAGTGTTCAAAATTTCGAGAAATTTGCAACAGGGAAGACCCGAAATACGTTCCATTTCCGTTAAAAAGTTGTTGAGGGTACCTTACTTCTGTAGAAACCCTTACAAAAAATATTTTAAAATAAAAGACAAGCTTTCCACGAATTAAAAAAAAATGGAATAATAGCAATCAACCACTAAACATAGTTTAAATTAAGTTTGTTTTTTATCTTTAACACTATTATTCTAATATTTTTACATTATATTATTCAGTTAACGAAACTGGCTGTAAATTAGTTACGTTTACTGATTTAAAAAGAATAGACATTTTAAGCCTTGTGATAAAAGAATCAGTTAAATGTTGCGATTGGCAGTACCTCTAACAATCTCAGAATCTCATCTAGTTCAAAGGTCATAGGGCCTGGAAAAAAAAATTTGTAAAATTGACCAATCTAAAAGGTATTTTTGGTTAGCCATTGACCTCATCTAATAGACATCTACTAAAAAATTGTTCATAACAGTTCTTAAATAACATACAGGGTGTTGCAAGATATACTCTAAGTACAGAAGTGTTTACACGACCTACATTACTACACTATATATTATACCTACTTACCACATTTGTTAATGAACACAAATTTTTAAAAACCTTTAATAAATCAACACACTATTTATTATAGGTTACTTATTCACTGGTAAGAAATTTTCCAGAACCCATATATTCAATGGAATACAACTCTATTTCTTACTCTTTAGGCCTCCAGTAATAAAATTAATATTTACATTTACAGAAACAAATTATTAATTTAACTTTATTTCCAAAGATAATTAAGTTCTGTTTTATTGCCAACTTTAACGAATAATTTAAGAACATAAACCAAAACAAAACCCAGTAACAATAAGACTCCTTAATTATGTGAACATATTTATGATGAGGTGTATTATATACAGTACGTTTAGATACAAAACTGATTTATCAGCAGATATGAAAATCGGATGTGATGGCCATCAAAAAGTTCCATGGACGGTATGGACACCGGCATATGTCATTATTTATCATCAAAAATGTGAGTTTTTCATTATTAACTTTTGTATTATACAATTTATAAATATTCAAATAGAACATAAGTGGTTTAAAGAAAGATTAGTTAGAATTATTTATAGAAAATGTGATCTGAAACTTTTAATTATACCTGTATAGGTAATCAGTAAGCAAAATTGTTGATCATACAAAAAAAAATATAATTATAATAGCCCTCATAATTTCTTGATGGACAAATACAATCGACTGTTTCAAGATTAATAAGATAGGTACATAGAAGACAATATAATACTACTACCTACCTGTAAACCTAATTATTGCAAACTAGTTTTGTAATAAATTAGTTTATAAAATCGCTAAAATGCTAAGGATCCTAAGATATGAAAAACTGCGTCTTAACAACAATCATCCACAAGCAAAGTATTATACTATATTCCGACTTACCGTTTCTTCCATGTCAGTATTCCTGTTAAGAAGTACCATATTGCGCGTCGAAAATAGCACAGTTTACCGCACAATTTGATTACTGGGCACAGATGCGAGAGAAAAAATCCGCGGCAGCTCCTACAACATTAATTTCAAGCAACTTGTGATTAGAAAACAAAAGAGGAGCGCGTGCGAACCGCGCTGTATGGTTGCCAGTCACTTAATGTTGGTACTACTCCTGGTAGAGCCACGGCCTACTTTTGACATGAAGTGAAAGATACAAACAAGCCGTTCCACCGCCGGTCTTGGTACTTCTTCGAGAATTTTAATGGCTTCTCTTGATGCACGACGAAGAATTAAATCGCTTTATGTGGATTTAGGTCCAAAAAAACGCAGACAAACGACAAACTGCCGATAATTATTTCATTAACGACAGATGCGACTAACGGAAGGCAGGCAGGTAAGTGAACCAGACGAACGAGGTGTTTACGCTGGATGTTAAATTTGGCCGATTGCGCTGACTAGTATTGAAACTGTTGGGGTTGGGAGATACCGGTAGATTAAAAAAATAGGTATTTTATGTATTATGCAGTACAAGGTTCACATTCACTTAATCTCAGAATTGCAAGCTTAAAATGGTATAGATGTTTCACAAGAATGGCGTTGAAAAACCTTTAATAATTCAGCATACTATTTATTATAAATTATTTATTCACTGGTAAGAAATTTTCCAGAACCCATAGCTTTAATGAAATACAACACTATTTCTAACTCTTTAGGCCTCCAGTAATAAAATTAATATTTACATTTGCACAAACAAATTATTAATTTAACTTTTTTTCCAAAGATAATAAAATTCTGTTTTATTACAAACTTTAATGAATAATTTAAGAACATAAACCAAAACAAAATCCAGTAACAATAAGAAGTTAATTATGTGAACATATCTATGATGAGGCGTATTATATACAGTGCGTTTAGGTCCAAAACTGATTTATCAAATAATTCAGAGCAGATATGAAAATTGTATGTAGTGGCCATCAAAAAGTTCCATGGACAGTATGGACACCGGCATAAGTATTATTTATCATAAAAAATGTAAATTCTTCGTCATTAAGGGGCTACATCCACCTAGACACTTTGAAAAAAATCGATTTTTTTTCTTTCCATTTTCTTATTGTATATAGTTTTAAGAATGACCCCTACAAATTTTAAGCCGATATCTCAAAAATTCTCGGAGATAAAAAGCTTTGAATAACGTCTAATCTCCTACCTGCGCGCAACAATTATTGCCACCTCCCGTCACTCTAGGACAAATCAACCGAATAAGTTCAAAATCAGCCTCAAATGATGCCCAAATTGCAGAGGAAGGTGTCTTGTATGGACCCGGAATCGCTGATTAGAGGTAAAGTGCATATATAATACCTAGAAGACTAGAACTAAGGAGACAGAACTGCGGCTTTTCGCTGTATAACGCGACGGGCTCGAATATGTCCGCCTCCAGAGGCGCTGTAAACAGTTGTGTACCACGGTTGCCACGGTATACAAACAGATATCTATACGTACACCGTGGTTCTGTACTAATCTGTGTGCGTTAGAGGTTAGAGTCCGTGTGAATGTCCGTGGTGCGATCCGTGTGAATTGTTATCTTTGGAATTACAAATTTTCGTAATTATCATTATGAAAATGTACTCAAAGTATTTCATGTTACGTGCTTCAAAGTTAACAATACAAAAAAAAATATTTCAATTCATACATACATCAGTAATTTGAAATAATGTCAGGTTATTCTGACGCTTCGGAACGCTTCTTATATCACACAATGCAACACAGCACTTACGAACCATATTTATTTAACATTCGAATTGTATTTTTATTAAAGCCAAACGGCATGCATGCATATTGTGACATTTGTGAAATGTCATTAGTGACAGCTGACAGTCATTAAGTTTTATAGTTTACGTACTTAGTCTATTTAGTTTATACACTAGCTGTTAGTAAAGAATTGTGTGGAATGACATTTTAAATATTCTAGATGTCAAATGAATTATCTAGAACATTTAAAAACTATAAATAGTGTTGTTGTTGCTAGAATAGAGTTAGTTGTGATTCGAATTTTACACAGATAAGATCGACAAGTTGTAGAGTATTCACATGTGGTCCGTTGCTCATCACGTGACGTCGAGTACACTACTGTTTACAGCGCCTTCTGGAGGCGGACAGATTTGATCCCATGATACCGGACGAGTTCGGTCTCCTTAATTCTAGTCTTCTTGTATAATACGTTAATGCCTATAAAACTGTACCCAAAACTGCGTTTTTCCCAAAACTGTATTTTTCAAAGCGGTGCCCCTTATATCTCGAGAAGCGATCGATAGTTTTTTATAAAATTTGGTACAGTGGCGTAAAAAACCTTTATCTCTTGACTGACGATCTCACTTTTTTGAAAAAATAAAAATTGTTTAAACAAATTACGATCAAAGGGGATAAATTTAGGTGCATATGTTTCGCGTCTTGCCAATCGATCTTTTAGAGTAGAATTCTGATAATTTGCGATCGTCAATCAATGGTATATGTTAGTAACTTAAAAAAAATGCGTGTTCTCTGATTTCAGACGACTGGTTTTGACAGGAGAAGGGGCACCGCTGAGCCTTTACCAAAAAACCTGCTTCGGTTGAGACGGATGTAGCTCCATCTATATTTAGCGTTTTTATAATTACTTGGGTGTAAAATGAAGGCAATAAAATTACCTTTTAATTGAAAAAAAAGCGTTTATTATCTTTTACTGTGCCCGAGAAAATGCGTTCCAAAGCTCGACCTTATTTTTGAGCTTCTAGGTGGATGTAGCCCCTTAAGTTTTGTATTATACAGTTTATAAATAATCAAAGCCGTTCCACCGCCGGTCTTGGTACGTCTTCGAGAATTCTAATGGCTTCTCTTGATGCACGACGAAGAATTGAATCGCTTAATGTGGATTTAGGTCCAAAGAACCACAGACAAACGACAAACCGCCGATAATTATTTTATTAACGGAAGGCAGGCAGGTACTTGAACCAGAAGAACGAGGTGTTTACGCTGGATGTTAAATTTGGCCGATTGCGCTGACTAGTATTGAAACTGTTGGGGTTGGGAGATACCGGTAGATTAAAAAAAATAGGTATTTTATGCATTATGCAGTACAAGCTTCACATTCACTTAATCTCATAATTGCAAGCTTAAAATGATATAGCTGTTTCACAAGAATGACGTGTTTGATAAATCGAGTGTGAAAAGGAACGAAATGCTGGTAATGGATCTAAAAGGTAAATCGTTGTACTAATTATACACTGGGCTCCCATTGAAATGGAACCACCATCTTATTTCGGAGGGTGTTGCGGTTTTGATCAAATTTAAAATGATCTAATGAGCCTAACGGACTGTTTATTTTGTATTAAAAATTAAATAAAAAAAATAATAAAAAAAAACACTCGTTTGACAATGAGGCGTTTTTTAAGACGACTTACCCTGTTCCCTTAGTGACTCGCTGGATGTTCGAACATTGCGAGGGCCTTCAGTTTGTTAAAAAAAAGCACGCACCACCACGAAGTAGTCACCAAAAGCGAGATGATTACACAATATAGTTCTATAGCGATAACTTATGGCATAAAGTTAACAAACCTTAATAGTTGTAGCGCAGTATTATTTTATTCTTAAACTTTAATTATTGATTAAAGAATCAATGGTGTTAAATCTGGTGATGTTGGTGGCCAGTTGATTATAAAGCTAGTGGAGCCTACTTATTTGTTTTCAAAATTGACATTTAATCATTCTCTTCCAGCTCTTGCGTCGTGTGCAGGGCAACTACCCTAATGGAATTTTAAATTCTTTTTGGAAGTTGTAAATTATCTAGCGCTTAGGAAAATTCGTTTCTAATAAATTCTAAAAACTGGTTTGCGTTTAAATCGCCCTAAATTGTAAAGCATACCGCGCCATTTAGTTTGTTGATATACTTCTTTTTGTCAAGTATGATCATAGCATACTTGATTTTCAAAAATATAATAACAAATTAAATCTTAGACAAAATTTTACTGAAATTTTTTTAATTCTAAATTTTCAGACTAAATTTGTTACAAAGGGATACTAAATCTAATCATGTTTTTAATTTTTTTGTGTAAAAATTGTTGAAATGATGTTTTGAATTTCAGTCATAAAGAAAAATCACTATAAGCCTTAGACAACAAATGGGACGTTTTATAAATGCGTCTAAGTTTTAAATGGGTCATACTGGATATCATAGATTTAAAGAACAATACTGAATAAATTTAAGGGATTAAAAAACAGAAAATAATTTTCGGCCTTATACTCGCTTTTCAGGATTAGGCAAAAATGAATAAACATGGAATCTAATCTGTCTTAATTTTTAGATAAAAACTGAATATAAATATTTCGAGTATTAAAATCATCCAATAACCAGGGCGGTATTTTCTTCTGGCTTCTGGAATGCAAGTTTGTACCGTTGCTGATAACAAATATTATATGCAATTTATGGCAGGTCGGTCTCATGGATAGTTTGTAATGTATTTGAGAAAAATATAATTTTGAATTATAATTTTATCCGTGTTATATATAGAACTAGTACCTAGGTAAGTTATAGAGAATACTTTACCTCAGCAATGTATTGATATAGGATTAATCCTGGTAACTGAGAACAGGGTTAAAAGAACAGACTAAATAACTAAATAAATTAAACAATTTTGCAACATAATTTCTGATTTTTCTAATACAGTTTCCTTTATCTATCCATATCAGTTACCTTCCCTTACCTAACGTAAGTTACCATTCCTGTCTGGATCTGCAAATACAAAACTTACTGTTACTTCCTACTGTCATTTTTCTGAATTTGATGAGACATTAAACTGACGTTTGATGATAGTCGTACTGAGTTTTATCTCTACATAAACTAAAACTACAACCATACAGGGTGTGTACTTTTATTTGTGTACAAATCCATATAATCCTCATTATTCAATATAATCGATTAAACTTTTTTTTTTATTTAATGGGTATCGAAAACTGAAATCGAACTTATCAGAGTTGCTAGGTTTATCTTCATCACACTATTGTCATACTGATTTTTGTTTTCCGTATAAACTTAAGATATCTACTGTTTGAGAATCCAAAAGAACTATTTTGCTTATTGTAGAACGTTATATTATTATTATTATTTTAATTTACTAACGGAACACAACAATATCACTTTCAAGTGGGTGAGAGGTCACCAAGGCCACGAAGGGGACGAAAGAGAAGACTTTCTTGCAAATAAAAAGGGACTGAGATCACTGATAGGGCCGGAACCCACCTGCGGTCTGCTCTACCGGACAACCGCGGATGTTCATTGGCGAACCATCCGGGGATAAGTCAATATACCTTATTAAACTGAGTAGAAACCAGTTGATATGGATAATGGGACTGTTCACAGGACACTGCCCACTCATGCGACTTCTCACGACAATCGGGGTGAAAATGATCCCGACTGCAGGAGGTGTGGAGAAGAGGAAGAAACCTCCTTCCACATATTATGCAAATGCCCAGTACTGGCAGCTGTTAGGTATTCGAACTTTGGGGCTTTTACAACAGAACCAAAAGAAGTGACAGACGCTCCATTAGAAACTGTCCCTAAATTTCTTAAAGAAACATGACTAATGGAATGACACTGCACCTACTACCTAATGAATTGCACCTACCCCAAATGTAATTGTAATTGTAATTGTAGTTATTTTAATTTTATAGAAACACTGAGTTTCAAAGTAAACGAGTCATTTTTTCAATAAAATTGTTATTCGAGGTACCAATGTTTTATTCAACCATTTATTCGACAGAAAGAGCTATCAAAAACAAACGAAAAAAAGGTTCTTACTTAAAAATTGATGATGACATAAATTTTTGCACGTCAAAGTTGGATTTAAAAAAAAACAAAAACGTAGCTTTGTCCAAGCAATTTTCTTAAAATTATTTAAAATTATCGAATATCGCGATTATGAATTTTGTTCCAAACTTATAATTACACTGCATGTAATTCTTATTGATACGATGGTAAGAATAATAACTCGAGATACAATAACTCGAGAAGTGAAAGAATTGAATATTGGTATTTTTTGGGAAACTTTTTTTATAAGGTTTTATTAATGAAGAAAAAATGTTATAATTATAATAATTAATGGTTTATTAATATTTGGAAGAGTGGAGTAAAAGTTCAAGACATGTTACTTTTTATATGTAAACATTTTGTTAGTAGATCACACCTGATCTTGCACAAACTATTTCCAGTTACTGGCATTGACCCTTACTACATACATATGTACCCATACAGTAAGCAACGAGTCATCATACGCCCACTTTTTTGAAGTCTGCTTAAATTCTGATAATATTTGTATTACAGCGTTGATTTTTTTTTGCTTCTGACAGGATTACAGCTTGTGATATTCTGCGTCTAATAAGCCGAAGTTGAAGAGGGTATGTCGATTGTGTGAAAATATATAGCTAAAAAAGTAAAATTTTGATGTTTTCAAAGAAACGTAAATAACTCCAAAGATAGTAAATCCTTTTCGAAGTTGTTGGACTCGTATTAAAGGGAAATCTTCAGTGTATCTATTTAACTGAGTCATTTTGTAAAACTTGAAAAAAATCTAGACAGAAAAAACAGAAAGCTAATATAAATATAAAATTAAAATATCAATTAAAACTTGTCCAATATATTGTTCTAGCGTGTAAGTGCAGCACTAAACTTAAATGTTTCTATGGTTAATTCTGTTTTACAAAAAGCAAAAAAAAACAATGAATTTTTAAAATCACCTAGAAAGCGTAATTCTACCAAGAAGGTTACAAATACTGTAGTATTGAATACAAGTACTACTTGTAAAATTTACAATGGTTGATACTTATGTACCAAAAACTACATTGCACTATCTAGAAACTGAATGGTTTGTGAGGATATCTTAATGATTTTACGTATTTTTTTTAAATTTCCAAAATTTCCGTGTGCCTATTTCTACTGATTTTTCCTCACATTAAAATAACATCTTAACCGCGCTCTTAAACTTAAATACGTGTTTGACGACGTGCATCACTTCTTATTTTGTGTGAAGTGTAGATGTATATGCCTACTTGCCACTAATATATTATGTAAATTTTATATAATTTATCGTTATTAATAACATACTTTGAATTCTTTATAATTTGTTAGATTTCTACGTGCTACTGTAGTTTATTACTTAAGAATGTCACTGGTATTTTTATATTCTGCCTTTTACATATCTTGTAACTTGTAAATAAGAGGTAAGCTATAGGGATATTATAATATAAACTATGCTAAAACAAATTATGCTTAAAAGATTTACACAGTGCCATACTAACTAATGTCATTCAAAATAATAAATATCTTAATGTGAAAAGAAAACATTTACATTTCGAAAAAATTAAGTGCCTATATTTTATTCCACAAAAGTAATTAATGCATACACATGTATCGTATTTGCTCGTGTTTCTCAAATGTTTAGAGTATTTTGCAACATATGCCTTTTTTAGTAAGAAAAATGCTGTATTTGTCGACTTTTTTATGTTTTCCTATTAAAGGAAGCAAATTCCACAGAGCAAATTGGTCTTCTTTGCACTTTCGTGACAACCAGAATCGAAGAACACCTAGCACCAAATACACACAAAACGTAAACAATAAATAGAAACAAAAGTTATTTGGCTTCTGACAGATTAAAAACGTTTTCCTTGTAAAGTTATAAAATATATGTATATGCAATGTAGTGTAAGCAGGAAGAATTTTATGCTTTATGGTATCCGGAAGTTGCATTTTGGCTATCATCCTAGCAATAAAAAAAGATCACAAAGAATTTACTTGCACAACCAGGGACAGAATTTGAAATCTCGTATTTTCGTAAGGAAACATCACCACGTAAGGAAGCAAGACCCGCATATGATACTTTAAGGAGTTATTGCTATTATATATAATATTGCTTAAATAAACAGGTATTGTAAAATCTCAAAATCGAAATGCTGTGGCATAATAATTCGAATTAGAATTTACAGAACTCGAGATATCGAAAAAAATCACAAGTTTAAAAAGACTGACTTTATTTGATGGTTATGAAAAAAAATCACAAGTTTAAAAAGACTGACTTTATTTGATGGTTATGAAAAAACAATACGTCGCAAAATATTTTTGTAATCGTGTCCAAGATCTTGGTGAGACACACGTAATTCTAATTTTTTTGTTGCTCATTTAGGTTGAAGTTTCGTTGCTAATATAATTTTTTTCTTAGACCTAGTAAGCACACCGTAAAATATTATGCGGGTCTCATGCTTCGATATGAAAATACGCAAACTTCAAATTCTGTCAGCCACCACTAGTCACAACATCTAAAACCTGCATAATATTTTATTATCTCGTCTTTTAACGAACATTTTGCTCGTATATTACAAGTTATAAAATATATGGTGTGGTGTAAACATAAATAATTTCGCGCTTTACTATATCTGTACAAGTTTTTTATTGGTTATCGTCCTAATTACAAAGTAAGATCACAACGATTTACATGCATTTACAACATCTAGAAACTGCGTGTTTGCTAGTCTTGTAACAACAAATACAATAAAAATATTTTTTAAACTGATTTAATAATATATTTAAAAAACTAATGGACGTTTGATCTATTATTGACTTTCAAAGTTTAGTATTTTAAAAAATAATGAGTTTATTATACCGAGTTCCTAATAAACATACAAATTTCAAGATCCATTGTCAGGGATCGATATTATGAATAATTGAAAAATGCAGGTAAACATATGTAGATAAAGCCTCTAGTATTATTACCCACTTCTAATTTGAAGACATTGGTTCTCTTCACCTACCTTATTAAACAACATCGGTTTCAACAACATTATACCAGATTATGGGCTGAGAAGGGACATTCTGACTCTATAACCCCATACCATCAAAAACACAAACCTAATAACCCCATAGTCCGGGGATCTTTAAACCTGAGCACTAAAAACCGGGTATCTTGAAGATTGGTGAGTAAATGATTCAAACTCAAGTAACAAACCCAACCGACTGAACCGACCCCATTATTCCATAACCCTACCCGGAGTCTTACCCGAATATCTAAACCCAGGAAACTCTAAGGAAACTCATATAACTGCACAACCCTAGGCGACAAAACTTTTGTAAGTACCAGGCTTTTTTCTTCGTCTGTAATCTCAATTTTATGTGGTTATAGAAGTTTGCTTATCCCAGGTAATGAGGAAACGAAGCTTTAGGGTTATAGAGTGGCCAAATTATTTTGTTGCATAATCCACAATTGTTTATAATAAAATAATATTGTTTTTTTTTAACAGATAATATAAAGGTCTACAAGGTTTCTATAACTATTATGAAATAGTTTCCTGTATTCACATTAGAACGAGATAATATATACATTTTTGATAACCGAACCAATGAACGCCATGTCGTGGATAGTGAAAACATGGAACCATAGATGATATGTTACGTCCCTCTACAATCGAAAATTAGTAGTTGTTAGTTGAGAGTAGTTTTTTATTGCCTTTTGTTAACTGAAGATGTCCCTAAAATGTGGAAAAGAATTTTCCACATTTTCTCCAAATATGATTAAAGTCAAAGTTCAAGATAATTCGCAGGAGGCGTGGTTGATATGAAAAGGAGTAAGGTGTCTAAGGGGGGGCTTTGACCTATTTTGCTTTTTAATTCTTTTTATTTTCATCATCAATGAACCATAAATAGTCGATCCCCCCATAATTGGGTGGTCAAAATACCCTCCCCGTTCTTGCAGCCCGCCTATAAAATACCCATGTACGAGGCACATATCTAATGACATGCTGTTGCTCTTAAAAATTCCACCTCCCTCCTATTAACTACCCCCCCCCCCTCTCTAATAGCACAAGAATACTACACAATACAAGCACGATTTCTTTTTTTCGTTAAACTAACCTTCCCTAAAGAATGTGTCGGGGTGAGGGTAGTTAATCGGAGGGAGGTGGTTAAGATGTACGTCATGGATGGAAGCATGAATGCCTGCGGATAGGGACAGTTTGGCGCGGCCTATTTGGGGCAGGAAGTTAGGCGCGGCCGGTTTGGCGCTAGGGCTATCAGTCGCATTACAGTTTGGCGGATTACTAGCATATTTGGCGAAATTAAGTTCCTTTGCTAAGATCGGCAATCAGCAGTGCACTGAGTATATTTCTATTGCGTTAAGCAAATGAAAAGCAGCTTTTCCAATTAATTTCTTTATTTATAGTCACCTGCTCTACACTCACGCGTATTTATTGATAATGGTTATAATTAAGCATAAGAGCATAATTACATATTTATCAAATACTAGAGTTGTAACTTATGCCACGGAGGTACACACTTATGATGTATATTATTTTCGCTGAAACGCATAACGATACGTTTTCTACGGTTATCAGCTTCAATATAAGGTTTAACAAAGGTTTAAATAAGGTTTGAATAAAACCCTGTAACGTCCAAGTGCACTGTGAAGAGATATGAACTTAGAGGCTGATATTACTGATAGAAAAAATAAAGAAAAAACAACTAAAACTATGTAACCCATGTTTTCTAGGTCGCTATTTTGAATAGAATCGTTAAAATTTGCAAAAAAATGATATAACCTTTCATTTTTAACAAAAACTATTAAAAAACGCGATTTTTTCAAGATTCTTTTTTTTTAATCGCAATTTCAGCTATGTTATCGTCCTTTATAGCACTCGAAAACAAATAAAAACGTGCACTCGAGACGTGTACTTGAAGGAAACGCAATGAGAACAATTTAATTTTTTCATTTTTAAGGTTACAATAACTAAATATGGCAAAATTCAAAGGGTGATATTTCTCGTTTTTTATCAGTTGCGGGATCATTGACACAAAAGAAGAATTTTGAAAAATTATTAGTATATTGGGGGTTTTTGGGGTCATTGATCACGATCCTGATGTCAGAATTTCAAAATTCAAGATGGCGGATCCAATATGGTCACCATCCCGAATCAAATTTCAAATTTTTCGATTATTTTGCCTCAAACTTTGTAAAGTAGGGGTTTTCGGGGTCGCTAATGACGATTCAGATGCCAGAATTTCGAAATTCAGGATTTCGAAATTTGTTTCAAAATGGTAGCCACGTCATATCTACCATCCTGAATTTTGAAATTTTCAAATTCTCCTTTTGCGTCAATGATCCCGCAACTGGTAAAAAACGAGAAATATCACCCTTTGAATTTTGCATATCTAGTTATGCAAATCTAGTTATGAGAAAATTAAACTGTTCTCATTGCGTTTCCTTCAAGTACATGTTTCGAGTGCACGTTTCTATTTGTTTTCGAGTGGTATAAAGGACGATAACATAGCTGAAATTGCGATTTAAAAAAAAGAATCTTGAAAAACCCGCATTTTTTAATAGTTTTTGTTAAAAATTGAAGGTTACATCAATTTCTTTTTGCAAATTTTAACGATTCCATTCGAAAGAGTGACCTCGAAAACATGGGAATACATGTTTTTAGTTATTTTTTCTATCAGTAATATGAGCCTCTAAGTTCATGTCTCTTGACAGTGCATTTGGGCGTTAAAGGGTTAAATAAGGTTTAACTGTAGCACTGTTTCACTATCACACGTCCACAAGTTAAATGGTAGCGAGCATCATACTGCGCAACTGCAACTACATACTGCGCAACTGCAACATAATTGCGCTAAACTGTGATGCGGCTGATAGTCCTAGCGCCAAACCAGCCGCGCCTAACTTCCTGCGCCAAACCAGCCGCGCCTAACTTCCTGCGCCAAATAGGCCGCGCCAAAGTGTCCTAGATGCGAATGCCTGACCGTACGGTGGACTTTTTACGGGCAAAAGCATAACATTAGATAATTACCTAATGCTGCCCCACAAAAAAAAATGTAACTGCTATCGAGACAACTCGTATCGCTATGTAATCGTATCCCTATATCATTTTCGACGCTGTGAGTAAGTAAGTAAGAAAAAAGTGAGTAACCACATTAGTTCCGATGCGATGTTCAAAATCTACCCCCATAGAGTGGTGGAAACCACCCCTAAAAGTAAAATCGGAGAAACATTTTTGTCATCGTGATTTCTATTTTACTCGATGCTAGAATTGGCTAAAGATATGCAGCACTGCAGTTTGGAGGTGAATACTTGCATTGCATCAGTCATTCAGTGACATCCCCATGAGAAGGTGAAGTGAAAATTACTCCTCACATAACAAGAAATTCAGAAATAGTTGCAGTACCTTTTAGAAAAGCTCAAAACATCTGCATTTTCTTATTTAAGAAAAATCTTTGACAACGTACTTGAAGAGTACCCATATTATGAAGTAGCAAAAATTTACCCGTAGTCTTAATTCGATTAGATCCACTAGCACCACCAGCAGTGCTATCATAGGTCCAATCATAACAAAAAAAAACTTAACAATATAACAAAAAAAGGTAATAACAAAAACAATGGACGCCCCAATAAAGAGCCCAACTTGACGTCTACTTAATCCCCACTCGTATGCGGTTGTCAATGCGACACCTACCGACTGGTTAAAAAACTATATAATCAGAAAATTTTATTCTTTTTTTTCTGAATTTTTAGACGATTTTTTTATAAGTAATAGTTTATATAAGATCATATAAGATCATATATATAAGTAATAGTATTTTCAGAGAATTCTTTTTAGGTATTCTTTAGGAGAATTCTTCTGTAATTTAAATTTAGGGGTGGTTTCCACCACTCTGTAGTTTTTGATGTGGGGTGAGTGTAGTTTTTGACCATCGCATCGAGACTAATGCAGTTACATATTGTTTCTAAAATAATTGGGCATCGTAAGTTTTTTTTGCAATCACTGCAGTTAGTTAAATTTTCTGTTGTGTGAGAGGTAGTTTTCACGCACTCATGGGGGTGATTTTCAATGGATAGTAGTGTTAACTCTGTATTTATGCGTTATATACTTGAATGTTTATATGTATGTAATTAGAATTATTGAGATTTAAGACTACGTGAATCGTTAATTCTTTTTTACCCTGTTTTTTAGCGCTAAGGGTTGTTTTTGTACGATTTTTTTGTGACTTCGGATTCGGATTCAGCGTCGAAAATTACATAGGGATACAGTTATCTCGATAGCAGTTCCAAACAAAAAATTTTTTGTGGGGCTGTGTAATGTGCCTCGTATATGGGTATTTTATGGTTTAATTGGGGCTGCAAGAGGGGAGGAGGGTATTTTGTCCACCCGTTTATGGGGGGATCGACTATTTATGGTTCTTAGATGATGAAAATAAAAAAAAGTATATGAAAAAACAAAATAGGCTAAAAAACCCCCTTAGAGTCAGTCATATTCCTTTACAGTTCAGATGGCTAATATTATAATTGTTCTACCTTAATATCCGAAACCAACTGTAGGAATGAAATATAGCATTTCAGACATTCTATTTAGTTTTTTTTTCTTTTTATATGGTAAGCTATAAAATACTTTACAGGCAAAAACCTCTTAAGTATTTCAAATTTAGCGAAAAATTAATTATATCAAAGAGAAATAATTTGCAACCGAACTTTTTTCTGAAAAATCACTTGTTCATTATACAACTTTTCTAATAAAATTTAAATATATTTTTATTTTGTTGCAGCGTAATCATAAAACACACAGTAAATAATTGACTTGCGGCGGATAATAGCCATGTCTTGATGTAGCCGCCGGCACTATTTTTTTTCTCCTCGAGTATGTGCTATATCTGTAGTAAGCCTACTACTACTTTTATTGCATTCAACATAGGTTTTTCTTCAAGGTTACAATAACTTGTCCATTTTTTAAATAATCGTGACCGTTCGTAATTTATAGGCTCCATAATTTAAATTTCTAATTCAACTTCCATAACAATAAAATGAATATTATAAATTCTACATGAGCACGAGAAGCATATGATACATCTAAAAACAACTGCTGTGGATTTCATCTTCAACGCTCTTTGCTCTCTCAATATTATTTTTATTTGGGTAGTATTTGTATTTACGCGAACAGTAACGTAAATTGATTTGATCCATAAATATGTATCTTTTGCAACTAGCACTTATACTCTAGCAATAAACTTTGAGTACTAAATTATTCATATTTGATCTCCAAGATACAAAGTCTTGTAGCCAGATTATCATTTTCAGCATGAAATACTCCCTCCTTCCAAAATTAGTTGTCACATTTGTGTACTGTGTTTCGATTAGTTCTAGGTATACCTTATATTATTTGATGTCTCAATATTTGGTCAAAATTCTGGTTGCTATGTTTACGAGGTGTGTAAATTAAGTAATGTGACTGATTTCTTTAAATTTTTTATTCCAATAGAATTACATTTCAATATTGTCTCATTCAAAATAACTTCCTTCCCACACAAAGCGCTGGAGACGGTTCTTCCATTCCTCATAGCAGTGCTGGAACTCATATACTGGAATAGCCTTCAGCTGGTCGGTTATAGCCGTTAGAATGTTTTCTATGGTCCCAAAATGACATCCCTTGAGGTGATTTTTCAATCTCGGGAAGAGAAGAAAGTCACAAGGACTCAAATCAGGCGAATTCGGAGGTTGAGGAGCCACAGGAATGTTTTTACTGGCTAAAAAACTCTTTTACTGAAATAGCTATGTGACAAGGCGCAAAATATCTGTTGCGCTGTGTCAACGTCTGAAGCAAAACCTGATAGCACACCGTTGCTCAAAATTAATGTCACTCGTTTTTAAAACGCACTAGAAAAAATCGGTTTACGAAAACAGTCACAAAGAACAAACAAATGACTAACAAATTCAAACTTGTACTGAAGGTGCATTATATGTTAACCTACCGCCATTGAAAATCCCGCAGTGTTGCTAGGTAGGCCGCTACGTTGCCAGTCTCATTACTTGATTTACACACCTCGTACTTGTTCACCAACCTAAGAATATCATTTAGTAGCAAAATCATTGTTTAGCAATACAGACTATTGTCAGAAGAACAATAACTGGAAGCTTTCAAAAGTATACCAGGTGTTAGTTCACACATGTGCGTGGAGTTAAAATAATGGGTGATAACTTGAAAGTTGAAGTCAGAAAGTCAGAAATTAATAACCCAAATAGCCCAGACTTAAATGTTAAAATACTATTGATGAGTTAGTACTGGCAATAAAAATGTTGATGAATTAATTATTGTTGCAGAATTTGCAATGCAAATGGCCTTTCAAAAAATGCAAAGAGAATAGTTTTGACAATATATTGTTAAACATGTTTAGTTAAACCGAATTTTCCATGTTCACTACATCCTGTTCGTAGGAAGTAGGTCTTTTTTTACGAATGGGGCAACTATTTTGGTACAACATTAATAGAACGACAAATAGAACAACTAATTTTTGATGAAGGGAGTATTTGCTTTTTGGCTCCGAAAACCTTACACTTAAGCGCAAAAATCTAGGAGCTATGCTGCCTAATAAAACAAGATTTGGTAGTACATATAATATGTATTTAATCTCCAAAACATAAGCAGTAAAAATTATATATATATGAGCACAATTACGAACAGTTAAACGGGTTATATGTACAAATCAAAAACGTAGTAAAGAAAAGAATTTCACTACTCGTGTTTATTACATATATTACATTATTATGTTCTACTGTTTGACTCGACATAATCAACCTAGCTTTGTATTATTTTACTCGACTAAAGTATGGACAGTAGCTGCTTTAAGTTTCCTCCGCAGCTACTGCTCTGAAGCTTCCAAAGTTAGGCGACTGATATGAAGCTGATATGAATATGAAGTTCCATTATTTTTTTCCTTCTTTCTGCAGTTGTTTCGTTGTTCTTTCTTTTTTCCTGGGTCATATGTAGTGAAATTATTTCCTTTGGCATGTTTTACTGGTTGACCTGACATAATCATTCTAGTTTTGTAAATAAAAAGTAGTATGTATAAAAAAAACCTGATCAATGAGCAAAAGGTGAAAAGTATATACGAGTATGTATATTTAAAAAAACTGCTTCTGGTTGCCGCCTGTAACATAATAATCGACTGTTACTGACTTATTTTTGTTGCAACCAACTTTGTGTGTACGTGTATTGGGACAGTGCTTGTGGTGTGTTCGTGGAAGTGAGAACCGTATTTAGCTCATTTATTATGTTTGGTGCTCAACCATATTTTTTGGGAACCTTTATATTACTGTTAGTTTATTCTTTATTATTTTGAACCTGTTCAATATTACAGAATTACTTAGTTAATGATTAATTTTGTATACTATTATCCCATCCTTGCCCCCCCCCCTCCCCCCATGTATACTATTATCCCATGCCCTTGAAAAAGTAAAAGGTCTACTATTTAAAATGAAACGACTGAAAAGCATATTAAAAACCAAACATCTTATAGTAATATATAGAGCATTAGTGGAATCTCTTTTAAGATATGGAATAATTGGGTAGGGTAAGGTTTCTGCCGCACATTTAAAACCACTCAAGGGCGTAGCCAGGCCAAAAAAAAAAGGTCAGTAGAGGCAACGGCAACGGCAATGGCAACCGAAAGCCCCCGAGTATTTTGCTGTTTACTTGACCCTTTGGGGGGGGGGGGGGCGATCGCTGCAGATAAAACAAAAAAAGCCAAAAAAAAAAGGTCACTACAGCAACGGCAACCGCATTCCCCCCGAGTATTTCGATTTTTACTTGACCTTTTGGGGGGGGGGGGGGGATCGCTACAGATTAAACAAAAAAGCCAAAAAAAAAAAAAAGGTCACTACAGGCAACGGCAACCGCATTCCTTTTTACTTGACCCTTTGGGGGGCGATCGCCCCATCGCCCCCATTGCCCCCATTGCCCCCCCTGGCTACGCCCTTGAAACCACTAGAAAATATAGTGACACCACTAGAAAATATAGTGAATAAAAAAGATTTCTGAAAATTATGTATGGTAGAGATATGCTATATCCTACCCAGTTATTATTTCAAAACTCGGAGTTGATGAGCGTAAGACAACTGTATATCTATCTATACGTCTCTTATCTATCAATTTAATATCAGACAGGACCGTGAACACTTTACACATGGATGTACCACCAGAGGTAAGAGGAATTGTAACATTAAAATAAAAAAAAATGAATAAAAGCATTGGACAAAGGAACTTTGTTTTAATATGCTAGTCAAAGGTATGCTCGAAATATATATTCTTTTAAATGTCAAATAAATAAATGGATTAAATTACAAGCACTAAATATGTACGACACTTTATTCAATACTGAATAAGAAAATGTTGTATAGGTTCGTTTGGGTATATAGAATCATTTTTATTTATCTATTTGTATAATATGTACAAACATATGTGTGTGTGTATGTATGTGTATGTGTATATGTGTGTATGTATGTATATATATACATATTAATGTTTCAAAAAAAACGACTATTTTTTTTTTCTCAGAGAACACTGAAAAATCTTCAGAGTTTGCCTAGAAAATGACCCTGTTAAAATATGAGCCCTTAATATTAATATTTAAAGGTGGCGATTCTCAATTTTCTATTTCCCTTTTAAATAACATGGGAAATTTTTTTCTGAACTTTGTAATTTTATTACTCAAGGAAGAATCACTGGATAGTGATACTCAAAATAGTTTTTTTGTAGGAAATTGAACGCTCTATAAAAAATGTCTGATTGAAGATTTGCGTGAGGCAAGCCGTTTCAGAGTTATTAAGCCTCAAAATTCAGGATTTCGAAATTTGTTTCAAAATGATCGCCATATCATATCTACCATCCTGAATTTTGAAATTCTGACATCGGGGTCGTGATTAGCGACCCCAAAAAACTCTGGTTTACAAAGTTTGAGGCAAAATAATCGAAAAATTTGAAATTTGATTCGGGATGGTGGCCATATTGGATCCGCCATCTTGAATTTTGAAATTCTGACATCAGGATCCAAAAAACCCCCAAAGTACTAATAATTTTCAAAATCCTTCTTTTGCGTCAATGATCCCGCAGCTGGTAAAAAACGAGAAATATCACCCTTTAAATTTTGCCATATCTAGTTATTAACCTCAAAAATTAGAAAATTAAATTGTTCTCATTATGTTTCCTTCAAGTACACGTCTCGAGTGCACGTTTCTATTTGTTTTTGAGTAGTATAAATGACGATAACATCGCTGAAATTGCGATTTAAAAAAAAATAATCTTGAAAAAATCGCGTTTTTTAATAGTATTTGTTAAAAATTGAAGGTTACATCATTTTTTTTACAAATTTTAAGGATTCCATTCGAAAGAGCGACCTCGAAAACAAAGGGATACATGGTTTTATTTATTTTTTCTTAATTTTTTCTATCAGTAATATGAGCCTCTAAGTTCATGTCTCGACAGTTCACTTGGGCGTTAAAGGGTTAAACAGTTCATTTTTTGAGGCTTAATAACTCCGAAACGGCTTGCCTCACGCAAATCTTCAATCAGACCTTTTTTATAGAGCGGTCAATTTTCTACAAAAACACTATCTTGATTATCACTATCCAGCGATTCTTCCTTGAGTAATAAAATTCCAAATTTCAGAAAAAAAAATTCACATGTTATTTAAATTTGAAATAGAAAATTGAGAATCGCCACCTCTAAATATTAATATTAAGGGCTCATATTTTAACAGGGTCATTTTCTAGGCATACTCTGAAAATTTTTCAGTGTTCTCTGAGAAAAAAAAATAGCCTTTTTCTTAAACACTCTAATACATATGTATATATACTATTAACTATCTACAGTCACTCTTCATGAGAATGCATATGAAAGGCGGTTAAGTCTTATTAAAGACTTAAGCGATCACTGTTTATTTATATACATGTTTTTTGTTGTACTGTACAAATTTATAATTGAATTGATTAAATATTTTTTGAGCTAATTAATTACCTACTTTAGGTAGTGTCTTATTATTTCATGGGATTTTCATAACATTTTTGTTGCTAAAAGAATGTGTGTAAAACCGGTGAAGGTATTTTGGTACTTATTTTATTAATATTGGTTTCCAACTATTACTTAGGTGGCAAAGTACAAAAATTATCAGAGAAAATCTGCTGCTGCTGTTTAGTGATTATTTTAGTACTCATATAAAATATTCCCCTTTTATTTTAAATCTTATATCGAACATACATATTGATAGAACAAATTTAGAAGATAATTTTCCTCAAAGTATATTAATTATATTTAGCGTAGAATGAGATACTTTTCACCTTATGGAGTTTAATTTTTATGACCATCTTTTACCACTATGTATGTACCTACTTTCACTGCAGTTTTAATACCTTCTGTTACTGTTATGTACCATACTTATAAAGTGTGCAATAAACTGCATATACAGAACTATACGAGGGGCTTTCAACAAAAAGTAGGACTAATGCTATAAAGTAATTATATTTATTCATCTTCAACAACAACTTAACATCACTTTTTTACACTTATACATTTTTCTACTTAACATGAAACACTTTTTTTACAGTTAACGTGCTTTCGCCAACCATGTTGGCATTATCAGGAGATGATTAAAACTCTTATTTTATAGTAAAAAAATTGAGTTTTAATCATATCCGGTTGATGCAAAATGTTTGCTGAAACACGCGTCTGTATGAGAGGGTTTCGGCATTAAGTGGAAAAGTGTTCAAGTGTGTAAGTGTTCTCCTCCTGTAATATTACTTCTATTACGTTCTATACAGGCTATTTCACGACGACCGTGATTTATCCAGATCTGGGAATGGGCTAGGATGATCTTCATAAAATTTATTATGCCAGGGTTTTAGAATACACTGAATCTAATGAAAACTTCCTTATTTTAAATATAACACCCACTATATTATTTTTTTTTTACTTTACTATACAATAAATATGAGGATAAATTACAATAAATATGGGTACTTTTATGAGGAAGTAGGTACTATACCTTACTAACAGTATTTGAGAAATACATTTTCTAATTCTATTTTGGAAAAGCTACCAATTGATAAAATGATAGGCCAAATAACTCTTTGTGGTTAAACCTGACCAAAACAATCGATTTTGGGATTTTTGCATTTCTCTTTAGTATCTTAAGAATATTCTCGTAACAATTGACCTAAAATTGACAGAATTCTGGCAACTTTAAAGTGAGGTTTCGAGTTGTCCATCGATTATTCTAAATAAGTGAGTCTATTTAAAATAGTGTGCCAGATGTAGCAGACATATTTAAAAATAAAATTTTGTTTATTATCATTAGGTTGAACTAAATTAAAATAGTCGAAAGGTGAATGAAATTAGACTTCGTTTTACAAAAAAGAATACAACTATATGTATACTACATTCACAGGGTGTTTTCTAACGTCATGCCATTTAAGGATATTTGAGTGGGAGGAACCAAAACTAAGTTGTCTCGTTAACTGATTTTAAGAAATAACCGACAAAGAATCTACATATATGTATTTATGTATTTATGTAGGTATCATTAAGTACGATTCTTCTCCTTTAGTTTCCGTTTTTGAATGTAAAAATTAGATTTTTTTACTAGTAATCCGTAACCAGTAAAAATTAAAATTATTCTGACTATTAAGATGAGGGATAATTTTCCTATAAAAAGGCATCTGATTGATTTGAAGATATTGATGTGAAAATTTCATTGAAATATCATGGATTTAAGGTCGTATTGTTTACATGAAGCCGTCAATTGATGCCAACCATGTTCCCCGTGGATTTGGTTTTGGTAACTTGGGTTTATGGAAATATAGGGTAGTGAAAAAAAATCATTTCCTACTCAAATTAATCATTAAATAAAACCCCTGCATACGGAGTCACTACTTCCACATCCTGTTTTTCCACGTCTAATTATAGTAACTCCCTAAGGTTAGACTCTTGAAAGTATGATATTAGGTTAATATTATGGTATACCACGTGGAAGTAATAAAGAGTACAATTAAATAAATAGTTTGTATTTTTAAGTGTCAAATTTGGATATAACCTTTATGGCCTTTATGACCTTTTCAGTCTTTATAAAATAATAATATAATTTAAATATTAATAATTATATTTATCTCGGAACTCTGAATTTTATACACCTTTACTTTTTCAGTACTGTCAACCGAGGACACTTTGCCCAACGCACAGTGAGGCCGATTCCCGAAAAGCTGGCCAAAAGTCGAAAAATTAAGACATTTACTTGAAACTTGGTATATAGGGATTTTTGGGGTCGCTGATAACGAGTATCAAGTCAAAATTTATAAAAAAAAAAAAAACACAAAATGGCGGCTGTAAAATACTAAAAAGCATATCTATAAATCGTAATTTTTATTGATTTTATGTTTAAATTTGTACACATACGTTTTCAAAGTCGCTGGTTAGTAATCTGAAGTCAAAATATAAAAAATAAAAAAACAAAATGGCGGCTACGAAATACTAAAAAGCATATCTATAAACCGTTATTTTTATTTAATTTATGTGAAACGTGGATTTTATAGGTTTTCGGGGTCGCAAATAACGAATCTGGAAACAAAATGAATGGCAGATGTAAAATGACAAATACAAAATTTCTAAAATCCATAATTTTTTTTTATTTTATGAAAAAATTTGTGACAAATAAATTAAGAAGTACAATACAAAGCTGAATATAAGCAGCTAGTAGCAGCTAGTGGCAGCTAATTTTTACAAATTTTGTTACATAATAATATAAACTTTAATTTAAAATTTGTTTCACTACGGAAATCCGTGGGACTTTTAACTTTTCTCTATTTTTTCTGAAACGATTTCCCCTCAAATTTTCATTATTTTACACTTCAAACATTGCGTTACTGTTAATTTATATTTATTTGTTATAATTTTTGACAAATACGATAATAAACTACATTTTTCCATTTAAAACATCCTTTTTTGTAGGATTAAAAAAGGTCAACTTTACGATTTTCTACGAATGTTTGATTATGACGCTTGAACATGAGCTCGGACGCTCGAGCTGTTACTCGTGCGAAGATCATTTTTGTACTGGCTTATACCTGCCGTGTATACTTAATTAGCCCTTATAAAGGGCCGTTACATATTCTTTGAACATTACTCTGTACATCTATGTACTTCAAATCCCGTAAATTCAAACTTAATTTTTCGACTTTTGGCCAGCTTTTCGGGAATAGGCCCCACTGTGCACCGGGTCGGTATCGACTTTAGACGCCAACTTTACCAACTTGTAAAAAAGAGTTTATCCCCTCTATTGTCGTTACATATTTCACAACCAGTGGCGCCGATGGACACCCAATTGTTCTTGAAACTGATATGAAGCCAGCCAGAGACGAGAAAACTGTATTCTGTGAAGTTATGTTTGATATTGATCGAATGTTTGTCTTTACAAACATTTGATCGGTATCAAATTTGAAGTTATGTGAATTACAGTGCAGCAACAGTAACTTTGCCCTTGGCCGCAGTCGACAAAACCTGAAATTGGACTCATTTCTTTTGTAGTTGCATCTCTTATATGTCTGAGGTCGTAGTACGTTGTACTACGTTAGTTGTGAGCAGTTTGCGGGAAAAGATATTCTGGTTGAATGTATTGTCTTCAAACTTTCTCTCGCCCAGCCATACGAAAAAGCAAAAGTCCCATTGTTTATATTTATTTGGTTGCTAATGAAATGAAGATGTAGAAGGCGGTGTCCCGCGCTAGCAGAGTCAGTATATCTCACCAACCGAACAGTGGACTTCAACCGAATAGATATTGTGCAAGATCAACAAGGAATAACGAAGAGGGATCATCATAGACATCGCAGTGCCACTTACCCACAACATTCAGAGAACTGACGGGGAGAAGATCGCGAAATACGAAAATCTATTAATGGAGCTGAAGCGCCTATGGAAACTGGAGAAGGTGGAGGCATACTCCCTAATAGTATCGGTAGAGGGAGTGATGACCAGATTCACCAAGAACATCGCGGTATTAGGACTGTCTTATAACATTATTACAGATGGCCAGAAGGCAATATTAGTACAAACTTGCCAGATTGTAAGGAAGGTTTTGGGATAGGATGAATTTCCTCCCCTCCCCTGAGCATAATTTCTGCTGAAGGCGGGGATGAGATATCAAGCCATCACTGTCTGCAGCAGGAATGGGTGAATGTTTCCGTGTACGCTGAGAAGTGTGACTATAAATTCGGCGAAATAATAATAATAATAATCTCGACTTTTTTTGCAATTGTTGTTATTAAACCAGTTTTTATATAGAGTGTGTTGTCAATTTCACCCAAATTTAGGATGAATTTACCCAGAGGCGTGCCTCTAGCTTGTTTATTAGGGAAAGCGAAGTGTTGGCAATGTAATCCTCTGTTAATGGGTGACTTTGCCCACCACTTTTTTTAAATACATACCTAAACACGTGACAAAAAAAATTAAAGTCGCATCCACGGCTCGTGTACTATATGTAGGTGTAAGTTGACCACAAGAGATGATAAGGTACTGAACAGATCGAACAGAGTTATGATTTATAGAAAACTAATGACAATTTCATGTTAATTTACTTCACACACCATTTCATTTTTCAAATTAATTATTAATAAATGACACTGGCCATTTATTTTAGTCTCCAACGCTACACTAAAGCAAAAAAATTGTTGTCCACTATTCGGGAGCTAAAAAATAAAACAACTTTTTGCATATAAAAGTGGTTCTATTCCTTTTGACACTTTTTTATTTGCTCAGCGGTTTATAATTTATTGATTAAATCTAAATTGCATCGCCTATACTTCATACGTTTTAATATGTTAATTATTGCGTTACCAGGTGTAGGTACCAGAACTAATTTAACCTATTTTGATTGTGTGTTTACAATAGTTATATAACATGGGAAGGAAGGGCAAAACAGACGTCAATGATTACCATAATAGAGGAAAAAAGTATCTAGGCGCGTGAACCAGAAATATGGGAGTGTCGAATCAGGTTAGCAATACTGTATATGATTTCGGTGTTGCTAACCCGATAGTTTTGGTATCGATAGAAAATGATTGTGTCAATTGTTATACCTAACCTTTGATAATCCGTTTTAATTTTGCAAAATTGTATCTGTTCATTCAAGTTTGGCTTTTTTGAATAAGTAATACAGGGTGTCCCGTTATTAAGAGGTCACAGCGATTCTTTGAGTGAAATATTACTGTTTAACCAAAGAGCAACCCCAATTTTCGCATGTTTAGCGGCCCTCCAAATCTCACTTCAAATGTATGCCAAATGAAAATTTGAGATAAGACTTTAATCTTCCCGAAGTTTCAGATTGAGGCTGCATTTGGTTCTTGAGATACTGGAGGTCAAAGTTGGCAAAATCATTTGGCATATATTTGAAGGCAGATTTCGAAAGTGGCCAAATAGGCGAAAAATCTTATACTTTACCTTTGTCCAAAATTTATTAGTAACCAAGATACAGGGTGTCCCAGTTATAATTTTATTTTAAATTTCCGTAAATAACTTCTTTTAAATAACAAAACTTGTTAACAAAATTTTGGTGATTGAGGGTTTTTTGAGGAGAGGAATTTGACAATCACTTTGATGTATATTGTAGAAGGCGCTCTTTGCAGCCTTTTGAATACATATTAGCGTCTTAGAATTATGTGTTGTTATTGAAAATATCTATTTTGCACCATTTATTGACATAAAAGGTATACCTTTTAAATGTTGTTCCGATTGACCGTTTTAGAGATATTTGCGTGTAAAGTGTCCAGCGCAACAACAAAGCAGTACTTTGATTTACAAAAAAAAATCATAGTACAGGTTATTATACAGTGCGTCCATAAAGTGACGCATAAATTCATTATTAGCTAAATGAACAATATTATTGAAAATTCCCGAGACAGGTCAATTTTTGATTGCGATTTACTATTTTGTCACATAATAATTTAATATACAGGGTGTCCCACCTTCGAGTAATGACGCCACCACCGATTTTTTTAAATGGAATACTACATTTTTTTTTCAAGTTTCGGATGACCCTGGCCGAGCTGAGTCCAAAAATGTATCACAAGTTGCTTCTATCTATTACAGGGTGGACAACAATACATAAAGTGTTTATGAAAAATTTCATTAGAAAGTTATACGTTTCTGTATTTTTAGAAAAGTCACAATAAATGCTCAAATTGTTCTCCGTTGACTGCTAAACAATGACCGAATCGGGCAATACATTCGCTTCTGACATTTTGTAACATAGCAGGTGTTATGTTTAACGTTTCTTGCCTGATTCGATCTTTGAGCTCACGGATGTTCTCGGGTCTATTAGTATAAACTTTAGATTTCAAATAACCCCATAAAAAGAAATCTAGTGGAGTAAGATCAGGTGATCTAGGGGGCCATTCCACTGATCCTCTTCTTCCTATCCACCGATCTGGAAAGGTTCTGTGTAAAAACTCGCGCACAGCTATAGCAAAATGTGGTGGTGCACCATCCTGTTGAAACCAAATTCTGCCGTCTAAAGTATTGGCTATTTCAATATCAGGAAATAGCCGGGTCAAGTCAGGAATTAATGTATATTGTAAAAAATTCAGATACAATGCTCCTGTCAAATTTTCATCAAAAAAGTATGGACCAACAATTCTATTTCTCACAATACCAGCCCACACATTGACCTTTTGTGGATGTTGCGTATGGTATTCTTGCATCCAGTGTGGATTTTCCTGAGACCAGTAGCGGGTGTTTTGCCGATTAACATGCCCGTTCAAAAAAAACGTTGCCTCGTCAGAAAATAAAATATTAGCAATGAAACCGTTATTTTGATTATTGTGGTCCATCATGTACTCGCAGAATTCAGTTCTTCGGTCAAAGTCGTCTTCAGCCAATTCATGGATGAGGCGTACTCTATAGGGATGGTATTTTACCTTTTTTAAAAATATTCGATACTGAAGACTTTCCAATATTCAAATCCCTAGATACTTGCCGTACTGTACAATGTGGATTTTCTAGTGCCGACAAAATTACGTCTTGTTGAACATTTTCATTAATTTTAGGTCTACCTTGCCTTGGTGCATCCCTCACGTGTCCTAATTCTCTGTATTTTCGCTCTATTCTGCTTACTGTAGATTGTGAAACAGGTTCACGATCTGGGTGCATTTCATGGAATAATCTACACACCTCTTGTTGAGTCCGCATTCTGTCGCCAACACCAATCATCATTAGAATTTCAATCCTATCCCTTTCATTTAAAGGCATTTTCAACAAAACGTTTTAAATAAATTAGATTTAGGTTTCACTTAAAGTACCTACTTTGAAGCGTTAACAATACAAAAGTGAACTCTAAATAGCCGTTTTTAATATGGCAAAAAATGACAATGACAATCAAAAAACAAATGACAAAAAAATAACGAACCACGTATCGCGCCTCGCGTCATTCGCGCGTCTTGTCCAAACTGGTGTTTATTAAAGTAGTTGTATTTTTGTATCACAATAACGTTAATTTAATTTTTTTAGTGCGTTTAATCAGCAATACATAATTTGTAATTTTTGTACTGTTGTCCACCCTGTAATAGATAGAAGCAACTTGTGATACATTTTTTGGACTCAGCTCGGCCAGGGTCATCCGAAAATTGAAAAAAAAATGTAGTGTTCCATTTAAAAAAAATCGGTGGTGGCGTCATTACTCGAAGGTGGGACACCCTGTATATTAAATTAGTATGTGACAAAATAGTAAATCGCAATCAAAAATTGACCTGTCTCGGGAATTTTCAATAATATTGTTCATTTAGCTAATAATGAATTTATGCGTCACTTTATGGACGCACTGTATTATTAGGATAACGGTTTTATTAAAACTTCTTAAGTACATAGGAGGTATAAAAGTATTTTTTTAATAGATCAGACAATATATTTTGATAAATTTTAATTTGTTATATGCGTTTCTTATTACATTTTGTGTAATTGTCAAACAACTATACAACATTATCAATTCAATTTACAACAGCCATATTGAAAGTACTTTTCTAACCCAAGAAAAAATGTTAAGTGGTGAGAATTAACTAAAACTTATAAAACTGAGTTTTAAAAGGCGTGTTGAATAAAAGTTGGGCGATGGGAGCGATCGCCCCCCCCCCCCCCCCCACCAAATGGTCAAGTAAAAACCAAAATAGTCGGGGATTGCGCTTGCCGTTGCCTCCAATGACCTTTTTTTTGCTTTTTTGTTTAATCTGTACTGGTCGCCCCCCCCCCCCCAAAGAAAATTACTGGCTACGCTTGTCATGATATAATACATGTAATACAAGAAAGTAACTAGGATAGTATTAAATATAGTAATCAAAGCAATTAATTCACACTTTATAACCATATATGTATTAGGGTGGTCCAAAGAAAATTTGTTCTTCCGGCCTTAGGCTTAAATCATAGTATTTGATTAGTTATTACTAATTCCAGAAGATTAGCTCATTTCATTAAGTTTTAGAGGTCGCTCATTGGTGTTTTATTTTCCCATTCAAATTACATGGGAAATGCGTCATTATTCGTTCGTCGTGCCGTTTCGCGAACAATTAAAGAAATTTATGGTAGCTCATATTATTTTCTGGTAGTCGTATAAAACATTTTCAGTAATTTAGATCTCTTTGTATTCTATTGGAATTTTTTATCCTAATGGCAGCATTGAACGTAATTTGAATGGGAAAGTAAAACACCAATGAGCGACCTCTAAAACTGAATTAAATGAGCTAATCTTCTGGAATTAGTCAATCAAATACTATGATGTAAGCCTAGAGTCGGAAGAATAAATTTTTTTTGAACACCCTAATATGTATATAAAACTTACCACCGTCGTAACGGTGTTGTTGTCTCTACACTCTGTTAGTCTGTGATTAGCTTGTAACAATGGGCATGTATATTTTCGAGGTTTCAGTACATATACTAAAACATTTAAAATACCTGTACATAACCACAATCGTATATTTTTCAACGCGTTTTTAATGCACTAAGTCACTGTGTACAGTTTAATAAACTAAGTCACTGTGTACAGTTAGTAGATAGTTATAGAACTCACGAAATGGTTGTTTATCGTGTACACTCAGGGGTACACCTCATGCACTTAAAGCATTAAAAGTAAGTCGAACATAAACATCGAGTTCTCAAAGGCATACTAGTTTTTTTTATATTTCACACTATGTATGTGATGACTATAATCACGTTTGTCCCTACACAGCAGTTTTTTCCTTACAGACTCCACACATTACGGTCGCGAATTTATAAACTATATCTTCGAAATCCGATAAATTAATTCACTTTCTCAACAAATGATGATTTCTTGGGCGTTTGCACGTGTGACATTTTATTATTACGTTAATACCGACGACGACGACGACGACATAAACACCTCGAACACACTAATAATAACGTCTCAGGCCTTCGACTGTCCGCCGCGTGCCGCGGTCGGTCGTTGACTACTATACTACACCGCTGTATTGCGGCACAATCGGCCAACATTAGTTTTGAGCTATGCAAAACCATTAAAAATTGCCATAATATATAATAATGTTTAATAATACATTAATTTTGAATCTCCTTGAGCTGAATTTCTTGTTACTTTCCTTTGTCTAAGTTGTTTAGTTATCTTTGTATTAAATGTTTCCGGATACTATTTTTCTTTCTTTCAAAACTTTGTCTGTCTGGGCAAACAGCACAAGAAGCTCACCTTTGACATTTTTTCTTCTAATTGTCTGTATCATTTGTTTTTTTTTTTAATATTTGCATCTACAGCTGTTATTATATTTAATCGGAGAAATAATATGTAATACATAAATTAACATACTAACATACAAACAATCCGGGAATAGTACTGTTTTCAAAAAAAAAAAATAAAAAAATAATAACCTTTGTTGAACGAATGATGCACGTTGTTATTATGGGCACATTCAGATACATATTCTAATGATACAATTTTGCTTGCCCAATGTTTTTGCTAGAATTAATGAATATTTCGTCTAATGAACTCAATGTCACGATATTTTGATGGGACTACCGAAAAGCTTATAGGCGGAAATACAAAAAAATGAACGTTTGTAGTTTTTTCTTAAGGAAATGTAATCATAACACGACTTTTACTCGTACAAATATACTGTTAATACGTGAGATCAAAGAGCAAAATATATCCCAAAAGTAAAATCAACAATTTTAATGCAATTACTTTAAGAACAAAAAATTGCCCTCAGGTAATAACTAAAAATAAGAATGATCCAATAACGATTTAAACTTCCTAGTTGAACTACAGTATCTGAAACTACTATTTATATTTTCTGACATATCTTGAAATTATCGATTTCCCATCAATTGTGTTGATCAGGCCTTGTTCTCTCAAACTTATCTCTTGGAAGCTTTAATCTGCCTATATATATAAATAGAATATTTATATAAAAAAAATTTGCATAAAAAATGTGATAAATTTAAAATGAAGTACTTGAAAGCTTTGAAAAACATTTAAAATACATTTAATGTAGAACATACAAAAGAATATTTTACCTCTTCCGCAGAACAGTAGTATTATTCAGCCTTGAAAAATTGTTGCTCTGCACCACCCAATTTTGAATCTCATTGTCTACTAGAATACCTGTTACAGGTACGCAGTAAATTAATAAATACACAGTGTGTCGCTCTGTAATAATGAATAATATTTCTACGAGGTTAATAAAAGTGTATATTAAAAATAGTTTAATGTAAAAATTTTGGGGGTACAGGGTGATCGATTTATAATAGAAAGTGAATTTTTCTCGGAAACGGCTGAGAGAAATTAATTTTTTGTGAACAGTATATCACTTTTACTCACTTTCACTCAAAATTAAGGCAAAAAATATGTCAATTTTTTTTTTTATATGGGCAAAAAGGGGGAAGGTGGCTAAAAACGCTTATGTCTTCCTGGATATGGTAAATAAGGAGCAATTAAAAAAAACGTCATCAAAGTTGGCCCATATTATGGGCTAACGAAAAAATCGATTTTCGGTTTTTGTGCATATACTGTGATCCTTTAGGAATGTCTTCCCATTTGTTTTTTGAAAAATTCCCAAAATTGAGGTCAAGAGAGCGTAAAACGTAGTGAAGCGCGCGGCCGGCCGAATGCAGATATTCGCGTGGTCGGTCCCGACCGAACGGTCTGAGCATTATTCTAATCTTTAGGGTTCTCTATGCAATATAGAGAGTAGAATTAAGTTTTAATTTGTAACGACACACTAAAAACGACCTAATAATAAAGTTGAAACGTTTCTGTTTCCGTACGACTGTTCTAATACAAATATTGTACCGAAACATTGAATGCGATTTTCTCGAAACTACATTATTTGATGACTTTACCACTATATCTCGAGAACCGCGAAATATATCAACTTGAAATTTATACATGAATTGTAAAACACTATGACGCATGAATTATACCTAAAATCAGATTGAAAAAAAAATATTGCTACGATTTTATAATAACAAATAATTCGAATTTTTCCAAATTATTTGTTTTCTGGACGCTATTTTTTTATTTTATTTTTGTTTTTAATTTGTTAGGTATAATCAATAGAGGGAAGCCTAAGGAGAAGAAATATTTTTAGAACCTGCCAAAACCTTTATCCGTTCGACTGGAATCGTGGTGACTGGGAACGAGTGGGAACGAGTTTCAATGAATTTTCTCATTTTATAATGTTGTAATTAATACCTTTAACTATAAAAAAGTTTTATATTTCTTCGCGGCCTTGTTATAAACCATTTAATGAATTTTTGCATTTTCACCCCTCCTTAGTCCCCATAAATATAAAATATAAAAATACATATTTCTATTCTTAATCTTGAGTTTGTAAAGCTCTTCAAGCTCTCCAAGACCCAAAAAAGCAAGAATGAGCAAGTCGAAGATCAAATGCATGCTGATTTGCTAGCCAGGAATTGATAACCAGGGAATTGTCCACAATGAGTTCATGCCTTCAGTACAAACAGTAAATCAACACTTTTACAGAAAGGTTCTTGAAGAACTTTGAAAAAGGGTCATGCGTGTGAGACCAAACATCAAGAACAACCGGATGTTGCATCACGACAATGCGCCTTGCCACACAACCACTTCAGTAAACTAGTTTTTAGCCAGTAACAACATTCCTGTGGCTCCTCAGCCTCCTTATTCGCCTGACTTGAGTCCTTGTGACTTTTTTTCTTCCCGAGATTGAAAAATCACCTTAAGGGACGTCATTTTTTGGACCATAGAAAACATTCAAACGGCTATAACTGACCAGCTGAAGGCTATTCCAATATATGAGTTCCAGCACTGGTATGCGGAATGGAAGACTGTCTCCAGCGCTGTGTGGCTTCCAAATTAAGTTATTTTGAAGGAGACAATACCGAATTGTAATTATCTTCGAATAAAAAATTTCATCTCATTACTTAAAAAAAATTACTCAAAAAAATCTCATTACTTAATTTACCCACCTCGTACACACTTGAGCTCTTATTTTAACTGCAATAACGTACTGCTGTCTGCAGTATCCACTGCACTGGTGTTCCATTACTTTGTTCAGTTTTATCGACAATGCGTTGCCGAAGGTCTTCCATATCGCCAATGGGAGTTTCAAAAATTGAATTTTTTGGATAAGGCCAAAGAAAAAAATCACAGGGGGGGTCAAATCGCAAGATCTAGTGGAGAATATAGCTTATTCTTCAAAAAATATATTTTAAATAAATAAAATTGTTTGTTG
The DNA here is from genome assembly GCA_029963805.1 of Aromia moschata. Taxonomy (NCBI): domain Eukaryota; kingdom Metazoa; phylum Arthropoda; class Insecta; order Coleoptera; family Cerambycidae; genus Aromia; species Aromia moschata. The sequence continues at coordinate 418,894 of JAPWTK010000214.1, forward strand.
GATTATATTTTTTTTACTTTTACGTACTAGTATTTAAAACTGAAGTTCATGTCGAATAACAACTGTTTAAAACAATGTAACTAAAACATATTTTTATTTTTCCAAATTAAGGGTGCTACGAAGAAAATCTCTTCTAGCAAGGGCACCTCTCGTTTGAAATATGAATTTATTATAATTTTATTTTTGAGAGTCCAGTTCTCCATTCAGTCGATATGTGTAAATTTCAGCAACGCTATGATGACGCAATTGATTCTAGTTGTAAAAATAGCACTGGTGAATTTAAAAATCAAACTTAAAAAAAATAAACTTTCGTTTGATATGAGGTAAATCAGACGCTCACGCGTTTTATTGTATCTAATTTTTTGCGTTATTAATTTTATTAAATTAATAACGCAATGTTGAGTAAATGTTCTGTTCAATAAAAAATGTTTTTATTTAAAAAATAGCTTGTTAATAATATGTTGATTTGTTTTTAAATCGACCATGAAGCTACTTAAATTTAAATGTATATAGTCATGAAAGTTAGATGCAGTAAAAAGATGCATTATTCTTGCCTGGTCATGTGGTTTTACTGACAAAAACCGAAAATATAGTTATAATATTTTAATTCACTACCGCAAAAAATAACATTTGTACAGTCTACAAGGTAGAGGGAACATGTTTATAAGGCTACATACAGTAAAAAAATAGACTGTTCACGTCATCTCAGTATCTGTGCATGAAAACTCATAAAAATCGCTTTATTTGTTAAAAATTTCGAGAAACCTTAGAAAAGTTGTTCAGAATTTGAGGTCGAAATTCAACAATTTAGTGTTTTCCATTTTTTATAATCTGTATCAATTATTGTGGTTTCAAAGCTGTTAAGATTAGTTGAAATTGGTCATGTAAAATACCATTTTCGATTATTTTTCGATTACAAACTTTATTTTCCAAAAATACCAATTTTTAGACAGAAGAAAAATTACAAATGTGGTGCATTTTACATTTTGTTTAAAGACAGTTCAATGCGATAATGAACTAAGCATTGAACTGACATCATAACATACTAGTAAATAAAAACACGCAACGAATGGTAATTATAATACTAATCTAAATACAAGAAATACACGCGTGTATAATGTACAAGGCACTTAAAAAATACGGTTTATACTTTCATTATTATAGAGTTTTATAGTGCCGAGCCCTATATTTCACGCGAGCACGCATTTCTGGACCTTAAAGATGCCATATGAGAAATCAAAAAAACAGGAGTAAAAACGTGGTAACAATGTATGTTCATATATATCGTATTATTCAGAAACACCAACTATCCTCATTGCTTTACCGTATATTGTCATGACCAGTAGTCTTTCTGCATTTCTTCTCAATAAGCGTGAGCGATTTGGTCTGTACATATGGTTATAGAAGGAAAATGATCGTTCCGCATCTACTGAAGTTCTTTACCTTCATTAGCACTTTTGTGCAAATTTAAAATTGTTCATATGGACAGAGGACGACACACCATGTATATTATTTTCACTAATTTCGCACAGTTGTTGGTATCATTAACAGTTGTTTGTTGTCACTAACATTAGTACATCATAATTTTTTACATCTACAGAGGACAATGCACATATTACTACTATTTCCATACTTTTAGCGGTTGTTTGCAAAACTTGTTTACTAGCTATCAGTAACGGGGCGAAATATCTGAAACACCTAAAATCGTATCAGAACATTAACGACCTTATTACCACGAAAATATGTTGTTTCGTCCACTGCCATCCACAAAAATTTATTGCGTGTCTTCTTTAATATCTCCCACGACAAGTTTATATGTCTTCTGTAAATGTGTTTTACGCAATGTATGGCTACTGCAATGGAAAATCGGATATATGTTTGGCAAAAAAATGTCTAAAGTAAATATTGTCGAACACGTTCCACGAAAGACTACATGCGAAAAACATTGTGCACAAATCAAACCAAAATTCTATACAAAACTTCTCTTGTAGCTGTGCCAGGTATATTTTTTTGATGGGTGTATATTAAGCTGTCTAGCTTCATGCTAGATTTATCTAAGGAAGATGTATTAAGTGAAGTGTATTAAGCTATCTATCTAGGTTCTTAGAATTCAGTTAAGATAATAAAAGCATTTTTGGATTGTTTGTCAAAAATCTTGCTGATCAAGCAACCTTTTGGTTGGAGTTGATTGAGTATGAGGCAATTAGATATAATATCTATATTATTTTATAAAGGAGTTTCGTGTATCTTTATTATCTATGGTAATAAAAGTCTGTTTATATGCAGGTCAAAAGTTAAACATCAATTAGATGAATATTTTTGTACATAGCTTAGATAACAAAATGCTAGTTCCGAATTTCAATTTATTATTTCTATTCCATATGTTCAACTGAAGCTCTATTTATTGTCTTTATTAAATTTTTGAGAGTCAGTTGTTTTAACATTTTTTGAAAATTATTCTATCCTTAACAAAGTTAGTCTATCAGCCTATTTACATACGAAAGTATGAAATCCACGCCAAATTTTACGTTATTTCTAGATCCAAATGTAACGTTCGAATATCAAAAAAACTTCAAACGAAACTTGTGAAAAAAAATTTCATAAGAATGTGTCCCATCAAGAAAGATCTTGAAAACAGCTTGCAAATGATTTGCGAAATAGTAAATAAAAAAGTATGGCAATTTAAATTGTTATTTCACCCCAACTCTTCGTTTCTGAGATATTACAGTAGTTGTACCTTTAAGTAAAAACAAGTTTTAAAGAATAAAATAAAGACTAAAAGGCTTTTATAATTACTCTATAATAATTGTGAACAAAAAAATATTTGGCAAATATTTTACATTTTCTGGTGAGATATACTTTTTTTATAGTTAGTTCTGTGGTTCATTTAACAACAATGCTCTACTTAATTCCAATCCTGTATGTTAAACTACGAATATGTGCATAACTTAGGATTTCACTTTTTCTAGATTACTTGTTTTCTGTTTTAAGTTAACTACACCTCAATGAATCATCTGCAATAATTTGTAAACAAACGGTTACAGTTATCTATTCATAATTGCATTTATGATAACTAAATGCAAAAAAAAAAGTATACAAGAAAAAGGTAATTGTATAATAATCAAAGCAATAAAAAATGTACATTTAGTGCCAATTATTGAATGACTTTAACCATAAAGTTAACCGCCAACTGCATAAATGCATAACGTAAGCACCTAAGAACACGCAAACTGGTTGCGTGATTTGTTGCAGGTAAATAGGCTCGGGCAAATTTTAAAATTCCCTTCCTCGACCTCGCTCCTTTTTCAAATGATTCACGTAGAATAATATTACTGGGTACAAAAGATGTTAAAAATTAAACTTATTATTTGCATCCTTTCACGACTTAGCCATTCTTGAACTCTTAACCTTCAATAAATTGATTTCAGATCGATTGATCTTTACAGCGTCTTAAGATACTTCTGCCGGAAAAGGATCTACACCTTTCTGTTATCTAAAACACATCTGTATTATTTGAAGGATAGATGAACACTCGTTTTAACCCGTTTCGGCCAAAAACGCCACTCCCAGTACGTCGGTTTTCAGCGCCTTATCTCATAACCAATACTATTTGCGACAGAAAAATTTGACAGGGACATATTTTTAAAGTTTAAGACGTGCCCTTTCCGATGGTGTCCATGAAATTCCTCCTAAAAATTTTTAAAAAAGTTTTTTTAAAAAAAAAGAAAAAATCAGTTTTTTTTCGAAAATGATGCGCTTTTACAAAAAATTGTCAAGAATAAAAAGTTCTTAAAATCAAGCAAAGAATGCACTGGAATTTTCAGTTTTTTAAACAATTTGTTGGATTTTGCAAATTGTCAATTTCTGCATTCAAAAAATTTAAAAAAAATTCTAGTGCATTCACTAAGTGATTTTAAGAACTTTTTATTCTTGACAATTTTTTGTAAAAGCACTATAAAGTATAATCATTTTCCAATAAAAAATCCTTGAATTTTTACGCAAAAATTTTGCAGTTCAGGCGCCATTTTGAACGCATAAGGCAAAAAATCGATCCTTAAACCACGTATACTTAAAGCTCAACATTTATTCCACTGGTTAGTGGGGTTCCAGGTGCATTGCAGGCCGGAAACCCTTTGAAAATTTAATTTAAAAAAAAAAATGTGCAAAAAAATGTTTTTTTAAACTGCTTTTTTTCATAATTAATATTCTTTGGAGGAATTTCATGGACACCATCGGAAAGGACACGTCTTAGACTTCAAAAATATGTCACTGTCATATTTTTCTGTCGCAAATAGTATTAGTTATGAGGCGCTGAAGAGCGATGTACCGGGAATGGCGCTTTCGGCCGAAATGAGTTAAGATAATGTTTTAATTTTTATTTCATTATTAATATGGCAAGACGGAATTAACAACAACAAATATTTTTTTAAAAGTAATTGAAACGTGTACATAATTTAATCTCTTATAATCATATGTACGGAGTGCTTCAGAAATGCTACGATTTATGCAACTTAAATTATTCCATTGAAACATCCTGCATGTTTCAATTGAGTGAACCATATCGGATACCTACCTATTTTCGTCTCAAAACACTTTTTATATATTTATTTATAAGTTAAAGAATAACAACGATACAAAATAAAATAACTCATAATGAAGTGATCAAACCGGTGACCATTTTCTGCTCGACATCACTCATATCTTCTTTTAAATAACGTCACAGGAAGAACTGTATAATTTTAATAATTAATAAACTTAAATAAATAATAAGGTTTAATTTTGAACGGCAGTCAAATACACAAGAACATCTGTTCATCGGATGTAACCTAATGTTTTATTGATGACAGGTTTTTGTATATTTAGGTATACGTGGTTAAAATAACTTATTTATGTTCAAAAACCTGGATATATTTTAAAACAGTGCCATTTTCGTTTAAATAATAATTATCTGACAAAAAAGACGCACTGTACTTCGCCGATAATATTTGGTATTTGTCTATCATACCAGTGCAAACATTTTATCATTTTCCAAATAATATAAATGAGACTTTTTGTGAATGCTATTGTGGATTCAAAAAAAAAAGTCAAAAGTCAAAGACGGCCACGGTGATAAAAACGTAGCGCGTAACTTAACTGTTACCTTGTTGCATATTGTTAACTATAAAATAATTCATACATTACACAGAGCCCACAAAAAAACAGGTTTTGATTTGGGATACTGATTATAGTACTCCTATGTATTTTTCGACACTGAATCCTATTCCGGGGTCCAAAACATCCGTATATCCATTAAATTTTCGTGTAGGGGCGAAATAATCCCTCCAAGGAGGCGGGGGTAAACTGACGAATTTCAGTATCTTAGGAGATAAGTGTGAATGAGCATGTTTTATCGTTCATATGTTTCTTTGTTCAAGTTAAAGACTTCCGCGAAGGGGTGACCACCCTTCGGGAGGGGTTGATACACCCTTTGCAACCCCTGCTGTCCCCTCTCAATATATAACTGCGTTATGAAAGTTGCTAGTTAGTAGGCTAGAGACAAGGAAAAAGGTTATTGCAGCTTCCGAAACAACCCTTCAAAAAGAGTAAAAACCACCCCCCTGCCAGATGAGGAATGCAGGAGTGGTGGGAGATAGGGGAAAAGAAATGTTCCACGTTGTTACCCCGGAACTATCCCAGTGCACTAACGTCCAGCCCTGACTTTTCATCCCGACGGGGGAGGGCGATTTTCACCCCTATCCTAACTTGGAATCGATGTTTTGCACCGCGGATGTTTTGGAACCCGGAATCAGATTGAGTGTCGAAAAACATATAGGAATACTACAGTCAGTCCCCCAAATCAAGACCTTTTTTCGTGAGGCTGTGTTACAACATCATTTCTTGTTATACTGGAGAAATTTTTTACAGAAGCTCATGCAATATTAAAAGAAGTGTACGGGAATGAATATTTATCCCGCACACAAGTTTTTGAATGGTTTAAACGGTTTAGAGAGGGGCGTGAAACGACCGAAGACGATCCGCGCCCCGCACGACCCTCAACGTCAAACACGGAAGAAAACATTAAAAAAATTGGTAAATTAATCCACGAAGATCGCCGTCTATGCATCCGAGGACTTGAAATAACAGAAATTGACAAAGAATATGTTCGCCATATTTTGCATGAATCGTTCAACATGCGCAAAGTTTGCGCAGAAATGGTGCCAAAACTCCTCATTCCCGAGCAAAAGGAATCAAGAATGAACATTTGCGCTGACATTGTAAACAACATTGACACTGATCCGGGCAGGCTTGTTAGATACGGTGATTACTTGTATTGAAACGTGGTTTTTTACTTCGAAAGTGTGGAAGCGGTTAAAGCAAAAGCAACGGAGATTCTGAACTGGCTAACAGAAGAGGACTTCCAGCACTGCTTTCAATAATGGAAAAGTCGTATGAAACGGTGTAGAGATCGCCAATGGGATCGCCAATTCACTGAAGGCGAAAAAGTTGACACTGTATTTTTATTATTTAATTGTTAGGTTATTTAATAGCTACACCTCGTAAAGTATGGGATGATCATTTATTTAATTTTTTTTGTCTAATATCTACTAAATTGGAGATGCACCAAATCAAGAAGAAGTACCTAATAAGTAGAAGAAGAGTACCTAATACCGCATCATTTACCATTAAAAAGAATGGTAAAAAAATTATTGTTCTACTAACAGCATACCAAACACCGATTTTCTGTGGATGTCCACATTCTCATATTTTGAGAGTTCACGTACTCATTCTAGTGAAACCAGGCTTCATCAGAAAAATATGATGTTTTAGACAGCTCTGCATTAATATTGTTTAAATACCACGCGCAAAATGCCGCAGTACGTGGCCTGTCAACTTCTAGATGTTCTTGGTACAAACTAAGTGGTATGGTAAGAAGTGCAGGTATTTTTTAAAAACAGTGTCGCAAGTACCTACCAACAGGTACTTCAGTTAATTGCGAAACAACACGAACAGGAGTTTTAGGAACATTTTCCACAATGTGTCTTCTTCTTTCTTCTTTTCGCCCATTTCTGAAGTACGATTCGAAATATAAAAGTTTTGTGTTCTTGAGAAAACACTTAGGAATTATTCCAAGTATTACATAGCATTCTACTTGTAAAATTATGAACATGATCAAATGACAGAAAGACGGATGACTCTTATAGTGATAGTTGTATAAAAAGAACCCACATCAAGAAATGACAAGCCTTCAAATTTCTATAAACCACTATTTTTTTAACGCACATTATAAAAATAATAGAGACGACTCTCTTCTCCACTTCTTAAAAAAAAACCTTCATTATCTTTACCATTTTCGTACACGAAGCACGAATATTATGCAGATTTAAAATTCGCTTTTATAATTCCATCATAATGGAAAAATACCTTTAAATCAATTAACAACAGTCTGAAACTTGACACCGGGCTCCTGCGTTACCTGTCCAAGCCACAGTGAGTTACCATCAAACTAGTTTCATAAGCATTAGATGCAAGTTTTTTGTGGCACAACTTTTAAAGCAAGGCAGAAATACAGTTTAATAAAATAGCTATTAATTTGTTACTAATCATTGTATAAAAAAGTAACTGCAATTAAATAAGCTCAGCGCTGTGGGGTGAAAGCTGTGTATAAAGAAAAAACTGACAATTAATTGTTACAAGATTTAAATTAATGGGAGTACAAAAAAAAATATATCTTTACATACGTCGGCAGTTGAAGGCTTAGAGATATATAGATAATTTTGGAGTGTAATTGAAGTTTGGAAGTGTTATGGGTTAATTGTGAACTCATAAACTTAAACACTTCTCTTAATATCCAATATTTTAAATATTTCATCGTCACTTGTATCATTCGTTTGGAGGGTAATTAAAGTGCTAACACTGTGTACAAAAAGTAGTGGAAAAATTAATAAGATTTGAAATGAAATGAATCTTATTTTATTGTTTAAAAGACGATTGATTCCTTTTAATGTTTTATTTATAGGTGTAATTTTATGGGTTTTTGTAATAATATATCTAAATTACCGCATTTTTAAATCTATTCCAAAGGATTATAATAAAAAATTGCAAATGAAATTATAAGAAAGCATACTACAAACTGACTTCTTGGGCAGGTGTTTGTAATACCTAATACAATTAGTATTATGTTATTGATTAGTTTCCTTAGAATAATATAGACAATTAATGTCTTTATTAATTTATTATTATTATTTTTATTTCCCTCTTTATATATTTTTTGATCACACTTTGTGTTAAAAAAAAGAGACGTCGTAAAGTTTTGAATTCCTAAGAATGTGGACTAATGTAAGATTAAGAGATTTTCAACTAAATTTGTTTTTGTCATACACCGGGTTTACCTAAGTATGTATGTATATCCGGATAACTGGTTTTTCCTTATTATGATGTTTAAAAAAATTGAAAAACATACTACTTTCTCCAGGTAGTGAAACCAAAGTAAAACTTACCAAACGAAAAAAATTAAGATATACGAGTATGCAGTAGTGTTATGTTTAGTACGTATAACTGAAATGGTTTCCTTTCTTCAATAATATGTGATATATATTTTGGGGTAAGTTGTGACCCCAGTATACCAGATAAGTTTTAAAAAAGTAGTTTACCAGTTAAGGGTTAAACTGGGGACAAAACAAAAAAAGCGGTGAAATGCACACTTCTGATCTGAAATAAACTATTTTTATTGATCAGAAAATAAGACGATAATGGGGTATTCTGGTACAGAATTTTATAAAAATAATTTTTTTGCATTGTGTCAAAGTTTAGACCTTTAAGAATATATCCTCCAAAGGAATTTTCAAAATTTCAATTATTTGCGGAGTTATTTAACTTCAGTTAATTACGAGCTTCTGATGCTTATAAGGAAGCTAGAACTGCTCGTCTTGCAGAAAAAACTTCGGAACATTTACATTTTGATGTAGAAGGGCCATTTAGCCCAATCAACTGGTAGAAAACCGGTCACTAATTGTTATCAGCAAACAAAAAAATATGGTCGTATAGAGAAAAGAATTCTAAGAAGGATAGCGTTTTTTGCTACTCGAGTTTTAATGGCGAACATAACCAAAACAAAATCGTAAAAGTAAAAAAAAAAACGTTTTTTTGCAAATAAAAAAAAGCTTCAAGTCCTACACAAGAAACTTAAATTAGAAAGTTGTAGGTCTTAAAAATGCGTATCGAATGAAATTTGAACAAAAAAAATCGGTTCATAAACATTTGAGAAAAATGAAAAAAAAAACGTCAAAAACCGCGTTTTCCTATTTTTGCTGTGTAAATTCCAATTTTGTTTGAACAGACTTCTTGTTAACTACAAATATAGCCCAAGACAATATAGCCCAAGACAAGCGAAAAATGATCCTTTTTTTCAAAAATTCAAAAAAAATTTTATTTTTTCGAGTTAGGTATAACGATTTAAAAAAAAGACGTTTTCAAAAATCAGCCTTTACAGAAGCAAAAATGATCGTACCGAAACCATCATGGGCTAATTTTATTCACGAAGACTTGTACTTTCATGCTATTAAAAAAACAAATCGCTTTTATTTAATTTTTTTAACTTGTATTTAAAAATGTTTTTTTTTTTTAATGGGCTACCCTGAATTATCCTTTTTTCCTAATTCCAAAAATATGCCATATGTTAACCCTCTCTTATACAAATTTTGAGTTATTAAACGTCGAATATCTTAGTTAAACTAGTTTCTATAAATATGGAAAATTTAACATTATTAAAGTAAGCTATGAAAATGCTTAGGAAGCTATTATGTAGCAAGTAAGCTATTATGTTTGATAAGTGACATTTCTTTGTTGAAATAATCAAAATGGTTTACAGGGAGGAAGAAAAAGTCCAAATATTTAATATTTGATAACTATGTTTCGGAAAGTTTGCTTTCACGCGTGTTAAATTGCGTTAGACTATCCTGCTCTCCCGCGCCGGGAAGGCGTACTACTACACATACGAGGATTCTGGAACGTTATCATTACCGTTACCCGGACAAGAAATACACGTGTATATAATTTACAAGGCGTTTAAAAAATACAATTTATACCTTCATTATTTTTATTTCATTATCATTAAATTCAGATTGTTTATTTCAAGTCGAAGCCTGTCTTTAATAACTTGAATAATACTATTATTATTGAACTACACACTTTTTTCTACTAAAACTGAAGGTATTATTCACCTTTCCGTACATATTTTTGAACGTATTTTCTGATGGTGTTGGATGATTTGGATACAACACCCTATTTTCTCTTTTTGCTGCACATTTATTGTTGTTGTTTTGACTTTTTCTTCCTCACTGTAAACCATTTTGATTATTTCATTGGAATAATGTCACTTATCAAACATATTAGTTGTCATGTTTATAGCTTACTTAGCTTTTCCATATTTACAGTAGTTAGTTTAACTAAGATATGGGTAACATATGGTTTATTTTTGAATTCAGGAAAAAAAGAATAATTCCAAACATTTAATAATATACAGGCTATCCCATTTAAAAAAAAAAAAACAATTTATTCTCTAATATCCCCTAAAATCGGCACGCTACTGTGCTTTTGATAGCATTTTATCAAAATGCAGTCATAACCACACAACTTTTATTTAAAACTTTTTTTCTATAGGCACTAATACCAATGATAAAGGGTGCGTAATTTATAATGAATAACCCTGTACGATTACATAAACCGTAATTCTATTGGAATCTATTGGAAGTTTCAAAAATTTTCCAGACCTACTAGATCTTTAGGTTTTTCTATGCAAGTTTCTATTTTCTTATGGAAACCATGACGGATTTTGCGCCACTGGATAGAGAATGAAATTACGATTTCAACAATGTATCACACTTGGTCATAAGGTTGCATGAAGCGTCGTAAAACCTAAAAATCCTAACTGAAAAAGTCGTGGCTACCATGTAAAATCATAGTAGACCTGGTAAATTTCTGAAACCTCCCAGTAGATCTAGCATATCGATTTAGGAAATCGTACCAAATTTCTTTACATTTACCTCAGTAATAAAAACTAATACAAATGTAGTTGCTCATTCATCATAAATTAGTTAAAATTGAATGACATGATGTTACTTGCCAACAATAAATAATTATTTAAGTAGGTACACGACTTACTTACTTCCCACCACTGAAACTAAATCCTTGTTTGACTAAAAACATCACTTTTCTCCGTGTAGGCTTACAAAGTATTTCAAGTACTTTGTTCTACACCATGTTCGAACTTTTCGGTAACTTTAGTGACAACTCTCGTCTTCGCCGGACTGAATGAAACGCTTAGAATTCCCGATTTTTTATTCTTGTCACTGGAATGTCGTTAAAAGAACCTACATACTTTATATTTTTAGCAACACGAGAATATTAAACGTGTTTATATTATTTATATACCTAGAGAGTTTTATAGATCGATATATGTTAGGTCCGGTTACTAGGTGTAATAGAATCTGCAGGGAAGAAACAGGATGTAACTTTATTCAGTTCGTACCTACGATGAAAAAACGTACTTTACAAAAGATCACAGCTGAGTTCGCCTTAAAATGTGTAAGTACACTTCAAGTGACATAATCGGAAGACCCAATACTTACGTTAAGTAAAGGTGAGTAATTACTGATGCATAATAATGAGAGATATTATTTACAAGTACAATACTGGTAAAACCACGTATAATTTTAAATTGTAATTGTTGAATATTGAGTAACCGCAATACTATAAATACATTTACTAATGCCGTGATACAGAAACGAATCTGGGTATCGGGAAAATCTTATTTTTTGCATGAGATAAATACAAAAGCAATTTAATGTTTAGGAACTAAAAAAGTCCAGATCAGGAGAAAAATGTATTTTTGTGTTAAATGGAGGCTGGGTATTTACATGAATAGCCGCATCCTCATTTTCTAACAAAATATAAGGAGCAAATAAGTTTTTTTTTTTTTTTTTTGGGAAAACCTATTTTGGATAAGTTTTTTTGTGAAAACTTTTTTTGGGTAACTTTTTTGGACTAACTTTTTTCGAGTAAAGGGCAAACAGTGACCCTGTTTTATAACTCATTGTCTAAAAAAATCGTTCATCATGGTCATTCGTCATGGCTCAAATTGGGTATAGAAATACAAGTAGGTAATAGTAAATGAAGTAAATGAAAAGCTTAAATGAGTTAACCGCCATTCCCATTCGCATTTTGAGGCGTTCAGGCCGAACCTGAGGTTAGAATTGGCCGATCAGTTAGGAATTTTGGCATAATCTTAAAAAACTTACAAAACAAATACAATATAAATTAATTAAAAGCTTAATTAAAAAATTTTAAACCTAACATAACCTGAGACAAGAACTTTAAACCAAAAACTTACACCTATCATTAATTAAGATAACAAGTGTTAAATTCCTAAGACAATAACTACTATTAAGGTTTAGAGTTCTTGGTTTAAAGTTCTTTGTATAAAGTTCCTGAATATGTTACATTTAGAGTTCTTGGTGCAAAGTTCTTGCTTTAAGTTTTGCTAGATACAGAGTTGTTGGTTTAAAGCTCTTTGTTTAAAATTATTGCCTTGTTTTTAGTAAATTCGATGTTCCGGAATATCGAAAAAAATCAACGATAAAATAAAAAATATTCCTTACTAGCAAAATGTAACATATTCTAAGACAGTCACTTTACACAAAGAACTCTAAACCTTAATATATGAGTTTTTTTATTTAAAGTTCCTGTCTCAGGTTATGTTAGGTTCTTGGTGTAAAGCTCTTGCCTTATGTTATATTAGGTTTAATATTTTTGGTTAAAGCTTTGAATTTAGTTGTTTTGGATTATTGGTCATTTTTTAGGTGTTTTTTTGAGGTTATGTGGAAATTCCTTACTGATTGGTTAATTCTGAACTCAGATTCAGTTTCAACACCAAATTACGTATAGATATAGTGATCAATTTATTTATCCTTTTTATTTATTTGTTTCAGATTTTTCGGGCATTTTTAAGGTGTTTTTTTGAGGTTATCTCAACATTTCTATCTGATCGATCAATTCGGCCTCAGCGCCCCAAAATACGTATGGAAATGGTGGTCAGCTCATTCAAGCTTTCTATTTACTTGTTTGAGATTTTTCGGGCATTCTTAAGGTGTTTTTTGAGGTTAGGAAAAATGCAAGAGCCAATCGGACAAAACGGACATCGGATTCGTGTTCAACGGATCAAAATTCATGGAAATATGTAGGTCTGCCTTCTAGCACTCAACTTATATTTTTTTTGTGTGCCTGTATTATTTTTCAAAGAATGTATGAGTTATTATAGCCTGAAACACGCTATGAGAGTACTTTTGAGAGTATTTATGATGTAGTATCTGTCATTAATTTTTGGTCCCATATTTTTTAATCACCCTGTATATTGAAATTTTAATTTTTTCAATATGCCATTTCAATTATTTTGATGCGTACTGAGGAATATGATAAATATAATTTTAATAAGACTAGAGATCTAGATTCAAAAATCCCAAATAGAGTCGTCGCAGCTCTCATGTTAAATAGAAAAATCTGTATATAAAATATGAGAGAGAGAGAGATACATTTTCATTGCTAAACATGATCGTATAAGCTGACAGTTACTATTTGAGACTGTCTTCGGTCTAAAACAGCTCAGACCATCTTTATATTAAAACTTTATACCTAATTATGTTGAAGCTCTCTAGATTTGCCCTTGACCGCAGTAGACAAAACCTAAAATTGTGCTCATTTCTTTTGTAGCTGCAGCCGTGAATGTTTCGCGAAGTACAGTCTGGCATTGTTTGTTTGTGGGTATCTCTTATATCTCTCGGGTATAGTCGTTCTATCTCGTACTACGTTCGTTATGGGCAATTCGCGGGCAAAGCTATTCTGGGTGTACGCTGAACTCTCGTTTTCCATTCTATTTTGTTAGTATGCACATTTTTGTCTGGTTTAGATGATTCTTTCTTCAGTTTATTGTTATTGTGTATTGTATCCTGACAAAGGCTTTACCACTCTCATCTTATTTAATCACCACCACTTTCATCTTAAACTTGCACTTCAAATCTTTTCAGATAAAAACGGATACAATACTAAATCAAATGGTTCATACATATCCGGTAGATATTATCAGTCCATTATAAAAAGAAAAGTTTAAGAACTAAGGCAGAAGAAAAAGGAAAAAAAATACAACCGATAAGAAATATTGCATTCTCTAGAACGTAATTTTTCTGATTGGAGAATGTACTTACCTGTAGTAGTGAAGGATATATTCTAGAACATATTAAACGCTTTGTTTTTAAAGAAGCACCTTTCTCTTTCGAAATATTCCCCTTTTCCTTGACTAACCTTTAACCTTAAATAAAAAAGGCATTTCAGAATTTTATTTAATTTAAACAGAGGAACAAAATAATCCACGAACATAACTTGATTTTGTAAATCTATTTTATGGAAGTTATAGATGATTATGAAATATTAATGAAAAAGCACCATCCTTATGAAGGTTATGGATGAGTGTGAAATATTTTAATAATATATTTTTTAAGAAAATGAAGAAATAGACAGAAATACAATTCGAATTATTGCTTTACATAATCACTTATACCATTATTACTGTGACTGATAGCACAAGGGATTTTCATTATACTACTCGTAATAGTTCTTGAATTTCTCACAATACAATTTGTTTCGAAAAGTATACAATTTGTTTTCGAATATTTCTGTTTTACATTTTAACTTTCCAAATTTTTTTTTTGTACATTTGTCAACTTCACAGAAGCATAGGAGTGCTCTTGAATGTAGATTTTTCTCAAAAAATTAATTATTAAAAAGTTTTTTTTTACAGATTTTGTACCTAAATAATAATAATCTGACACGATTAAAAGTTACATCAATTTTTACATGCATTTATGTATTTTTTTTGCTTCTATTCTATTTTTAGTGATTTCTGGTGGTTTTGTTTTGAAGTAATAGCCAAATACTTCATACTGCTTGCAGTTTCACATACTTACCATAAAGATTCGTAAAACTAACATAATTAAATGCATACATAGTCAAATACCATAAGAAACTTTTACTATCGCAAACAATTTTTAAATAGATTAATTTGAATTCGTTCTTTACTAAGTCTTGAATACTGCTTTGAATCTTCTGATAACTAAAATTTGGTATTTCAAAATGAAAAAATAAATAAGTTAATAGATAAATAAAATTAATTTGAATAAGTTAATTTGAATTCGTTCTTTACTAAGTCTTGAATACTGCTTTGAATCTTCTAATAACTAAAATTTGGTATTTCAAAATGAAAAAACAAATAAGTTAATAGGTTTGTAATCCCTACCAACTTAAAGATTTTGTTGGTATTTGCTTTGATCTTACATTACATGTAGAAATTGATATAAATTATTACCGTTATAATTAGCATTTTCATTTTGCAATATTTTTTTGTATCAATGCAATATTTTTCAAACCAAAAATGTTTTGGAAAAATCTTTGGACATTGTATTTGTCCAAACGTGTAGTAAAGTCATTTTTAGTAAATAATATTTGTAGTAATATAATAATTTAGTATTATAAGGTTCGTAGCAGTTTCCATTGGGTTGGAATACAGGGTGTTGGACAAAATTTATATTGAAGACGATATCAATTTATTCAATCAACCATCAAAATTAAACCATGTTATTTTAATGTTATTTTAAATTTTAAATGTCATTAATCATCAACTTGTTTTTTTGTAAACAGTGGCGGTACTATTTGGAAAGTATCAGCAATTTAACATTTTTCACAATTCTCTGGTTTATCTGACCAGAAAAAAAATAACAGTGGTGATGACTAAAAATTGTTTTTAATTTCTTTGGTACGGTTATAAAGTAAGGATAAAGTAAAGAAGTAAGTCTATTTATTCTTATTAGATTTTTTTTTGTGGACGGTTGAACTAGCTTTAATAACATGTTTTGCCTCATTTGTTTTTAATAACCATATCGACAGAAATTAAAAACCATTTTTAGTCGCTCCCACTGTCCTTTTTTTTAACAACAAATCGTCAAATAAACCAGAGATTTGCTGATTTTTAAGTTGCTGATAATTTCCAAATGGCACCGCCATTGGTTACAAATAACAAGTTTGCGGTTTTTAAATGGCATTACATTTTAAAATGGCATTAAAATGGCATGGTTTAATGCCATTTTGATAATTTACTGAAAAACTTACCAATTCGTGGGGTTACTGCTAAATCCGTTAAATCCGAAAAAGTAATTGTCGAGATATCTAACATTTTTTTTAAACGGAAAAATCTGCTTTTTCATCAAATTATTTAGGTTAGGAAAAACTAAAAAGCTCATTTAAAGGGCAGTACAAATTGCTTTGTAATTATTCTTATTATAGTACTAGGTTTAATAGTTCAGATATCTCTAGTTTGGTCAAATATGGATTTAACGGGTCTTTGCAGTAAGCCCAAGATATTTTCAGTTTCAATTTTGTCCAACACCCTGTATTTAAACCCAATGAAAACTCGTACGACCCAGTTTACGATGGTCTTGAGTAAGAATCCGATGTCAAATATTTACTAAAAAAATCGCAAATAGTACTACTTGATTTTTTGCATTAAAAAAGAACTTACAGTTGGCCATGACTGTACTTCACGGGAGGCGTACAGCACGCATTCAATGCTTTTTTAAGACATCTATCTATTAAAAATAAATTCAGGAAAATAGGATAACAAATAAAGATTTTAGAAGAGTGGATAAACCTTAAGTAGGACACACTGCACATACATACATACATATATACAGGGTGTATGTAAATAACATCGAAAAAATGTAAGAGGTGATTCTCCGATGAAAATTAAGGGGGCTTTCCGGTATAAAAGTTTTTGAAATCACCCTCCCCTGAAAAGTTACGCCTCTTCAAAAATTCTAAAAAAAAAGTTTTCATTTTTTCTCTTCCCTGTAAATTAAGCTAAAGAAACGAAACTTGGTGAACAGTATCTGTTAATAAAACCACTTTCTTAATTTTTTTTAGGGGTTGGAACAATCAACCCCTAAGATGTTTTTTCTTATAACTTTTTTGTCAACAAAACTTTTTACATTTAAAAAGTCTAAAAAGTGCCATTCATTTACTAACTTTTTGATCTCTTCAAGTTTTTTCGAAACGTTAGAGATTAATGAGAAAACAAAGTAAATGTATTGCAATACATTTTCAAAAAGACGAGCTGTTTAACGCGAGATCTAGTTGCCGGTTGTGTACAATAGAATGCATACAAACAATTGAAAGAGGGATTGTGAAATGTCATTTACTGTTACTTTTTCTTACTCTTTCGCAAGTTTTATGAAGAAAATAGTTGGTAAACCGAAAATATGGTTAACTATTCGAATTTTGAAATTGCGTTTTACATATGGGTGTGCTAACGGTAATGCATTGAAGGCGCAAAGAATTTATGCTGAACAGTACCCAGAACGTAGATTACCCCATCATACTACGTTCACAAATATTAACCAACGCTTGCGGGAATTAGGTAAATTTGAAAAAAGTCATGACTCTGGCCGTACCCGAGAAGTTATAACTGAAGCTCTGGAAGAAGACGTACTTAATTTGATTGAAGAATCCCCAGAAACTAGTACCAGGAAAATAGGTCGTGCCTTAAATATAAGCCATTCGGTAGTTTTTAGAATATTAAAAGAACAACAGTTTTATCCCTATCATCTTCAACGGGTGCAGGCATTACTGATCGAGATTTTTTACCGCGTGTGGTTTTTTGTCAATGGTTAATTAACGTGATCGACCATGCGCCATAATTCTTAAGAAATATTTTTTCTTGCGAATTTACTGAAGAGGCGAATTTCTCAAAAGACTGTATTAGAAATTTTCATAATAATCACACTTGGGCCGAGGAAAATCATAATGACTTTTTTGAAGGAAATCACCAGTATCAATTTCCATTAAATGTGTGGCTCGGAATTATTGACAATCATTTAATAGGTCCCTATTTTCGTCCACTGCGATTTGATGGTAACTCATATTGTCATTTTCTCGAAGAATTACGACGGAGCACCACGACGGTTTATGCACGACGGAGCACCAGCCCATTTTAGTATACGTGCAAGAAGTCACTTGGATAAGTTGTATGCCAATCGATGGATTGGTCAAAGAGGATCTGTAAACTAGCCAGCCCGCTCCCCTGACCTCAATCCTTTGGATTTTTGCATATGGGGATATCTGAAATCCTTGGTCTATTCAAGCCCAGTTGGAAATATCGATGATTTGCGAAATAGTATTATAGCAGGTTGTGAAACGATAAGAAATTCACCGGGAAAATTTACTGCTGTTTAATAAAATGTTATAACAAAATGTCCTAATATCCTAATAAAATGTCCGAATTTTTCCCAACTTATCCCAGTTATTTGTCTGTTACTTTAAAATTAACTAACCCAACTTAAACTCACCTAACCAAGTAAAAATCGAATGTTAAATAATTTCAAAACGGTAAATTTGAAGATAGGCCGCGATCAACATCTTTATTTAATCATTTCTTAAACAACCTTTGCGTTAAACAGCTCGTTTTTTTTTAAAATGCAGTGTAATACATTTACTTTGTTTTCTCATTAATCTCTAACTTTTCGAAAAAACTTGGAGATCAAAGAGTTGGTAAATGAATGGGACTTTTAGATATACTTTTTAAATGTAAAAAGTATTGTCGAAAAAAAAGTTAAAAGAAAGAACATCTTTCTAGTATTTCAAAAATACTACAGGGGTGAAAAAAATTCAGACAGTGTAGTTGTTTTAACAGATGCTGTTCACCAAGTTTCGTTTCTTTAGCTTAATGTATAGAGAAGATTAAAAAGAAAAACATTTTTTTTTATTTTTGGAGCTGCGTAACTTTTCAGAGGAGGGTGTTTTTTTTTTAAATTTTATACTGAAAATCCCCCTTAATTTTCATCGGAGAATCACCTCTTAATTTTTTTTCGGTGTTATTTCGATACACCCTGTATGTCCAATCTAATATTAAGAGAAAAAGTTATTTCCACATTGAATTGACTTACTTTTCACCAGCTTCTACCGTATCCCACAATATAAATAGTAGCAATAATAGCATTGTGCAGATTGTATTAAACATTATAACTTTTATGTACACAGATAATGATCAGCGCCCAACTTGTCATGCCCCTTTTTTTGTTGGCTGCGCATGCAATATGTAACGCAATACTTGATATTAAAAACAGTGCAAACAAAAAAAGCATTTCTTGTCTTCGGGCCCATTTACTCTCATGACTGCGGAGACCTTGACGTCAGGAAAGAGGTACCGTGACGCACTTGAAAGAAAAAAATATTAAATAGAACAAACCCATAAAGTATTGTTAGCTATTTTTAAACGCTTAATTATGTTAGATAAAAAAAGCCCGCTCCTTCACTATTAAAAACGTTCTCTTTCAATACGATTTGGTCACTGAATTTTATTATCTTAAATATTTTACTAAAGAAAAACTTTGTGGTATACTTTTTTTATAAGTAAAATACCAATACATTAACAGCAGAGTTATGTGGCATTACCAAGAGCCAATGTTTATGTGATTCACTTAACTCATGCTACAGTTACTTGCAAAAATATTCGTACCCTGAATTGATGTGTAAAGAAATTAACAGCATTTTTATAGCTGTAAGGAAACTTTCATATAATACATATATTTACAAACACACTAAATCAGCAATGCATAAATCAAGTTTTAGCTTCATAATGCATTAAATACCTACATAAAAAATATTTAATTTAAAGAATATCCCAGGTATAACGGTGGGACCTCAGTTGTTAAGACTTCAGTTACAGTTTCCAGTTATACCTTCAGACGAGTGTAAACAACTGTATGTTGCGTGAATCTGTTAAAGTATTTCTAATTATAATGGGATGTAAATCAGAAACAACAGCACAGGAAAGACAAATGGCAGTACAGTGGCATTTAGAAGGGAAATAATATAAAGAAATAGGTGATTTGTTAAAAAGAAGCAAAATTACTATACAATATGTTATAAAAAGATATCACGAAAATCAAATAGCTTCCAATATGCCTTGAAAGGGCCGTCCAAGACTATTAACGTGAAATAAAAAATGCCCTTCTAAATACAAGTCCCCCAAAATTGGCGGCATTAGTAAATAATCGTTTTAAAAAGCAATTAAGTGTAGATACCTGCCGCCGGGTTTTAAAAAGGCACGATCTGCATGGTAGAGTATCTAGGATCTAGGAAAAAGCCCTTTATTAGTAAAGTAAATCGTCTAAAACGATTAAAATTTGCCAAAAAGTATTTTTGCAAGTATCACACCTTTTGGAAACGAGTTTTGTTTTTTGTTTACTGATGAGAGTAAGTTCAACATTTTTCAGTTGGACGGCAGACGTTTAGTGTGGCGTAAGGTAAACGCTGAATTTGAACCGAAAAATGTGTGTCCAACTTTTAGGCATGGTGGCGGTTCAATGATGGTGTGGGGAAGTATGAGTGCGAGTGGGACGGGGAATTTAGTTTTTATTGATGGCATTATGACTAAATTTACGTACCTAAACCTATTAAAAACAAATTTGCCATTAAGTGTCGCAAAATTGAATCCAGCAAATAATTACTGGTTCCAACGAGACAACGATCCAAAATACACTGCTTACATTGTGAGGCAATGGATTGTATACAATACTCCCCATCAGTTAATTACACCCCCTCAAAGCCCTGATTTAAATGCAATTGAGCATTTATGGTCGGAAATGAAATGACACTAACGAAATTATGAAATAAAAGATAAACACACTCTTAAACAGGCAATTACAAATGTATGGCAAAATATGGACCCTGCTATCACACAAAAATTGGTAGCAAGCATGCCTACGCGTTTGGAGGTTGTGATCGCAGCTAAAGGTGGACCAACCAAATACTAACTTGGCCAATTTCACCAAAAAAATGCTGAAGTACGAATACTTTTGCGACCCGTGATTTTGCAATAGAGAATAATTTAGTTTTTATTTTCTAAACAGTAAATGATATGAAGTTCAAGTTTAATTTATGTAATACATGTATGTTTATGATAAACATATTATGATTAATTATACTCACACTCATTAAAAGAAAATTGTGGTTATTTACAATTCCCTGTAAAGTACGAATATTTTTGCGAGTAACTGTAGGTAAAATAGAATTTTATGATTACATGCTTAATCCATCACTATTAGATACTCTAAATTAAGGTGTGGCGTTGCTTTAGCTAGCAACACCACACACTGTCATTATAAAATCGTTGACCTCTAGTTGAAGTAATTGAAATTTGTATCCATCCAAATAATATCTTAAGAGGTTTGATTTGTGTCCAAATAGAAAGTTGCATATTATACCCATATCTTTTCTTCTTTCCTGGAGTTTAGGTAATATACAGAGCGAGTTTTTAGTTCGCATTTGGTCTGTAGAATCGTTGTTTCATAAGAAATACTAAAATCTAATAGGTGAGGTTATTTGAATCTTTTTTTTAAGTTGATGTTTTTTTTTCTAATTGTTTTAATATTGCTTAATCTACAGTGTTCTTATACTTCTTTGCGTCAACTAACTTCCTGACTTTAAAAGGAACATTCTATATGGTTTTACAAATCACACAATTTTAGATTGAAAACATGTTTCACAATTATACCTAAATACAATCGTTTCATATAGGTACATACACTCGACACGGCAGATGGTAAGGTCTGGAAACACCGTCATTTTTTGGATGGTCACTTTGACATGGTGTATGAACATTAGGTGATCTACTCTGAGACTAAAATAAATTCGAAAATCGAGAATACTTATTTACGTCAAATTGAACTAAACAAGTACCATTAAACAGAACACCATGTATTTTTTTTCAGTCCAAATTGTCTAACGTTTAGTTCCATTTTTGCTTAAACGAGGTGTGTAAATTAAGTAATGAGACTGGTTTTTCATTTTTTTTATTCGAATAGAATTACAAATCAGTATTGTCTCCTTCAAAATAACTTCCTTGAGAAGCCACAGAGCGCTGGAGACGGTTCATCCATTCCTCATAGCAGTTCTAGAACTCGTATAATGGAATAGCCTTCAGTATGGTCCCAAAATGACCCTTGTCCCTTGAGGTGATTTTTCAATCTCGGAAAGAGAACAAAGTCACAAGACCTCAAGTTAGGCGAATAAGGAGGCTGAGGAACCATATGAATGTTTTTACTGGCTAAAAACTCGTTTACTGAAGTGGCTGTGACAAGGCGCATTGTCGTGATCCAGTTTTCCTTGATGTTGGTCTCACACGCATGACCCTTTTTCGAAGTTTTTTAAGAACCTCTCTGTAAAAGTGTTAATTTACTGTTTGGCCTGTGGAGGCATAAAATCGCTATGGACAATTCCCTGGCTATCAAAGAAGCAAATCGGCATGCATTTGATCTTTGACTTATTCATTCTTGCTTTTTTTGGGCCTTGGAGAGCTTGAAGTGTGTCATTCCATGCTTTAGCGCTTGGTTTCCGGGTCGTACTCAAACACTCAAATGACACGTTCCATAAAATGGGAATCATTTTCAATCGATTCCAAAGAGTTAAGACACCTTTCTATCCTAATGTCCTTTTGTTCCTGCAAAGGGTTTTTTGGAACAATTTTTGCGCAGATTTTTCTCATCCCCAATTCGTTAGTCAAAATATGATGAACAGGGGTGTGATTCATATTTAATTTTTCCCCGATCATTCTTGTCGTCAACCGATGATCTAAACCCCGTATGCAATCAACATTTTCACCGGTTCTTGAAGATGAAAGCCTTCCGCTGCGTGCTTCATCATTGAAAAAACACTGTCTCCGTAGGCGTGTTGAAGTTTCGCAAAAGTATCCGTTGCGCTGTGTCCAAGTCTGAAGCAAAACCTGATAGCACACCGTTATTCAAAATTAATGTCACTCATTTTACGCACTAGAAAAAAAAACGTTTTACGAAAACAGTCACAAAGAACAAATGACTAACAAGTTTAAACTTGTACTGAATGAGCATTACATGTTAACCTACCTCCCTTCCAAGTCCCGACTCCGCCGTGTTGCTAGATCGACCGCTACTTTGCCAGTCTCATTACTTAATTTACACACCTCGTATGATGATCATGGAGGTTAAATCAACAAACTTCGGAGATATTTCTGATCTTCTGCAGTTTTTAAGTACGAGTATTATTCCTAAAAGTTGACATCAAATTAGTCATGAATGTAAATAGTAAAATTTAAAAATGCAATCAATATATCGCTTTTTAAATAAAAAAATATTAATTTTATTAACCAGAAATACAATCAAATTACTTCCATTATTTTAATAAAAAAAAAAACAACTACATATTCCGATGCAGTATAATTATCTTTTAAAATATTTCTAAATTAGAAATAAATGTTTTCCTTATTAAAGAATGATAGGTACTATGTACTTATTATCCTTATATTCTAAAAAGCAAAATATTGTGAACAAATACAATGAATATAAAACTTGTCATAGTGAGAACGGATATTCTTAAATAATTCCAGTAGTAAAAGGGCCATGAATAGTAAATTAATTACACCGTTAAATCGTTTCTTGTTTACATTCGTTGCTAGTTTGATGGTAGGTAGCTTTTAAGAAAAATCCTTAAAAACAGAGGCCAATTGAAAATATCTACGAAATTTGTAACTTTAACCCCATGATGTTGATGTAATACAGAGTCATCCATTTGAACTAAACAAGTTATCTCGATTTGAAATTGGAAAAATGTACCACCGTATGTTCTTACGCCATCGCCATGACAAAAATGAAATGAGTGTCTGCTACCCAAAAAATATTATGATAGTATTATGTTAGATAGTTTTTACATAGGTACCTTACCATATACAAACATTTTTCGTGCCCTCAAATTATGTTTAAATTCAATTTAAACAAAAAGAAAATTAAAAAGCAATATTATTAGATAAATAATTACTAGATATAGCTAACTAAAACTATAAGTCAGTGTCGTCACAATATGACCAAGATTATTGTCATTATATAACAGGGAGCAAAGAAAACAACAGAATAGTGCAAAGAATAGGTGGGTCAGAATTTCTCTACCGTATCACCTGAATTACGTGAAAATTCAAATTTGATCGTCTTTGAATTTTTTCCATAGCTGTTGACAGTGCAAACGAAAATCCAGTTGGATTTTGCAAAAAAAAAGATTTGTTACAGAAATAAACAATTGATGTTTTTTTGTCATTTTTTTTTTCAAAATTACGGACGATCTAATTAACCAATATTTACGATATAAACGTAATTGTAATTACCACAGATTACTTTTCGATTGTGTATTTTTTTCAATCAAACATATGCGACATAACTTGGCGACAAGTATTTTGTCTTGGACAAAATCATAATCATTGTGCCTCCCTCTCCCCTATACAAGTACATAATACCTTTCCTTATTAAGGACATTTATTTCCTGTTTTGAGATATTTTAAGGGAAAATTGTGTTATGTCTAAATGTATTTTTATGGTTTCCTTGAAATAATGGAAATAATTTGATTTGCTTTCTGTAATTGTAAAATAAATATTGACTGTCATATAATATAACTTTAGCAATAAAATAAAGTTATAAATTACATATAATTAAAAACAGTGGCGGTGCGTGATATTTCAGTTAGCCATATCTTGAAAACGACGCATGGGACCCACTTCACTTTTTAGGTGATGACTATACACCTCTTACAGAAAGGATTTATAGTGAAAAAATCGTCAGCAAAGTTTTCGAAAAAATTTTCAAAAACACTGGAGCACTCCCTGGGTTCTCAGTAACGCTCTGTGGGATATTTGCAGTATATTTTTTTTCATAATCTAGAAACAAATATAAGGAGACGTTTTTCGATTTGTTGCAAAATATTTTTTTTTCAAAAAGTTATGGCCATTTTAATTTTAATTTTATAGGAACATTTTGTTTCCCAAAATTAAAATGGCCATAACTTTTTGAAACAAAAATATTTTGTAACAAATCGAAAAACGTCTCCTTATATTTGTTTCTAGATTATGGAAAAAAGTATACTGCAAATATTCTACAGAGCGTTACTAAGAACCCAGGGAGTGCTCCAGTGTTTTGGAAAATTTTTTCGCAAACTTTGCTGACGGTTTTTTCACTATAAATCCTTTCTGTAAGAGGTGTATAGTCATCACCTAAAAAAGTGAAGTGGGTCCCATGCGTCGTTTTCAAGATATGGCTAACTGAAATATCACGCACCGCCAATGATTAAAAATATGATACGAAAGTTTTTTGCCGATTTTGATGGATGGCTCGTTAGAAAAGATACGTCTACATCAAATGGCCTTTTATTACTTCCCTCATCTCTTCATCCAGTGGATCGTCACGTCATGCTATAATAAGTACTTGGATAAATTAGTAACTGAGGTAAAACAATGACTTATTCTGGATATTTCAAATGAGTAACTTTCTAAAGATGAAATTGTATTCAGAATCAATTGAATTCGTACTTTGTAATATACATATATTAGCGTTTTTCTGGAATGGTGCTACGTAAATTAGTTATACGTATAGTGAGTGTATACAGTTCCAGTTATCTAGACTCGTTTGAATCATTTGTCTCACTGTACAACAATTTAGTATACAGGGTGTTTCTAAAATGTCCATACAAAATCCCACCACATATTCCTTGGCTCAAATTAAGTCTATTTAAGGCAACTTACCTCTATACCATGTTGCTCCGCTTGGCCGCTACGAGGCGCCAAAGTTCAACTTCTGAGATGGTTTTTTGCTAATAACTTCAAGACCATTGGGGCGATTTAGCTGAAATTTTGTACAATAACATAGTTTTTAGTTACGAAAGCAATGGTCCTCAAATCACCACCGAAATTAATCCATTGGCGTATTTCTTTAAGATTCCGTGTTTTAGACTCTCCCAAGTTTCTACGCTAATGAAATTAAAGACTTGTTGACATGAAATTTCGATTAATTGACTCTTGATAGAAGTCGATAACTCTCATGGTTTAGGATAAATTCGCATTTCAAAAATAAATCACACATGACTATCACCCGACATTGTCTTCACAGAGATGTCAATTGAAGGGATCTTTTTCGTGTAAAATCAAATTTCATGGGGACAGATTAATTAAAGATTTATTTTTACAGCAATAATTGTTCAAAATGTTCACCATTCCGCACGCATACAAACATCTACACGACGTAGGAAATTGAAAATGACTCTTCGCATAATTTCTTCGTCATTCCTTAAATCATTAACTGCAACCTGAATGCGCTGCCAGAGTTCTTCTTCATGATTTACAGGTGTTTTGTAAACAATTGTCTTCAGATATCCCCAAAAAAAGTAATCCAACGGATTCAAGTCTGGAGACCGTGGGGGCCAAGCTACTGGAGCATCATTTCCTCTACCTATCCATTTGTTTGGATACTGCTGATTGAGGTAGTTTCGGACTCCAATTTGAAAATGTGGAGAGGCCCCATCGTGCATAAACCACATATCCCTTAGCAGTTGTAAAGGCAGATCCTCCAGCAGATCGGGAACCGTATTTTGAAGGTGTTGCAAATAAATGTGAGCTGTTAATCGTTGTGGAAGAACAACAGGGCCAACTATGAAATTGTCGATAATCCCAGCCCAGACATTGATCCTAAACTCATATTGAAAATGTCTAACTTTGATAGCATGTGGATTTTCATCTGCATAAACGTGTTCATTATGGAAGTTAGTGATACCCCTCCTTGTAAAATACGCTTCGTCGGTGAACAAAATCATGTTGGCAAAGTTTTCATTCAACTGCCGTTGCGTATTCACTGCCCGACAAAAAATCATACGCGATCCGGGATCCTGAATTAAAAGATCTTGAACTGGCGTCTTATGATATGGGTGAAGTAACGGCTTAAGAAAGGATAAATTTGTTACAGTTTGATCCTCTAATACCACTTTGTTAAATAATATGAAACAACTCGAAAACGATACATTTTGGGTATAGAGAATGCTAGTATATGTATTGAAATAGTATAAAGAAAGGAAGCGAAAGGAATCATAAAATATAGTAGATACGTTCTATAATCCGAAGCCCTGAATGGCATAATTTTGACGATCAAGTTTGAATTAATACCCTACCTAAAATCGAGCCAAAAAAAAAAAATTAAAATCACTGTACCCTATGTTTTCGAGGGTGCTCTTTCGAATGGTGATGGTTAGAAATCGGAAAAAAAATTAAGCATGGACAAATCGAAAATAAAAAAAAAACGTGTTTTTTCGGTCCGATTTTTTTTTAAACTATTTTTCGGCCTCTGTACATTTTTTTACACGTCTCAAACTGCTTTAGATGGTGGAATAAAAGTTGAATTTGGTATGGTCAGATATGTCTAAAAAAATTTTTGGTGAAGCAAAATGGTGGTCAGAATGAGAAAGGAGGGGTTTCGATAAGACCCTTTACCGGCCCCCCTGAAATTTTTTTTATTTTAATATTGTGTTTATAGGACTACACATAAAATTTACAAATATATATATCATTAGCCAATATTCGCTCTATTTATGTGTTTAAGGTATATGTTTGATTTATAGTTGATGAGAATGAAGTGACAAAATATACTAAATAATATTATAATTATCGTTTTTTTTTTTTTGACAAAGCAAAGTAATACAAGGTGCAAAAAACATTAATATATTACGTAGAGTCCTCTTCTTCTTGATCTGACCATCCAGCTGCAGCATCTTGAATACAATCTTCGTAGTGAGAAGAGTACTTTACTTGTTGACGCTCCGAATGCCTATAATAGCTAAGGAACCACAACACTGAAGCTATGTGAGCACAACATCCAACAACACGTGCTCCAACCTTGCACTGGCAATACCAAGATGTAACTCCAGTAGGATGATATTGTATCCATAAGTTATATATTTTTGATGAGGTGTGACGACTTTGGATTAGAACTCTTATGATATCGGGATATTCTTTGTGAAAAAAAAAACTTATATAGTCCTTGATTATCAACATGCTCAGTAGCGTATGAATCAGCTTGTTTCAACTGATAAACCCCTAAGGTTAAATAAATGTTTCAGTTCTTCGATGGTTAAACACGGAAATTCCGATAACGCATCATCCGTCACTTCTTGCCAAACAAACCTTTTTCTTGCCCAATTTTCCTGTATTACTTTATTCAGCAATTCATTTGGATATTTAGATAGTTAACATTCTTTCTGCAATTATTGCAGCACTTTGATCATCTGTGATTCTTGGCGGCCGGAATGCATTCAAAATACTACATATAATCCTTACATAGTCCCCAATGTATGGAACTTGAGAATTTGGGATAATATTAGCTAGTGATTTAATATATAAATAAAGGAAATATAAAAAATGGTTATTGTGGATTATCCCTAAGAGATAGACATATACCATCGCGGACTTTTTTGTAGACCTTTTTTAAGGTGTACAATATTGTAGTACATTATTTTGATCTATCTCGTAGGGTTCAGCCAGCGTTTGCAATGTAAGCGGAAAAAAATGTGTTTATTTACGACATCACATTAGAAACCTCTAAAATTATCAGTGTTTCTCTACTATATTATGCATGTATTATACATATAAACCTTCCTCTTGAATCACTCTATCTATTAAAAAAAACCGTATCAAAATCCGTTGCGTAGTTTTAAAGATCTATGCATACATAGGGACAGACAGCGGGAAGCGACTTTGTTATACTATGTTATGATTATCCGAAATCCAATTAATTTATTTTTTACCATTAGCGCAGTATAGTAACACGTCAGTTTTTATATATGTAATAGCTTATGTATTTGTGCACCACATACATGAAAATCGTTTTGTTACTCGGTTGCGCTGTATATGAAATAACTAGATAAAGATTGCAAAAACCAAAAAATCACGTGTTTTTGTAAAAAGAATTCAAGTTAAGTGGTTCTTTTCATAAAGATCCTATTAAATAACACAAACAATATATGTATTTTTAAAAACTTTATACTTTTCACATTATAAAAAAAAATAAGAATGATTCAGATAATAACCTTTAAAAAACATGATTTTGGGGGCCGGTAAAGGGTCTTATCGAAAGCCCTCCTTTTCTTTTTCAACTTGACAAATTTTTTCCTCGAAAACTATAGACCTTTGCCAAAAACTCCTAAAAACAAAAATGTCTTAAAATTAGTCAAAGAACACGCACAAATTTTCAGAATTTTTTGTGGCAATTTTTTTATTTTCTGAAAACTCGGAAAATCCAATTTTCCAAAAATTTCAAAGAAAGAGCACCCTCGAAAACACAGAGTACAGTGATTTTAAAAATTTTTGGCTCCATTTTAGTGTAGGGTATTAATTCAAACTTGATCGTCAAAATTATCCCATTCAGGGCTTAACGGGCGACTTAATAAAGGACAATATTGTTCAAGTTTTATCCGCCATTTTAAGTTCCCTGTATATCTAGAATTATTAGAAGTAAGCCCAAACTTTTATACGTACATGGTAAAAAAATTAGCCACAAAATTTAAGAGAGCCCTGTACAATTTCACGACTTTTCGTAGAGATACTGACAATTCGTAATTTGTTTCGTTACCTTATGAACCTAAATTCACCCGAGGACTACATAAAGTTTTTTTTTTAATATTAATATCAATTTGGTTTATAATTCTAAAAATAAACTACAGACGATTTTTTGAAACCCGAAAGATAAAACAGTCAATAACGAAAAGTCTGGAATATACGAAATAAGTTGTAAAGATCATTATCAAAAATATATTGGGCAAACAAGATCTATTTTGACTAGATTTAAAGAACATATGGCTCATTTAAAATATGGCAGAACGGAAAAATCTTGTGTTGCCCGACATGCTTTTGACAACAATCATAGCATAGACAAAAATAATTTAAAATAAATTAGAAATGTATCAAACAGTAGACAGTTGGATGCTTTTGAAAGTTTAGAAATCATAAAATGTAACAATAGTATAAACAAGGACGATGGTCTAATACCCAACAGTCCACTGTTCGCTCTGATAAACAAAGACAGATGTTACGGTTCAGTGAACCGTGACGGTAAATTATAAAGAAATAGAGAAAGTGTGTAGGTTAGAATTTAGTTTTAATCTTCTCCTGAAGATGCCAACTTAGTGAAACGCGCATCGAGCAAAGTATTCTAGTTCGATGTTTCGTGGACAACGTCCTTTTTTTATTAAATTAATGAGTATGTGGCATATAATAAACCAAATATTGCATGGAAATATAGTATGCCTTTTAAAAACACGAAGTTAGTATTCACATAAGGGATATCCGGAAGTCGCCATTTTATATGTATAAAGCATCCCTAAAAACCCCCAGACTCAAATTTTCAGCTGCCTATTATTAAACGTTCTCCTAAAACGTGAAGCACCTTGTATGTATGCTCCTTCCTATTCATGTGTTTATCGGCATACGACGTTATCTTAAAAACTGCGTTGATTAGGCAATTTTTGTTCTTTTTTTTTTAATTTACAGTTTTTTGCATACATACCTTTCTTGTTTTTATACCGCCGATAGCACGGGAATAGGAGTGATAAATATGCATTTCAGTTTAGCGTTGGATTTCTTGAAAAGTGTTAGGGGCTTAAAACCCATTCCTAGTGTGCTAACAACATTTGTAACAAAGTTTGTGTTGTGATGAAAAGTGAATTTAACTACGTATTAATCGACTTGATAGGATAATAATAAAGTGAATTAAGCAACATAGTATATATTAGTGGATTGAAGTTAGTGTAATTATAAAGTGTTACATCCAAACATGTTACATACAAATACGTATGTATGTTTTGAATGATTAGATGTCTATACAGGAATCCATCAACACAAGGCGGCAAAATATGCTGGGGACAGGGCATTAAAGGTATTCTATTGTGGTTAATTGTGAAAACACTTCATGCTGTTTTCTTTTTTTTATATAGGTAGGTCCAGAACGAGAGGATCGATACATAAGGTAAGATTTTTTTTTACTTTTATTGGAGATGATTAGGTATTCTTATCATTGTCTATAAAAATAAAAGTAATGTTAACTATATGTATATTATTAACTATACAGTGTGGAACAGCCAAATGGAATAAATTCAGTAGCTAAATTATTGTGATTTTTTTTAAATTCTGAGACACATCAATTTCTAATTCTAAAATGACATTTTGCGACGTAAAAATGTCATCCCAAAATTCAACCCCCCTTCAGGTGACAGCTACAACCCCTAAATTTTCAAATTGGAAGTAGGGGCTTATGCTACTTCATTTGAATGGTCTTTTCATTCATTATTAAAAACTGCAATGGTTTTAAATTTTATTGCAGAAATTAACAAGAAAGAGAAAGTTTCTCCAGCGTAGGAAATTTACATTAAAATAAAAAACAAATCATTATTAATGCAGCAGATGTTCAAAATGCATGCCTCCAGCATCTTGGCAGCATCCTAGACGTAAATAGAAATGTCTTCTAACGTTAGGTAACATCTGCGGGGTAATCGACCTATTTGCAAATGTTATTCTTCTTCTTAAGTCAGCTAAATCGTCGGGTTAAGTTTTGTAGACCATACTTTTTACATATCCCCATAGGAAGGAATTCTAGAGAACCACGTCTCCCTATCCATCGATTTGGAAAGATTGTGTGGAGATATTGCCGGACATTGACTTCGTAATGTTCTAGTGCACCATCCTGCTGGAACCTTATTGCATTACCTGGAAGTTGTGGGTTTCCTTCAGCTGGATACAAGTTTGCCATCGTCGGTACAACATTATTTTGGAGCAGCACTAAATAAGTTTCTCCATTCAAATTGCCGTCAATGAAGAAGGGACCAATTATATTTTCTCCAATAATTCCTGCCCAAACATTAACTTTCTCAGGGTTTTGCCAATTTCCTAAATTTCAGGTTTGTTTTTTTGCTGCTTACCCGTTTTTGTCGTTCGATTGTCAAGCAAACATTGTACGTATTTATTATTATTAGTAAGTTTTTATCTTAATGTAGGGAATGTCGGGAATTTAGACATTTATTTTCTGTTATTAACATTTCAGAACCTAAAATTGACAAATAGTGTTACTTATAACTAAAGCCGGCAAATCCGGGCGGCGGGCCATCTCAACACAAATATCACAAGCCCCTACTTCCAATTTGAAAATTTAGGGGTTGTAGCTGTCACCTGAAGGGGGGTTGAATTTAGGGATGACGTTTTTAAGTCGCAAGATGTCATTTTAGAATTAGAAATTGACGTGTCTCAGGATTTTCTAAAAAAATGCATAGTAATGGACCTACTGAATTTATTCCATTTGGCTGTTCCACACTGTATATTAGTTATACATCGACTACATAAAGTAGTTATATACATAAATCATATAAGATACTAAAATAAATGTTTTGTTCAAAATAGATTAAACAAAAGTTAAAAACGACTCTTTGAAAACATGATTAGGCAAATGTTTTGATAAAAACATAAATATTTACTCTTTGCTCATTATATACAGTATGTCCATAAAAGTTGGCATCCTATTGGAAAAATTATTAGTAGATTTTTTTAAATCTAATTTCAGCACGTGTTACAACATGTTTTAAGTATATAATTTTGTCCAAATGAGAATAGGGCTCCACGCACATAAGCTTAATCAAAACATACTCCGCTACAATATTAACCAGGTACTCGACATTTAGATTTTTTCTTTTCAGTTTTGTCAACGATATAATGAATATGCATATAAATCTTTGATAACTCATACATTTTCTCTAATATATGTATATGTAATGAAGAGAAAAAAGTTTGACACAATTCATGCCAGAAAGAACAAGACCTGTTTTTTCCTATTAACCTTATAGTTCTGGTTTATTAAATCTAATAAAATATATTTTATGTCCTTTTTTTGGGGTAGTTTTATGACTTTATGTGAATAAAAATTTTGTAGAACACTAATTTAATTTATTCATTTCATTGATAAAACGTGATTATCTTGATTTTTTTTGTAACTTATGGTTCGTTATTCAAAATACAATAAAAATTATTTTGATGGAAATATTAATTATATAATAAAAATAAAATATAAAATATTGATATTAAAAACTTAAAAACTCACTGTGAAGACACTCTTTTAACACACTTTAAACGATAAGTATGTCAAAAAGCTAGTATCTATATTTTGATAATCTTTCTTGTCACTATATTGAAGACGTTACTCATTGGTGCGAAATAGTTGCATCCTGCTTAAATAGTAGTAGTTTTGTGTAAATAAAAGGTAGTAGTTGGTAAAGAAAACGATTTAACAAAATACTATATACTGGACGGCTCGTTGGAAACGTAATATGAGGCTATATTTTCAAAAAATATTCGTTTAAATTAAAGAAAATGACGATCTTGAATAGTTGTTGTATATAAAACAAGCAGGAAATATGTGGAAAATTATTCAACGAATACACAGTACTATATTTTTTTTATTTAAGAGATGTGACCACACATATCTTTGGTAAAAATTTTTTGCTGCATCCGAAAATTATAAAAAAAAAGACTTATGGATCCTCCCCACCACCACCAAACATCAACTTGTACCCAAAATAACAAAATGGACTTCAAAGGCTAGGTGCTCAAAAAAAAGCACTGGCTTAAGACCTTAAAATATTCTGGAAAACTGGTAATTTGTAAATGCTATCTGGGGGCGAGGTTAAGTATATGAGTAAAGGGAACTTTTAGTTCATAAGAATTTTTTAGGTTTAGTTTTACCGACAGATTTTATAAAAACCGTTATAACGGTTGCCAGATCTGATTTGTATTTATGTTTATTTTCGAAAGAAGCGAGTGAGAGACACGGATGAGTAGGGGGGATGATACATCACGTCCAAATAATTTTTTTCTTGTTCTCGAATTCAGCGAATTTTACTAAAGATATGTATGTATTCTGGGCGGCCAGTTTGGTTTTTAATTTTTAGGGTGAATTGATGGTGTATGGGGGATATTCATACGTCAGATTTTTTTTGTCATTTTCGAATTCAGCGGAAAATGTTACCAAAGATAGGTAGGTTACTAAAGATAGTAGGTCAAATCTCTAAAACAATTTTTTTGTCGGCCTGTGTTATTAGTTTTATTTGATTATTTGAATATTTACTGAATATGAATATTTTAAGGGTGATATTTCTTGAAGTTACTAGGTTATTTTTTTTGTGTAGCACCTTCTTTTGCACCACTTTTGCATAAAATATTTTTTCTCAGCTTAATTGAGATATTTGGTTATACTTCAAAAAATCTTTTTTCGGGTTTTTTAGATGGGGTTTGCACCTAAATGTATACTAAATGTACAAACCTTATGTAAACCCTATATAACATTATAAGAAAGAAAATTACCAATAGCAGTTTACTTAAAAAAACACAGTTAACCATGTATTTAATTTAACACAAAAACACAACCTTCAAAGAAACAGCGAAAATATTGTTGTTAAATGTTTATTTTGTTTGTTATTTTCTTAAATTGTATTCCCCACTTGGTTAGCAAAAACAAAAATTCGATGAAAAAATGAGTTACGAAATATCGGTATGTAATGAAAATTAAAATTCCGATAACTATATGATCATTAAATTTCGAAATGAATAAGAGATTTTGTGTTCATTTGTTGATTAAAAAATTCTTATATACATATTTTGCAATCCGTTACTAATATACATATTTGGGTATTTTATACAGAGTATTTTGTTTATTAACGTTTTTATATACGTTTTGTTTGTAAGTTTCGATTAAATTTTTTATTATAATAGCCTAATAATCACCTAGGTTTAATCATCACCTCTTAAGATCTCATAAAGATTAGTTTGTGACGTATATGAAAAATTATAAAACAATGATAAAAAGCCATTTTGCCTCCAAAAAAAAATACATATGGTTATAAATGATCTCGATATTTATAAATATAAAAATATTTTCTTTTCTACGAATTGTATTAATTTTTTTTTTCTCAATGCCTATAATCTATTTTATATAACTTGGAAAAATAACGTGAATATTTTGTAAAAAACAAACAAACTAGATATCCTATTGATCTCAAACTCATGACGATGAAGAACATATTTTGCAATTTTTGCATCTTATTTCTTTGTTGTTGTAATTATGGTGTGAATATTTCAACCGCTTTATGAAGAAAATAATAATATTTTCCTCTAAATATCTACAATCGATAGGATCTCCATGGGACCATGGGACCCGGATCATATTTTAGGTGGTGACTACTAGACCCAAGTAGTAGGCTATAGTAGCAAAACACCTTTAAATAAAATTTGCAAATTTCAAAAAAATGTATGCCTCATCAGAAGATCTTGTAAACAGCTTGAAAAATGTAATTACGAAATATTTTTTTTTACAATTACGAAGAGAATATATAATATTTTTATTCTTGTGTTTTTTGCAAAATGTTCATTTTACTTGAAGTTTCAACTTTTGTAAAATTTCAAAAATTAAGTGCTAGTGAATTAACAATTCAAATTGTCATAACTTTTACAGACCTCGATATTTCTAAAAAGAAAAACACAAATATAAAAGTACTTTATTTTTACTTAGTGATTATGAAAAAAAAATGTTGGCAAGTATTTTTCAAGCCGTTTCCACGATCTTAGGAAGGAGCACATTTTTTTTAAACTTCTCAAGTGTCGTTTGAAGTTCTATGGCCTTCTACTTAGGTCTAGTAATGACCACCTAAAATATGGTGTGGGTCCCATGTTATGAAAATACGAGAACCTCAAATTCCATCAGCCGCCACTGATCTGCTCGACTATGAATATATCACATTTTTTGAACACACCAGCCGTCCCTGGTTATACATGATGTTTCTAAATTAGATGATTAAGATTTGAGTACTAAGTTAGCAATTAAATTTAGATGAACAATGGAAACCACTCGAGAAAACCATTATAAAGTTTTTATTTAAATTATAGCTACATTTTATTAAAGAATGGATGAAAGATATGAAAGTCAATCCATTATAATGCATCTTATAAACGGAAGAAAAATTTCAAATCGATTTTACTCGAAAATGGTGTGTTCTATGTCAATTCAGCAAGAGTAGTACAATTTTTGATAAAAATCTCGTACTTTTTTAAAATTATGCTAAAATCTTTCCTTGACAGATACTAAGAAACGTCACACGAAAATGTTGGACTGAATTTCATGGAGTACTATTTTACATTTCGTGATTTTATGTTATCAGTTTTCAAAGTATCTAAGAAAAAACATCTTCAGGCTTATCCCTTGGTTTTGGTGTAGTTCCTTTGGACAGCGTTTTGAAAAAGGAAGAAAATTTCAAAATCTGTCAGTTTGGAAAATGTCTAAAGATGTTAATAAAAAATGTACCTATTCTTAATTCGGGAATAAGAATACGTTGATTAATTAATAGAGTGCTAGTGAAAAGTCCCCTCCCCGAGTGATTATTGAAATTTGAAGAGTACAAGCTTCTCATTCTCAACAGGTGACATAATCACCATAAATGGCGTCACATGGCCACTGTGACCAATAAACTATACGCTATTACAGGTGACACCTCGTTTGAACGGTATTTAAAAGACTTATTCAGTTCTACTTGGTCCTGGTGGATTAAATAAATAAACATTAACATTTTAGTTTGCCAGCTTAGATTTAATTTAAAATTCAAGTCATAATTAAGATTCAGCCATTTAGATTCAAGAACCAGCTCTTACAGTATGTATTCAAAATTTGCTCCATCTACTTCTTAACAGTAAAACATCTTGTTGCTAAACTCTTGTCGTACTCGTTCGAATATGTCGGCGGAAATTGCCCTGCATTTTTCAACTTCAATACAGTCAGATTCTGTAGCGTAAACCTTAGATTTAATATATCCTCACAGAAAAAAAATCTAAATGAAGAGGTTC
Organism: Aromia moschata; assembly: GCA_029963805.1. Taxonomy (NCBI): domain Eukaryota; kingdom Metazoa; phylum Arthropoda; class Insecta; order Coleoptera; family Cerambycidae; genus Aromia; species Aromia moschata. The sequence goes on from JAPWTK010000214.1 coordinate 455,733, forward strand.
AGTGACCTAGAATAGTCGGTGACCTATAGAATGACCATTGGCTGATGATGATAATAATGTCTTACTGCATCTGCCGCACCATCTTGTTGGAACTTTATTTCCAAGTTACCTAATTCATCTAGATTGTCTTCCAGAATTTCAAGAATGCAGGTCCAACTATATGGTTTCCCAGAATACCTGCCTAGACATTTACTTTGGCTGGAAATTGTGTATATTTTTTCACAAAACGTGAGGATTTGTTACACGGAGAGTGTCACTCCAATGCCTCACATTTTAAGTGTTAACATTTCCACTGAGGTAGAAAGTACCTGCTTTCATCACTAAAACAAATTGTTTGTACATAGTCTTGTTGTTGACCAATTTTAGTGGACACATTTTCACAGAATTCCAGTCTTCCGTCGGGCCCGTCATCTAAAAATTGATACATCATTTTTAATTTGCATGGATGAAATTTGTTCTTTTCAATACCCTGTGTACTTGTCTGACTTCACCGGTAGATGCAACTTGGGTTGTGAAATAAGTAGGATTTACTACTATATCTGCAACTATATATTTTTTTTTGTAATCAGAAGGTTTTGGTCGACCAGATCGTTTGGCATCATTAACACTACCTATTGTTTCAAACTTATGAAGAAGCTCCATCTTCCGCTGCACGCAAATTGTATCAACTTTAACTAAGTATTAAGATAGTTGCTACCTTTCAGCTAGAGCACCATTTTGCTTATTTAGACACTGTCTCGTTAAACAATTAATTAAAGTAAAAATTCAAGCTTTATACACTTGTAAAAACATAACAAAAATTGAAAAAACATAAACGAAATTGAAGAATTAAAAAACGTTTTTTTTTATAATTAAAAAAAAACATTTTTGACCAAAACCATAACTTTTTTGACAATTATCCAGAGACATAAGTGGTGTTTTGAATCTGTATTCACTAAGCTATATGCAGGGTGTCCCGGAAAGTATATCACAAACTTCAGGAGGTGATAGTACATACAAAAATAATATTAAAAGTCTTTATAAACATACCCCCGCAAATGCTTCCCTTTGGAGTTATGACCCTCTTTAGGTATCCCCCAGACGGAAAATATTCATTTCTAATTTTTTTTTTGGCATAGGTAGGAAGTTGAAATTTTGAGAATAAAGTTGGGCAAACAATTCCCTTATTTGGTGAGAATATGAATAAAATCCAGAAAACGTAAAGGGTATTTTTCGAACACCCCGTACATATTTTTGGCGGGAAAAAAATTCTGGTTATTATATTATTTGTGGCAATATTTTTGAGTTTTTACGTAAATACTCTGTTCATTCGTAACGCAGAATGTTGCTTAACCCTTAGAGGACGGGAAATCCAGTATACAGGTTCAAAAAAAGGTTCCTTGTCTTTGCTCAAACATCATTATTTTGGGGTTTTAGGGCCGCCAATTACGAACCTGAAGTCAGATTTTAAAAATTCAAGATAGCGGATCCAATATGGGGAGACAAAAATCTCTAATTTGCTCGAAATCGTTCTGCAAACTATACACGTGGGGTTTTGAGATCGCTGATTGTGAAACCAAAATTTTATTTAAAAAGATGGTGGACCCAATATGGCGACGAAAAGTTTTTAGTTCAATCAATTGTGGAATAAAATCTCTACCCACTTGTTTTTGGCATCATTGATTACGATTTGGGGGTTGTTAATAACAAATATGATATCATATTTTTTTTAATTCAATGTGACCGATTCAGTTGGATAGATTCAAACTAGTGCAATCAAGATACCAGTTAACAAAAAGAATATATATGAGTTATTTACTTGGTAAGAGCAATTTTCATTCTGTTGCCGTTATTATCACTTGGCTTTATCATGTGATGAATAGTTTTCGTTTTGGTGACATTTGCAGTATTATTACATGATAAGCAATTTCAAACGATCTCAACAAGTGATGGTTTCCGAAAAGGAGTGAAAAATTTGATAATATTAATGAAAATATATACTCAAAAGTTCATATATCGTAATTTTTTGTTTTTCCATCGCCACCTTGAATCCGCCATTTTGGATTATAAAAATTTAAAATAAAATACGTAATCAAAGTCAAACGTATATTTTTCCATTATTTCTATTATTTTTCTATTATAAGTTGACATCCTGAATCCGTTATTTTGAATCCGCCATTTTATATCCTCCATTTTGAACTATAGAAGTCTGGTTTACAATTACTATCCCCAAATCTCTCCTCTATATACATCCATTATTATAATGCATTTTTTTTCTTTTTCGTTTCAGCAACTGCTAACTTGTATCCACCATCATTTCTAAGTCATATAATTGAATTTTTTCAAAGTGAAAAAATTTAACATTAGCGTACCCGGACGGGAAATCCAGTAAACTGGCCCGACACATGACCAACACTTTACCCATGATCAATCTGTGATATAATGTGATTTTTTTTATGCATTTTCTTAGAGGGATCATAAGCCCCAAATGACCGTCTTCTAAAGAGATCTCGTAAAAGAAATAACGAAAATCAACCTCTAAAATTATTTTATTTACAGTATAGCTATATTTTACAGTAATTAAACCATAAAGTAAAAGGAATGTGAGCAATAATAATTTACAAAAATATATATACAGAAGAAGTAAAACTAATTTTAACATTTGAAGTCAGATATAACAGAAATGAGTATTTTAACATCAGCTGGTTTCTTTACACTAACTACAACTAAAAAGAAATGTAAAAAATTAAAATAGCCGTACATAAATTATCACAAGTAATTTCCAACGTATTCCAATGCGATTAAATAAAACAGAAATTAATTATTGCGGTAACAAATAAATCCAAATGTTTACGACAAAATAATTTAAATAGAACAATGCAATCGTGTCACCGTGAACGTTACACATTTGCATCGAAGTCTATTGCTAGTTCCATAGGCGTCCGAAGAAAAGTCGTTAGGGGCCGACTTATGAGATGATCTATTTTATTATAGATCATAGCGGAACTCTAGCCCGGGCGCCCATGACTAGAAATGCAAGACAATTAACGATGATAACGTAATAAATAATTAAATTGGAAAGCGAAAAACCCTCATCCTGGCCTGGCCGAAGAACCCTGCGCGTAATTCGCGGACAGTGTAGAACCGGAACCCAGTAAGCTTTGGAATGACTGAGCTGCACCCTGCGAACAGATAGGAATAAATTGTTACTGCGCAATAAATAGTAGAATAATTAGCAATAACTCAATGTCTTACGAAAGCTAATTTCTATCGCTTTCTATTTCGCAGAGGATCGATTTGATTTTTTTAGTGCTTGGGTTACATAAAGCTATAAAAGGAATTTTCACACAAGGGGTCTGGCGCGACAAGTATGGTAAAACTGCCGTTGAACATAGAAAAGCATTTGACAAAGTTTCAAATCTTCAAGTTTCATATTTAGCCTGCTTACCAGTATGTGATTTTTCGAATATTTTCCCCATGTCTACTTTGTAACATGGAAAAAAGCAAGGCAGAGACTATGATGAGAGGTACGCGTAGAAAAATTTTTGTGAAGTTGTGGTGGGAAATTCCAAAATAAACTGCTCGTCAAAATTAGCACTTCGCACTAGGCCATCGAAAATTAGAAACCGCAAATCTCTAACTTGCATAGAACGCAAATGGCGCTAATCTAAAAATGTTACACTAATTTTACCGAGCAGTTTATTTCATATTTTATTCAAAATAAAATTTTCAGTGGAAATCGGCACCTCGGGAGAACGAGATTTATTCAGTAAGAAGGCTTGTTCATATTCTATTACAAAAAAAAAAATCATTTTTTATTATTTTGGGTGTGTGAAAAACACACAAACTAATTAACTACGAACTGCAATTGACACACTCCACGCTTTATGAGATTACAAAGGATGTGAAAATAACTAATGTCAGTTGTCAATTCACACGTTTTCATCATTTTATTGAGGCATTATGTAACCCACACACACAAATAAATATTTGCTCTGCGATTAGAGGTGCAACAGGAATGTTGAGTAGTTAATTATTTTGATCAGAGCTGTATTAAATTAATTATGTGTTTATGTAGACACAGTGACTGTTGGAATCACAATCACAGCCTTCTACATACCGGGTGATTCTCGAAAGTAGCTCATTCCCATAACTTTTATGTTTTCAGAGGTACAATAATGAAATTTTAGACTAGGATATTAGATAGAAATCTGCATTTATCGACACAGTCGTCATTTTTTATTCACTTCCGATTTAACCAGAAGTGACCTAAACCACATTTATTTTCACTTGTTTTGATTTAAAATGCCAATTTGAGTACAATGATACCTGTCAATGATATTTGTCACTTTTTGAAACATAATGTCAAACAGTTTCCTTTGAAAGCAATTAAATATGGCGACAAAAATTACTTGTATGTAATGTATGTATTAAAACTCAAAGATTTACTTATTTTTTTCGTAAGCCACCGAATGTCGATGCATTAATATCAAGCTCCTGCATTTTGATCGTAAATAACTTTTCACTTTTCCTATGTGTTTCCTAGTTTCTACTATGTTAAAAACTTGTTGCTTGTCGTACAGGATGTTTTTGAATAATGGTAAATTTCAACATTAGAATTCGATACTATGTTGCAACACCCTATATATGTTTACACTTTACACCAAATAAAATCTCTATTCTTCCGTTTCCCAAAAAATGTATAGTTTGTTACACTTTACTTTCAATATAGGTTAGTAATTTATTTTTTATAAACATTGTGTTTGGAGGTCCCAGAATATTCTCACCAGAATTTTGATTGTAAATTGCGCCATGGCAAATAATAATAATAGCCACTCCTTCCCGCACAGGTCCCTGAGAGGACCTAAGGGGTTACTCTTCGGAGTAATTATAGGGTGAGTATTATTATTATTATAGTATTATTATTATAAATATCTTTTATAGAGCGACCTCACAAGGATGAGGATTTGCCAGTCGAATTTATTTTTCAAAAAGTTTTTTGCGTGTAATGTTAAAAACTTGTTACATACCGTACAGGGAGTTCTTGAGTATGGTTAATTCAAACATAAAAGTACAGTCGGCTGGATCACCCGTATTATGCTTAACACGTATAAATGATGATTTTCGTACTTTTAAAAAAAATATATGTAATTTATTTCATTTTACTTAAAAAAAATACAATTGAAATTTTTAAACTAACACGACGAAACTTAAAAAAAAATGTTTTTTTTAAATCAAAAAGTAAATATAAACGAATTAACCGAAATTTTTTCCTCTATTGAAAAATAAAGGACCTTACATTTTTTGTTTGGATACCGTAACTTTGAAATGTCTCTTAGTAATAATGAAATGACAATTCCAGACACATCTTAATTTAAATTAACGAATTAGGTACATTTTTCTTTAATTCTGTCCTATTAATTTCAATTATTATCTCATTTTGAAAGTAAAGTGTAACAAACTAGACATTTTTGGAAAGCGGAAGAATGCAGGTTTTATTAGATATAAACATATACTGAGTGTTTTGTTCAAAGTAGTGGCGATTTTTACGTTGAAGCTGATCATATTTCAAAAAACTCCCTGTGTGACAAGTAACAAGTTTTTAACAGTATGAAAAAAAAACTATTGAAAAAGTAAATCGATTGTCGTAAATTGCATCCTTCTAAGTCCGCTCCGTCAAAAGATATTTACGATCAAAATGGGTAAGAATTTTCTGGGACGTCAAAAACACGACGTTTTTAAAGATCAAATTACTAACCGAGTTTAAAAATAAAGTGTAATATGTATGTATATAGGGAAGACTTGCCTATATTGGACCACTTTTGGAAAAATCGCTATAAAATAAAGAGTAAACAGAAAATGTGTTATATAACTAAAAAAATAAAATAAAAGAAAATAACTACAAAATATTTCATAATAAAAAAACGGTGTTACGTTCATTTAAGGAAATCGTTTGCTTAAATTGAACCAGATGTTTCTCAATTTGAACCTATTTAAATAAAACAGACTTTTATTTAATCAGAAACTTTTTATGTATAATTAATATTAATTTAATTTGAGATAAAGTAATGCAGATTTTTTTAAATACAATTTTTTGCACTAAGAATGTGCATTAATTAATGATTATAAAATTCCGGCCGGCACATTGTTCATGCGCCCATTTTGAGCAGTTTCGGCACAGAGCCCAACCTTCGTTTGATTTTGAACTGGAGTGACAATCATTGCAGTATAATCAGAGTTCGTCATTACTTTTTGCCTCATCCGAATCAGTTAAGTCCGATAATAGGTTCCTTATAATTGTTTTTTCCTTCTTCTCTGTCTTATTTTTGTTTTCTGAAAATAAGTTCACTGTTGCTTTCTCTAAATATGATTTCTCTCATATTTTTGAGATTCGTTTGTCTTTTGGTTGATACCTATTTTCTTTTCTTGTAAGTTTTCTTTGTATGGTGTGCTAGTAAGAACCACAGCAGAAGTGATTGTTTTATGCTTACGTTTCTCAGCAATTTTACTTATTCCAGAGACAGATGCTAGTTCATTTAGACGAGTTCATTTAGACTTTAGTTCAGTTTATTTGGACTAATTTCTCCCAGTACAAGAAGCAATTCCCTACACACAGTTACTGTCACATTACAGCTGAGCAGCAAACCATCGTGGTGTTGACACCACTCTCCACTTGCAATTCCACTAGCCTAATCAGCACAGTAGCCTAAATTGTACCGGTTCAATTTAGGAAACATGAATTGGTTCAATATAGACGACATAATTTTAAACAAACCCGACATAATTTTACCTAACTCACCTCTTTTGTAAAAAAAAAAATAATTCTGAATTGAAATTGTGGGAGAATCTTTCTAACGTATATGTTTTAATTATGGAGACAAAGCACATTACATACAACTGCCCGTTTTAAAATATTTACTAAGTAAAACAGCAAAAAAAACCTAGATGAAAGTTGCCAGAAACTAGAAGACATAGTGCTCGACTGGATTTCATCAAATGAAGTAGGATTCTAGGTAAAGCGTCTACCAACAGTACATTATAATTTATATCGGTGATAAATGGAGCTAGTTACTGGATGTAGAGAAAATAGAGATATGGGTCAATTTAGGAACGGGTTCAATATAGGCCAATCTCCTCTACATTTTTGGAAACCGAAAGATTTCAGCATTTGTTTGAAGCAAACATACACATGGTGTTGCATTAACAATAGTAGCGCATAGTTGAAGTTCACCATATTTCTATAACGCCCTTTGGGACAAGTAATAAGTTTTCAACATAGTACGAAAAACACTTATCGAAATATTAAATTGACTGGCGAAAACCACACCCTTCCAAGTTCGCTATGTCAAAAGATATTTACGATCAAAATGGGTCAGATATCTCTGGGACACCCGGTATTAAGGGGCGTCCATTAATTATGTGAGGCGTTTTTGGCGATTTTCGGAAAATAACAATTCGCTTAATATTCTTATTTGACTAGTTAAGTCTAGTATTTAAGATTGCTTAGAAAGTAGGCTAGAATCGCAGTGAGAATGAAACAATAAAATACTAAAATCGTAACTACTGAGATTAATAAAAGAGTATTTATTCCAATTGAGTTTTACTTAATGTTTTACTTAATTACTAATGTTTCATTATTTCATCTCTGAAAATAAAAAAGTTACGGGGGTGAACCACTTTGGAGTATCATCCGATATATCTAAAAATAATCATAGATAAAAATTTACGTTATAAATTCAAGTACACTAATTTTCTACAGAATTTTTGCAATTTCTGCCTAGAACTGGACTATAAATTTCAGCAAAATTAGGGGTACGATGACGATAATGCGACAAACGTATCAAAGTATAACCATACAGGTCGTTCGTCGTTGAGTCATTAACCTCTACAAGTTCATATTCCAATAATTTGATATATTATGTGGCAGATACTGATACGTGTACATGTCGTAGATAAATGATTAGAATATTAATAATCAAAGACACTGAACAGGTAGTCTGCTTAAAATTCTAACCATAACGTTGCCATCAATTTATGGTATTATAGTCGTGTATATCAAATAAAATTTAATATATGCATTATGCTAAAGTGATATTAAAGATCTACAAACCTGATAAGAGGATATTTTCGAGTGACTAACAAGTAAATTGTATTAAAAGTTTCTTCAAGTTCCATTGTAACCCAATACTGGAATAATACGCTACTTTACAAAATTTCCGTAGGTACTTTAATGTTAACTTATCGTTTTGAAACAGCTCTAACCTAAATTAACTCTAAAGACAAAATTATTAGTTTTACGGTAACCTGTAAGACATTAGTCATATGTAACTCAAACAAGTTTTGTTATATTTCTAATTATTATTTTTCATATACACTAGTTTGCTGTTAAATCTAGATGATAGGGTGGATTCCTGAGCATTTTTACATCCACGTTCTCGTTCATTTTTATAATTACGAAAAACTATTATACAGGAATAACTATTTTTTTTCTGAAATTTAAAAAAAAATACTGAAGAAATAAAACATCGAATTTGTTGTATTCTATTTATTACACTCCCTCCATCCCAAATTAGGTGTCACATGTTTGTACTCTTGGTTCAATTGGTTATACCCTTATATTACAAAAATACTAAATGTTACAAAACTGTTGATGAATTAATACTCGCGACAAAACTGTTGATGAATTAATTGTAGCAATGCAAATGGCTTTTGAAAAAATTTAAAGAGAAAATTAGACAATATATTGTTAAACATGTTTGTTTCAATCACATTTTTACTACTTTCTGTTGATGGGAGGTAGGTATTTTTTACGTATGTGACAATTATTCTGAGACAATTTATGAATCACAAATTTATGAATTTGTAATTATCTGCATATTTCTACTAATTTCAGCAGAACAAGGGGAATTCGAATTTTAATAAAACACGATATGTTTCAATAAATAAAAATAACATTAATTTAACAACATACGTACTCCGTTCAGTTGTGTTTCTGAAAGCGTGTTCTGAAATTTCAGAAAAATAGTTATCTGCTCCTTTATAAAAGATTTTTCATACTTGCATGAAACAGTTAGCAATTGTTTTTCTTGGTATTGAAGTGTATTCTGTTTCAAAAAAATAGCTACTCCTTTAAAAACGTTTTTTATAACTCTCATATCAACGAAGAAAGAGGAGTGGTATTCCTCGCAAATCCACCCTATACATATATATGCGCATGCACATTTTCCTCCATTAGTCTTGTATAGGGGAAAATATGGAAATATGAAACACCTGCTTTCATAAGGCTGTAAATTGGTTAAATGAACAATGTGTAAAGATGATGCGAATGTAATCTGTTAAGAAATATATTGTATTCCAGAAGATCCAAAAGATATAAATGATCACATTAAGGGGGTTACAGATATGGCTATATTAAACCAAATGTATGTAGCATGAATGAACATCAGCAGAATATTTGCATGCTATTTTTACCATTGTATTTACGCGTCTTCCTGTGCGATAATTTAAATACTAAGGGCTTGCGCTAGCATTTTGCCCAGCAGTATTTGGTGGGACGTTACTACCACCGAAAATATAACTTATATTTTCGGAACCATTCGAAAACATGTGAGTGAATTGGTAAGCTGCGTCCTAGAAAATATGGTAAAAAAAGACATCGAAATTAAGAGTGAGTCTGTTGCCAGTCGGCAGCAATATGTGATTGAGTTCTTTCTTAATATTCCTAAGTATTACGTTTATATAGCTGCTCCATATGTTGTACAAAGTGTTCACGAATCACACATTTTTACAGTCAATATTAAAAATCAACATTCCACTCCATTATATGTTTCAAACATGACAAATATAAATAGAAACTACGAATAAGTGAATAACACTATGGGTAACACCATGTTTCACTCTAAGGAAACCTTATGTATTTTTATACTAGAATATTTGATAAGTTTTGATGTGGATTTAGTATATTGGTTTGATTCAATAATAAATGCTTTTTATATAAATTACTTGTAACATTTATTTACAACATTACTTATTTACAATCATTGTTATAGTTTTGCTACAACCTAACATCTCTACCTGAACACCATTTAGGTACTACGATTTATACAGAAAAAAAATCGTATCACTATGTATCTAATCATACCCCCTAAAAGATTCACTACAGAGGCTTCAGTGAACTATATTATTACGAATTCAGTTTTGTTTCTTCTAAATGGCAACGAGGGTAAACCAAATTCATTTCGAACAAAAATTATAGTCAATATGAAACATAATAACATAGTTTATAAAACTGTAAATAACATTCGTTCAAATTTGACTTCAATGTACGCTTTGTCAATTTAAATGTTTAATATTTTTGTTAGGTTCAAGTCTAATATGAATCCTTAACATGGCGTTTACACAACAACAACAAATAACATTTATGGTAGAGTCCTACTTGAAAATCAGATGGAAAATTGTAGAGCAATGGACGAATGGACGTTCTTCTCGAAGACTGCTATTTGAAGTTTCAAGAACAGTTGCCTGATGACGTTATGAATATAAACTACAACACATTTAAGTCTTCTATTCACCACATTATTCAACTATTTAAGGAAACAAGGAATGTGGAACGAAAGAAAGGCAATGGTCATCGTACAGTACAAAAGGAGGAGTTAAAAGAATATGTGGTAAAAAAATGTAAATCAAGTTATAGAAGATGCTTCTAAAACTTTGGTGCGTGTTCTGTCACAGCTAACCAATGTACATGCCATACTTGGAAACATTTTCTCCAGCGAAGTATGGTTACATCTCAATGGTTATGTTAATTCATAGAATATGAATAAGTTCCAAGTTTCGAGGAACTCGACAATTTTTTGCCGAAGTTCGATAACAGTAGAAGGAGAATGATTGTCCCAATTATTCTGTAATGGAATTCGGACTGATATAAAGAAGAGATTATTATACCTTTTCTTAAATCACTTGGATAATGATGAAACTGCTACAATTCCCTTTCAGCAATACGGTGTTAGAGCACACACTGTGAGCCAAACAATGGATATATTACAGAATTATTTTCCATAATATTTGGATGAACCTGAATTCCGAACGTGAATTTCCTCCAAAATTCTGTGACATACCAGCATGCATTTCATTTTGTGGTCCTATTAAAAAAATTCAATTTATAACCTTGACCTACTTCAAGAAATAAATTTGGAAAATATTAACATTGCTCCTCATCTCAGAGGAATGTGTCAAAATTTGTCAGAATCAACATGGAAGCAATTTTCAACAAATAATATGACGTTTACTATGAAAGATTCTTTCTGCCATTTAAAATTACCATTGTCAAATTTTGTCTTTCAATTAACCCATTAAAAGTATTAGATAAAAAAAAATAAGTGGCTGAGATTTGAACCTAGTCAAAAACTTAACCATTACGTCAAATCTATGTCTCGAGCTGTCAAAAATTTAGTTATATGTCAACCATATTGGAAAAATTTGGTTATGCACATTTTTTATTCTACAGCCAACTTGAGGACACATTTATTTGAACGCTCGATATTTGCAACTGAATATGAAAATATTTAGTGACATCCAAGAAGAATAGAAAAACTACATAGTACACACCTCTTTATACAACCTACAAAGCGCTGCAAGAATCTTATTACATAGGAATTCACTGAAGTAGAAACATAGAAGAGAAAATAAAGTGTGCTTGCGAAACGACAGCTGTGATATGAAGAAATAGGTTCAAGACAGCGTGAGTGAAAGAAATAAACGCGGTTACCAAAGAGGGATTTTTGGAAGCGATAATAAAGGTGCCTCTATTTACAAAGAAGATGCTGCTGCCTTCTTACTTACATGTTATGCCTTTTATAATTTAAAGACGAATCCTAACGGACATGTCTTTGAATTCGTGTTCCAAAGAGGTTTTCGGTTTCTCAGTAGCATTTCGTATCTCAACGTCCAAGTTCATTAGTTTCCAACCGTTATATAAGACATTAAGTGTAGAATTTTTTTGGAGTCTGCAAACAATTTTTGAATTAAATTTCGTTTTACGTCATTTAAAAAAAAATTAAAGGTTATATCGAATTTTATGGGAGCCAATTTAATAGTTCTCTTAAAGTGTTTTATACTATCACCACACACATTATTTTATTAGATTATTCACCATATTATGAATAGCTCTAATAGAAAATTAAAGAAAATGGTATTACAAAAACGTTTGTGCCACCAAATGTTTGGTTGAATATTAAAATTTCAACTACAGTATCTTTGATTACTGAGAACCTCATCGTTTACTTTGTATTCTTCGCAACATTAAAGAAAATAGATACAAAGAAGTTACAATATACATAGGTATTTGTAATAAAATATAAAATTGTTGTTTGTCATTCACTGTCACTTATACCACACTGATGTCAAAATACAGACCTGTGATTGCTAATGTCGATTGAGAAGCGGAAAATCATTCTTCCTCCACTAAATATACCAAAAATGTATTTTTGTACATAATGTGAGTGCAATAAAATATACAAATGACTACTATTAAGCTTATTATTAGAATTATGAAATTGGATTGAAAAAAGTTATATTAGAAAGAACAAATTCAGTTACCACAAAGGGTAAATTGCTTAGTGTAAACTAAGCAATTGTAATATTACCCTAAAAACCCTACTACATAAAAATTATATTTACAGTAACATACGTATCTATCCAACATAGCATATCTACAAAAAGATGTACGTTACGTACATCTAAATGTACAACTATTCGAGATTCTGTCGGATTAGATTGGTGATGGGATAAATCGGAATGGGAAAAAAATTGGGGTAAACTGTACTTCTGTGTCACTGGGTATATATCCTATATTTGGCAACTATTTGGATATATATCCTATATTTTTCGAAGGAAACATTTTGCTTAAAAACGTAATTATTTATTTTATAAGTGTTTTATCCACAAAAGGATGTTTAACAGCCACGAAGCGTTTAATTTTATTGAATGTATAAAACACTACTAAAAGACGAATGCGTTTCTGCAGTTTCAGTTTCTGAATGCGAAAATGCGAAATCGTTTTATCCTTAATCGAAGCAGGTATTATCTGAATTTAATTTCTTAATAATATGGCATCTCAATGTCTCGTCGAGTGGCATGTTAAAAATTCGTTTCAAGAAAATTTGTGAATTTGGTAGAAAATGGAAACACCGATACAATTCCTGCAGAAACTCTCAAAGAAGAGGCCATTTTACGTTTATTAATAATTCCGAATTTAATGAATGGAGAGAAAAAAGAAAAGTCAGGGTTATAAATGAAGAAGAGATACGAGGTGTCTAAATTAAGTAATGGGACTGGCAACCTAGCGCACGATCTAGCAACACTGCAGAAACAGGAGAAAAGGGCGGGCGGTAGGTTAACATATAATACACCTTCAGTACAAGTTTGATCTTGTTAGAGTCATTTGTTTGTTCATATCGTAGGTTGACGACAAGAATGATCGGGAAAGAGTTAAATTTGAATCCAAACATCAAGAACAACTGGATGTTGCATCACGACAATGCGCCTTGTCACACAACCATTTCAGTAAACGAGTTTTCAGCCAGTAACAACATTCTTGTATCTCATCATCCTCCTTATTCACCTGATTTGAGTCCTTGGGAGTTTTTTTCTCTTCCCAAGATTGAAAAATCACCTCAAGGGACGTCATTTTGGGATCATAGAACACATTCAAACGGCTGTAACCGACCAGCTGAGGGCTATTCCGGTATATGAGTTCCAGCACTGCTATGAGGAATGGAAGAACCGTCTCCTGCACTGTGTGGCTTCCCAATGAAGTTATTTTGAAGGATACAATAATGAATTGTAATTCTATTCCAATAAAAAACAAATAAAAAAAAATAGTCTCATAAGTTAATTTACACACCTCGTAAATGAAACTTTCGTCGATCGAAGTCCACATTGATGTAACCATATTTTATTGATTTGGACAAAGTATGCGATGATGAAATCTACTATAAAAGTTCACCGCAATAGACGTATTTCCAAATTTGGTAAGCTAATCGCGTATTCAAAAAAGTGAATCGAATGGATACAAACCGAAGAAAGCTGCAGTTTTGGAGAGAATACATATTGAAAATTTTTTGACAAGGGCTTCCCGTGGGGAGTACTTGATAAATAATGCAGTGGATCTCATTTTTGGGACAATATTAGCAAAGTAGTCAAAGTGGAATTAGTTTTGACACATTATAGGTGCACTAATAAATGGTAGGCGTGGGTGTCTGTTGATGTTGAATTGACTAATTTAAAAATGAACGATGTCCAAGGAAAGGGATCATATTTACTTGTTTCAATACCGTATACCAAAACCAACATTCTGCGTAGATCCACCATATTATCGAGGAAGGAATGGTCTATTATCTGATAAGAAATTCTTTTTTTTTTTTTCTGATTATTGACCTCACACGTTAAGTGTATTAGCCACGAATTATACTATTGGTTTAAGGAAGGATATAAAATAAGAAATTCTGACTGATAATATGGTTCTTGTAGACGAAAATTTTGATAATACAATCATCACAAATATAATAATAGCAAATAAAGGACCTCAGTATCAATATAAATGTAAATGTTAATATCAATAAATAATTAAATCAATTTGTTTGATTTCTGTTCATCATTTTCACTTTAGTGAAATAAAGTTGCTTTAGTTGTTGCTTTTATTTACTATCACTTCATTACATAGTGATCAAAATGCAAATGATAGTAAATAAAGCTACTTTACTAAACGAAAAATGTTAGCATTGAAAATAAAATAATATTGCAATATATGTAAGTACAAAACTATATCAAATATCAACTCTGCTTTACTAACTAAATAAATGGTATAAACAAAAGCAGTGTACATATTTGGAAACAGTCCTTTGCTTTTTATGAAAACTGTAACTCGTGGACCCAAATAGAATAAAACAATGCAATATTGTTCTCAATCATTCTCGCAATTAATATAAAAAATGAACTATGATGTTAGTGGTCACTTCTCTATTTAATGAATGAAAAAAACTGAATGACTAGCCTACACAGTGTCAATACACTCAAAATTACGTTCTGTACGACCGAAAATTAATTTTTTGGCTTTGATTTTTCACGCGCCGGTGGACAAAATGACATAAACAAGTCGTAAATGATTCAACGAAATCGTTCAGTCGCTTAAAGCTATTATTTAAATTTTTTCAAATTATGCTTGATCAATCAAGCGGACGTATTTTATATGCCGCAAGAGAATAAAATATATGCATATTTAAGGCCCATTATGTAATCCGTGTTTAACTAATCCATAACAAAACTTTATTGTAATAAAGTCCTCGAATTTTAAACACTTGCGCGTATCAAAAATAAACGGGCCTGGGAAAACCTTCACGGTTGACAGTGTCTACTCTGAGCTTCGGTATATAGAAGAGGATTCGGCTGACAGTGAGTTCCTGGCGCCGGCGCTGACGCAATTCTTTTTTTCCTAATATGCCGGGTGACACAGTATCACGGTATATTCCCCATTTTTATTTACTGAAACTGCTTTCAAACTTCCAGAATCTTATATATCACCCTATATACATATTATTGCGTATTTGAAATCCTCATACATTTCCGAATTCAGCAATAGTAAATAAGTGAATTTTTTTTCTTCTTCTTGGAGCCGTCCTTTTCGCCGGATTGCACTGCAGCCTCTTGGGCTTATTGTGCGCAACCTCCCATCTTTCTCACACCACCCATTCCAGTAGCCGGGTCCCGTGTACAAGATTGTATAGCTTCCCTGCCGGTTGGGTGCTGTAATCTTCTGGACAATGTTTGGGGTGTCCATATGGCCGGCCTTTTGCAATCTAAAGTCTCGCAATCACACAGTATGTGGTGTGCTAGCTCCGTTTCCCTGTTGCAGAGTCTGCATTTCAGTTCTCTATTGTACCGCCCCATTCTGTGTAGGCGTCCTTTGAGGACGCAATGTCCTGTTAAGAGGCCTACAACAGCTCTTGTCTGAATCCTATTCATTTTTAATAGTTCTTCAGTTCTTTCCTCACATGTTCCTTTAATAAACATTTTTTCCGTGTCTTTGCCTGGATATAGAGTTCCAGTATCCATGTTGTCAATTTCTGACCCATTCTCCTATTTGACCCCTTACTATATTCTTTGGTACTCCCAGGGCCGGTTCTGGGCCAGTAAATGGAGTAGACGATCCTTTTCTCGCTAACTCGTCTGCTTTTTCGTTGCCTTCGATTCCTGTATGACCTGGTACCCATATCAAAGTTACTTTGTTGTGGTCTGCCAAACGTGTCAGTTCTCTTTGACATTCCCATACCAGCCTTGAAGTCGCCTTTGAGTTTGTAATTGCCTTTAGGACAGCCTGGCTGTCCGATAGTATATTTTCTTTAGCACAGTGCACTATTGCATATACCTCCGCCTGAAATACGGAGGTATATTTTCCAAATTTTGCTATACTGTAGTTTTTTCCGTTTCGTTGTAAATGCCAGCCCCAGTTCCCTGCTGAGTCTTTGACCCATCTGTGTACCAGGTTACTCTCTCAGTTCTGTTCCTGTTGTTGTTTACTTTCCATTTCTCTCGGTCAATTATTTCTATCCCGAAGTTTTTGTTGTGTGTGAATTCAGGAGTCATGTGGTCTTTCCTCATCTCTAAGATGTTTCCACCCACTAGACTTTTGATTCTGTTGTGCCCCAGGTCTTCGTAGATACCACTTGGTAATTCAGGGAGCCTGAAAAATCCCATTCTTGCCTCCCCCATAATCACGAATTGAAGAGGAGGCACGTCTAGTAGGACTTCCATTGCTGCGGTTGGCGTGTTCCTTATCGCCCCCGTAATTCCAAGGCAGGCAAGTCCTTGAACCTTGCTTAGTTCGATTATTGCCTTTGTCTGCTGCATCTTTGGCCACCAGACCAGAGATACGTATTTAATCATGGATTTGACTACCATGGTATACATCCAGTGCACCATGTTCGGTCTAGCTCCCCATGTTTTCCCATGAGCTCGTTTCGCAACCATAATCCTTGTTAGCTATAATAAATGAGTTTATAGGCATTCAAATATTTTTTAGATTACTGTTTTTTAATTTAAAATTTCTATACCAGCTTATTATAAGGTGAGGGGTTAAAGTTTGGAATAAAATTAAAAACTCAGGTTTTATTGATATTTGAACGAAATGCCACGTCAATTTTTTTTCTTAATTTAGAGTTTTTCAAGAAATAGTGATAGTATACAGAGAGTTCGAGTTTCATGTACCGCTGTCAATGTTAGTTTTTTTTTAATGGACCACGGTGTATCGTTTTATATTTTTGAGCCGATCTTTGAGAGACAATTTCAAAAATATAACATTTGTTACCTGTTACTCTCGTGGCTATCGAGATAAAAGCTGTTGAATTGGGAAATATATCTAGATATATAAAAGAGATATCCAAAAAAAAAACCTCATCAAAGTTGACTATGAACGAGAGAGCGGAAGGGCGGAATAAAAAAGCTTTTATTATCGACAGTTACTTTTGAAATGGCAGAAGGCAGAATGGTTGAAGATGGTCAGTGGGTTTACCCAACGCGGGACGCCTTTCAGGATTTTCAAAAAGAATCTCCATACATTGTCATGGGTTTCGACTAATTTCAACAAGTTTTGACTATATACATATGTGGCTTTGTTTAAAAAAAACAGAAAGTGTGAGTAGAAAGAAAGGCAGACATAAATCCAAAGTTCGCACTGCACATAAAATTAAAGAAGTGAGGCAAATTGTGAATGAACTTTTAATATCTGTTATGAACAATAAAATGCTGAAATTTTTAAAATGTTTTCTCAATAAAAACTAAGAATACAGAAAATATTTTTGCCGAGCGTATAATAAAATAGAAGTTTATTAAATATTTAGAATTTAATGCATGATGCATTTAAATGTCAAGCACATTTTTATTGGATAGCAAGATTTATTTTTAGGGATATACTCATATTATTATAACAATAGCATTACTACATTAATTATAGATTAATGTAATTAAAATATTAATTATAGATTATTATTTTTTTCAAATGGTAATTTCATTTTGCAATGTTTTCTGTAAACAGTGCTATTACCTAAAGACGACTGAAACATCTAAATCTCAGCTCAATATCAAGCTAAAACATCAAATTTTTCTAAGTTGTAATTATAGGTATATTCTATATAGTATAGTATATCTTACTTCGACTGGTAGACAAACTGATTAACTTGTTTTTATACATAGCCGTCATCTTGAATTTTTTAAGTTGGAAACATTAATCTTTTATTATATTTATTATATCCGGAAATGTACATCATAACGCATTTTTTTAAGCGCCTTGTAAATTATATACGAGTGTATCTCTTGTCCGTGCATTCGTACGCCACTGACCATCCCCAACAACGTGCCGTTACGGGAGATCAGGATAGTTAAACGCAGTTTAACACGCGTAATGTCAAACATTCCGAACCCTAATTATACATATATTACTTTTTAACCGCTCAAAAAAATCAAGGACATAAGGTTTAATATGGCGTTTAATACAGGGTGTTTGGTTTATCATCCTTCAGCTAATATTTCTTTAAATTACACTCTAACAAAAGCTCAAAAAAAATAATTCTAAACATTAAAAATGTAACAAGGAATATATGAATATTGTCGGACAATTGTATATCAATGTGAGGTAAACCTTTTTCTAATGGACTGTTGCTTTTATCGCTCAATTTGCAAGTTAAAAAAAATAAACTGCATTCGAATTAGCGAGTAGGAAAGTCCAGGGAATTTACAATTCGCATGAGACAGGCACAAGGCCACTCAGGCTATTCAGAAGATTTATCTTTTTTTAAACTGCAAAATGTGACAACCTATCTAGAATAGGCAGGTACTTTTTTAATACCATAGGAACAATTTCCGTTATAAAAAATTTAAAGCTCTCAATCTGGTATAAAGCTCTTAAATAGAAGAGGTTTTTTAAATCATATCAGAAAGGCGAATGAAAAAACTGAGGTGTAATTAAACGTCAAATGTGTCATTATTTGGAAAATTTAAATCGACTACAGTAAACCAAAAGTAGCTTTGCCCCTAGCCGCGGTAGCCAAACCTGAAACTTTGTAGCTGCAGCCGTAAATTCTTAGAGAAATATGTTATTATAACAAAATATTAAACATAGAAATTAATTACTTAATTGACACCATAGTAAATAAATCAGCATTAAAAAATAACCAAATTTAAAAGAAATATTTAATTATTTTATACATTTAATTACTGTATATACAGCTTATACTCATATATGTTTTTTGAATACATGCTTCACATCTCCGAGAACCTATTTTTATTGCTTCAATAAATAGGTACATAGGAGTTAAGAAAACAAGGCCTATCTATTTATTACAAGGTAATAAATAGTAAGCCTTTCTCAGACATATGAACTATGTATGTATGTGTGCAATATAACGGTCACATTTCGAGCAATACATAAAATAATTTTTAATTTCTATTTAAAATTTTTTTAATTGTTAATGTTGTCATATATACATATATTTTTTATTATATATATGAGCCCAAAATCATATCCTTTGACCCAATGTTATTTTTGGTGAAATTTCTGAAACAAAGACTTCAATACTATGGATACGACAAATATCCTTTATTACATTATTTATCATATTATTTATTATATTATTTATCCTACAAATTGCCAATATAGTTGTATCCATAGTATGAAGTCTTTGTTGATCAAAAGTATAAAAACGTTAACGTTGTGTTCATTCATGAATATCTCTGTAAATTTTCTATGCTAGTAATTACATATAAATTGTTTGTTATTTATGAATATAATATGCGATCATACAGAGTGCTCCATTTCCTGTAACTGCTACACAACTTCGTTATTTTAAATGGAACACCCTGTATATTTGTACATTTTTGGACCAACCAATTACAACCAATATGGTACTTAAAACCCACCGTTGTGGAGATTTTTACCAGTGAAAAATATCATGATAACAGCGCTCTAAATAAGTTCTGAATAGCATTTAAACCAAGAGAGTTAGAGACTGCGAAATCCATTTTTTATAATTACTTCCAAAATCACAAAAGCCTTATGTATGTTTATGTCGTCATTAAACCTTATGTCGTTGGATTTTTCTTGACGATCTAAAATCCCAATAGATAATAAAATATGTTTCCGTTTAAGACAACTGAAAATGGCGGTCATGTATAAAAACAAGTGAATTAATTTGTTTACCTATTGCTGTAAAATATCCCATAATATGTCTAATTATAACATACAGAAATTCGTGCTCCTAGGATCAACCCTTTTCACATGACACCACCGTTTCCGGATATTTTAGTAATACTATACAAGATTAGTCAGCTAAAGTTGACACCTCCTTTATTTTTCTTAATTTTCATCGAATCTAAAAATTTAATTTCATCGAAATTAAAAAAAAAGCCTTTTACACCCCGTTTTGAATGTTTCGAAGACTTGAACAGATTAAAAAAACTGATCAAATTGTAAGGCTGCAAAATATATATATATATATATATATATATTTTTAAAATGAACACCCTGTATTCATTTACAAAAAAATATTATCCGTATAAAAATGTATAAAAACAATTGAATTAATTTGTCTACCTATTGCTGTAAAATGTACAATAATACGAGTATATCTAATTATAACATACCAAAATTCGTTCTCCTAGGATCCACCCTTTTCACATAACACCACTGTTTCCGGATATGCTCTAGCAACACTGTACAAGGTTAGTCAGCTAAAGGACACCCCCTTTATTTCTCTTAATTTTCATCGAATCGAAAAATTCAAAAAGGGCTTTTACACCGTTTTGAATTTTTAGAATACTTGAACACATTTAAAAAAACTGCTCAAATTGTAGGGCTGCAAAAAATATATATACTATTTGTTTAAATTGAACACCCTGTATTTACAAAAAAAAATTTATCCGTAGTTTTTTATCACAAAAATGTATAATTACTTCAATTGTTTTTGAGATATATGTAATGTTTTTATACAGGTTGTCTCATAACTGTATTAAGACTTCTAAAGGGTGTGTTCTACAGATGACATTAAAACGGACATTCATATTTTTCGAATATGCAACAGTTATCCAAAAAAACTGACCAGTTTTATTATCCTGTTTAAACTGTGAATATGAATTACTAAAAACGCATAGAGCAGACATGTGTTACTCCAATATTCCTTTTAAAATCGCACTTTATTTGCAAAATATTTGGCATTCCAATGTAAGTTAATGAGTTAGTTCTTTGTAGTTCAATTTACTTTCTGTGCTGTTGCAATTTTTTTATGAAAATGAATGACGCGTTTAATAATCAAGAATCTGCGAACATACGTACATTCAGTATATGGTGAGTATCAAGGAAATTATGGCACACCCTGCAAATACCTATTGTATTTATTAAACAACAATGTATCTCCATTTATCTCTAAAACAGTTAACAAAGTAATCACACAATAACCATACGCTTTTGTGATCAGAAAACTATAAATAACAAGTTCAATTAAAAATACGGGGTGTACAATTTTTTTTTGCACACTTACATTTGGGTTTTTTTAAAATTTAAAAGAGTATCATAAAATTTCATAAAAAAAAAACATGTAAAATTATTTTTTAAATTTTTCGATTTGATGAAAATTAAGAGAAATAATGAGGTGGTGTTAAACTCTGTACATATACACGGTGGAGACTTTAACTGGAATATATTCGCTAGCGGGGTGGTGAATGATTTTTCAAAAAAATTCCCGAGACACATCAACTTTTAAATGTATTTACCTACATTTTGCAAGTAATATGAAAATATAGCCCTCCAGGGGTGGCTGAAACCACCCTCGACATGATTTTTTCAAATGCAACCCTATGGCTTGTGACCCCTCATTGTAAAGCTGGTGGAAAGAGGAATCCAACGCACTGATCAAATTTTAATTTTTAGTATGGGTTGTTAGTAGGGTTGCATACAATTAAAACAATTTAAAAATTAAATTTATTTTCAACGTAACAATTGTTCTAAATGTGCACCATTCACTTGTTGGCAGCATCCCAGTCTGTGGTAGGTTTCATCCCTTACATTATGCAACATTTGCGGTGTTATTTTTCCGATTTCCTCTCTTATCCTTTCCTGCAGATCTGCTATGTTGTTGGGTTTCTGAATGTAAACCCTACTTTTAAGATGTCCCCACAAAAAGAAATCCAGTGGTGTAAGATCTGGAGATCTTGCTGGCCACTCAATATTACCTCGCCTCCCAATCCACCTACCGGGAAAAATTCTGTCCAGATACTGACGAACAACGGCAGCATAGTGTGGTGGGGCCCAATCTTGCTGAAACCATAACCTCTCGTCGGTCAAGTTAGGGTTTAAGGGGGTTTGGAAATAAATGACATAGCACTGGCATTAGTTCGTGCTGGAGTAAACGCAAGTATCTTGCTCCATTAAGAGTGTCATCAAAGAAAAATGGTCCTACAATTCTATCTTGTATTATTCCGGCCCACACATTAGTTTTCTGTGGGCGCTGAGTATGAAGGTCCCTCATCCAATGGGGGTTCTCTTCAGCCCAGTAACGACAATTTTGGCGATTTACGTGCCCATTTAATGTAAAAGTAGCCTCGTCAGAGAAAACTATCCACTCTAAAGATAACTGGTTTTGATCAATACAAGTTATCAATAAATCTCAAAATTCCACTCGTCGATCTGGAACATCTTCAAGTAGCTCTTGAACAGCTTGCATTTTATATGGGCGTTTTTTTCTCATATTTAAGTATTTTTAAAACTGTTTTGTGATTAAGATTATTATCACGGACCAGTTGACGGGCTGGAGTGATTGGATTTTCTTCTAGAGCAAGCAACAAATTCAACTTCGTGTCGTCATCAACAACAGCCTGCCTCTTACTCGGTACTTTCCTGACATGACCCATCTCTCGATATTGTGCCTCAATTTTACTAATGGTACCTTGATTTAGTGGTGGCAAGTCAGGATGCGTTTCTCGAAACAAGCGAACAACTTCGCATTGAGTTCGCGCCCTATCACCATATCCAATCATCATCAAAATTTCGATTTTTAGTGATTCAGTTAAATAAGACATTTTCACAAATTTGAAAAAACACTTCGTTCCAAACTCTGAATACAGCATACAAACTAAATTACTCTTTGCGGCCGTGTAAAAACACTAGCAAAAAATAACAAATATCAGGTGTGGCAAAAAATTGCTTGGAATTTTTTGTGGGGACATATGAAAAGTAAGGTTTACATTCCAAAACTAAACAACACACATTTTGAGTACGAAATTGTTGCGTTAAAAATAAATTAAACTATAAAATTACGTTTAAATTGTATGCAACCCTACAAACATACTAAAAATTAAAATTTGATCAGTGCGTTGGATTCCTCTTTCCACCAACTTTACAATGAGGGGTCACAAGCCATAGGGTTGCATTTGAAAAAATCATGTCGAGGGTGGTTTCAGCCACCCCTGAAGGGCTATATTTTTCACATTACTTGCAAAATGTAGGTAAATACATTTAAAAGTTGACGTGTCTCGGGAATTTTTTTGAAAAATCATTCACCACCCCGCTAGCGAATATATTCCAGTTGTCTCCACCGTGTATATTATTATTACTTCCATTACACAGGTGGGCATTGCCTACCGCCTAGGGCCGGCAATACTTGGCTTTATAACTGTAAATACCCGTAAATACCCCAAGAAGAACCATTGCGTAGATTTCAAACTCCGTCGAGCATAATTAAGAACCAACTGCGACTGTGCTTGTCCTCTTATTAGTGAGTGTAAACGTAATACTTAGGAATAATAATAACGAGGAGAAATATGAATATTCTGCATAATAATTACCTGCAGCGCAGATCCCAAGAATCCAGAAATTGCCCTCGTGACATTAACGGCGGCCGTGATTAGGTTGCTCCTAATCATGGGGTCGGAGCCGCCGTTGTCGACCCCCGTCACCGGCCGCAATCTCAGCGGGGGCAGCGAGGGCCTGGGCTTCGCGCTGGTCACGTCCTCGATCTCCTCCACGGAATCGTCCAGCGCGTTGCTGACGCTGACCGGCGCCAGCGTCGTAGTGGTGCGCGGCTTCTTCCTCGTCGTGCTCGTCTTCCTCGAGGTGGCGCCGTTCTGACTGTTAGTCAACACCTGGACGGCATCGTCGGTGTTCAGCAGGTTCTGCAGGCTCTTGATCTGCGTGAAGTCGATGGCGTCCACGTTGGAGGGGTCCTTCTGGGCGGTCTCCAACTGCTGGATGAGCTTCTTTATATCGTCCTGGGACAAGGAGTTGGGCGACGTTTGCGCAGGAGCCGCCGTCACTACGGGTGTCAAGCGCGTGGGGGAGTTGGCCAGCAGCTCTTGGTCTACCGGAGGTTTCTTGGGCTTCTGGGGCTTCTGCGACTTCCTGGGTCTCCTGGTGGTGGTGGTGGTTTGTTGGGGCGAGAGGACGTTGAGAAGCCAGTTGAGGCCTTGGATTAGTCGACGTGGTCGTTGTGTCGTCGTCGTTTTTGGCCTCCTGGTTGTCGTGCTCTCAGTAAATACACCCTGCAGTCAGATTGTCGTTAAATAATATGAGTAACACAAAACTATAAGCTCTTCAAGCAAAATCAATAGAGCCATAAAAAAACAATTGTTGTTGAATTAAGTTAATAGTCAACCCTTCCTTCCTTGTTTTGAAAATTTAATATTTCAAGACTATTAAATTTTATATTTCAAGAACGTGAAACTATTTTTCTATTACGAAAGAACCAGAAAAAACTACGAAAACTGAAGAAAAGCCCATACTTTTACTGTATCGTCCTATTCTGATATAACTAGGACGAAAAATATTTGAAGGAAAGCCTGAAAAACTGAATCTCTAGGCTTGTTTAGTTCGACACATTCAGTTCTGTTAAAAAGTACAGACCAGTTAACAAAACGTTGGCAATGTGTTGGCAACATGTTGACATTGATACATGAACATGTAGCGTGTCAATTGGCAACAAGTTTATGTATATTCATCAGCATCGGACGGCAGGACATCAAAGAATTTATTGCCTGTTGTTTGAACCCATTTCAAACAAACACTCGCTCAGTCTGGACAGTGTTGTCAACAAGTGGAGTCGAACCACACTAGTCAGGTTTCATCACGCTTCTGTTAATTATAGTAAGTACGTTATTAGATGTGGATATTTTTACCATTTTTAAAATTTTAGAATGTAGTTCATTGCCAATATTTTGCAGTAAACATTATATACACCAAAGTGATGGTGGTAAATCTAATCGAAATGCAAAAGGTTGCTTCCGCATGTAGGACCGAGAAAACTAGGAGTGGAGCAACAAACTGGTACAACTTTAGAAGACAATATGTTATGGTTTGGAAACAATATGATGGGCTTTCACAACATCTCATTAATTAGATTTTATAAAGAAGTAAATGTCACAAAATACATATCAGTAAATATATTTTTGTTTGGGCATCGATTATAATAACAACACCACTAAAATCAGCACTAGCACCAAGAGCAGGATTAATTAATTTTATTTTTACTTGAAGAATACATTTAGTTTGCTTTACTTTACATTTTATTTGACATTTACTTATATTTAAGGTAAGTTAAGGTAGGTAGGTTAGGTTAACAATGTTGCGAGTTTAAACCAAAACAAGTTGCGTCTCCAAAACCAAACAACTCAGTTTTGAAGTAAAAATGAAACTGACTACTGCTGCTTGCACAAGTAGTACATCCGTCATAATAGCTTCTCATGTCCAAACATGATATTTAGTGATTTATTTACATGTATTTTGTGACATTTCCTTCTTTATAAAACACAACTAATAAGATATTTTCCATCATAAAGCTTGCCTATATTGTATCCAAGCCATATATTGATTGACTTCCAAAGTTGTACAAATTCCACTTATATTTTTTCTCACCAACTTTCTTCCATTTCCTGCTACACTGAATTTTTAAGGAGTTAATTTTTCTGAATATTTGATCCACATTTGGTTTAGTGCGACATTTCATGATATTTGAAGTACTGTCTCGATATCGTTGTAAGTTTCATGATGCACGATCAGCTTTCAGCATTTCAATACCATGTTTTCTGCAAAATATAGGGAATGAAATACGCTGTAATATTTTAAAAACTATAATAAAAACATGCACAAATAATAACGTACCTACTGATGTAATAGGAACGTGATGAAACCACATTAGTATGATTCGATACCATTTATTGACAATGTCCAAAATGAGCGGCTCCAAAATGAGTTTTCCAATGGAAACATAGATACAAGCAACAGAACACAAATGTATTTGATGTCATGCCTCCTGATGTCTCGAGTCTCCATCAACTTGTTAGTTGTTGATATTTATTAAAGCTTTTACCGCTTCTTTATCTCAATTTTTGCGTGTTGTTTGTGTTATTATCTACTACTCACAGACTGTTTGATCTGATCCGCCAAACTCTTAGGAGTAGAGGGGGCGATTCCCTGTTCTTTTAATATTGCCGCGAGGATGGCATCGGTAGATTTCCCATAGGAAGAAGTCGTCGGAGTTGTAGCTATATCTAAGCCACTTATATTGTACTGCCTAAGAACGTCTTCTATAGAAAATGTACTCTTTTTAGGTGTTTGAATTGCACCGAGCGATTCCAACTGATCCTGTATCGACTTTGGTCTTCTCGTAGTTGTTGTGGTTGTTGTAGTCGTGGTGGTGGTGGTTTGTTCTTTATTTCTTTCTACGGCCAACTGAACCACCTGAAATGCGATATCAACCAGTACAGTCAATAGGAAATCGTTTGATATGTGTTTTAAAACCTGCGAGAAACATTTTATTGAATGTTTTTGTTTTTCGTTTACAATTTGAAACCTCACAGAGAGCTCAAAACTATATGTTACATACCGAATTTTTCTATTATCTTCAAATCCAACTAAGATATCAACTCGAAGTGGCAAAATCCACACTTATTCTATAAAAATAAGAATGTTAGCTGCCAGTTATCTTGCAGCACCAAGTCAAGCATGATATAGAAGAGAATTAAATGAAACGAAAGTTGTCATCATATGAAAAAATATTATTATTAGATTTGTTCGCATTTGATGATGTGTTGCAGTGCATATTTTAAATATGTATGTATATTATTTTGTTCTCAAATGGGGTTATGGCGTTATATTGCTTGTACGGCAAATTTAACATTTGAAACAAAAATTTGAGAGAAATAGAATTTCTTACAGAATTATGAGATACATTTTAAGAGGAACTAAAAGAGAATAACTAATATAAAATATACAAAAAATGGTAATAATAATACATAATATGTACATAAAAAAATGAACTCTTTCTCTAAACTAAAAATGTAATTTGTTACTCCATTGGAAAAGAGGGTCGTATCTTAAAGTGAATTAAAACATCCTTACGGTGTGTGGTGTTATGGGTTTTTAGGAAATATGAATTTAAATATCAATCTGGTAAGCCTCTGCTCTATCAATTTTATACCTTTTTAATCTAGAAAAATATAGATACGCTGGATATAAAAGTAGAAAATCCGTCGTCTCATGGGCATTCCAATTATGATTAATACTTTAATTACAATATAATAGTTAAGTAAATTATATTGTATCCTGCTGAATAATCATAGGATCCTACCTTTCAATGAGAGTTTATGATGTTTATGCCAGTCATATGTACATTATATATACGAATAATACTTGTATACTAGCTATTATAGAGTTGCAACTGTCTAAATAAATTTAACTACTCTTAGTAGCCATTTTACTACATTTATATACATATCAATCTAATTAATTTAACTAGTCAAATCGGTTAGCCTAGTTACTTCCTAGATATTTCAACACAGTCCGTTGAAATATGCTGGTCTACTTTTCATTTATACATACTTTACACTGTCGAATATTTGAATATTGCATTATCTTTATGTACCTAGGTAGATAAAAAAACATACACACAGCAAACGGAAACGTACTTTTTTCGAAACGACAACGAAAACTCACCCTGTTCGCCAAATCATTGCTTTCCTTTTTCCCTCCATTCCTGTTACCGCCGAAATTCTAAAAATATAATACGTCAAATATGTAATTTAAAAAAAAAAACATCTCAGCGATGCTCATTCACCGACCACACTCGAATCAACTCACCAAGCTCGTTAAAAATGAGAGTTGTTGTAGCAATGCAGCTTGTTCCTTTTCCAGTTGCGCTAGCGTTTCCAAGTCTTTCTTCTGCTGTTCTGTCAGTTGTTTCAATTTCGGCGTCGTCGAACTAATAGGTACAGAAGAAACTTCGTTTATCTCATCATCCGCAATTTCAATCGGTACACTTCTCCTCGTAGAAGAAGCAAATGCTCTAGTCGATGGCGGTTCGGTAATTATTCTTGGCCTAGTAGTTGTCGTAGGCGCAGGTGTTGTAGTTGTTGTGCTCGGCGTTGTAGTTGTTGTTGGAGCAGGTGTTGTGGTACTAGTAGTTGTAGTTGTTGTTGTTGGAGCAGGTGTTGTGGTACTAGTAGTTGTAGTTGTTGTTGCAGTAGTGGTTGTCGTAGGTGTGGTAGTAGTTGTTGTAGGCGTAGTACTTGTAGTTGTTGCTAACGTGGTTGTAGTAGTTGTTGACGTTGTTGTAGTGGTGGGCTCTGCTGTAGTTGAAGGCCTCCTAGTTACCGTCGTTGTGACGTCATCATCATCGTCGCCTATATCGTTGAGGCTAATTATTCCCCTCCTTGGTGCTAGAATTGTGGTGGGTTGCGCAGTGCTAGCAGAAAAGGCAACCGTTTCGCTCTGTGCTGTTGTCGTAGGAATGCCTGTAGTGGTCTGTGGTTCAGGCGTTACCCTCAAAATATTAGGGAACAGCGTGGTTAAGAACGTAGAGAATGTTGGGAAAGTGGGGAAGAACGTCGCTGTTGGAAATTCTGTTACGCTAGTGCTAGAAGTTGGAGTAACACTTAAAACTGTTTCCGTTGGGGTCATCGTCAATCTTGGCGTGGCTAAATTCCTCGTGGAAGGCACCGTTGTTGTTGTTGTTGTTGTTATTGTTGTTGTCATGCTAGTGGTAGTTGGAGCTTGAGTCGTGGTTGTTGGTGGTGGAGTAGTATTCTCCAGTATCCTGTTGGAGAGGGGTATAGGTGCAAATGTTGGTGCGTTGGTCTCAACCTGAAGAAATAAGGGATGAGGTAACTCTGCACTTAAAGCTCCTATAAGCCAAAGTATGTACTAACACTCTCAATATACTCATTTTTCTTAGATACCTGTGCTGTTGTTGCTTCCGCAGGAGTCACAGTAAACACCGACTCAGTGGTATCCATTGTTTGAACAATATTTTCAGCAGACGTCGTCACTATGGCTGTCGGTGTAGTGGCAATAGTTTTTAATGGTGGCGCTGCCTGTGTGGAAGTTATAGTTGTTACCACAGAGGGTGATTCAGTAGTTGTAACATTCTAAAAAAATTCAAATACGTTATAAGCTTTCAGAAACCAAATTGAATTCCTCACTCTGCTGTTAGAAATTTTAATGTTTTACAATCTACCATGACCAACACCATACTTAACGACTAGAGAACGTGAAACTTTAAACATGTATGATTAAAGCTTAAATATGTCTCTTCTCGTCTAGTATAGCATGTTACCAATGAAGGTTGACCATGACTGGAAAAAACACTACAAACGCTATCCTGCTCTTTTAAATACATTGTTTTTAAATTTACAACTAATTAGTAAATTGTTTTTGATATACATAGGTATACACACAAAGGAAGGATGAAATATGTATAACGTATTATACAAGGAAGAAATAAAACGTTTAGGTAGTGTTTTATTTGTTGTTTTGAGTGTTTTATGGTTTTATGTCAACTGGAACCCAAGTGCCTACTTTGTTAATTGAGGAGAAGTGGATATGTTAAAATGTAAAGGTAAAAAGAGTAGTGTGCATGTTCATAATGACTATGTAATAAATCCTTGTAAATGCTCCAAAAATTTTCTGTTGTGATTATATAAGAACCAAAAATCAAAAGCAGTTATAATGCAATATCGTTGAGTTTATTTTAAAATTTTTGTGTCTAACTTATTTTCACTATAACAACAGCAATATCAAGAAAATTTAAATATTTCTGGACAATAGAAGAATTAATTTGCTTTTAGATTTGCTCTTTTATTATTTACAGAATACAACATATATGTGTGTATGCTAATTCCTTGTGCATAGGGTTAGACTATAACAACTTTAGCATATTTGCATTAAAGCATGCAAATAATAGCATTGTCCAGGGTATAAAATTTAACACAAAACATTTGCTCATTCGTACAAAATATAATTTGACTATTAAAACGACTAAACTTTGTGCATTAAAAAAGAATCAAAATAATGTAATTTTAGAAAATAGTATTTTATATATCTTGTAAATCAACTAATTTTAAACTGTCAAACCATAAAATTTTACTAAAAAATGTAACGGTAAAAAAATTTTTGACTGACCTAGTAAAAAAATCACAATATTTTCTTGAAAAGGTATAAACAGATATATAATGCAAATGTTTTGCGTTTAAGAATCTGGGAGAGGTTTAGGAATAATCTCAATTAAAAGCTTTTCTACAACTGGTCAACATTTAGTCAGTCAGTAACGTAAAATGTTTAGTTTTGTGAGAAACCAAAATGTTCCCTTGCCTTATCTAAATCGTCGGTTGGTCCAGTTACTGGTTTCCATCTAAACACAACGTTGTCGTTTTTACTTTTCTTTAACAAGTCTTGAATATTTAGCACTTGATTGTACTGTCAAAAATGAGAAAAATGCATTTTAAAAATGGATAGGAGCGAACAGCGAAGCGTCATAGTATCAGCATTCGTTTTTTGTGATTTTTTCAAACATCTGTTTAAAGAAAATAATTGTCCATTGTTTCCACAAATCATCTCACCACTGTTTTATATTTAGTATAAATATTTGTGGTCCATGAAAGTATTTCCCCAGTTTTGACATAAAACAGAATATATGACACTGTTTTATGTCGAAATACAAGGAATATTCTCAGAATATATGACACAGAATATTCCTTGTATTTCGAGATTTCATTAACAGAAGTAGTGGTAAACTATCTTCTTCATAAAAAATGTGAAATTTGAGATATTGTAAAGGATCAAAGGATGAGTGTTCCTATATCCACTGAAAGTATTTTATAGATCTTTCATAAAAACGAATGTTGATAACAAAAGCGGAAGCTTCGAGAACTTTTTATAAATCTTTAAAGTATAGTTCGTTTAACGTATTGTTTTTTTATTCAGTAACCTATGTATGTATTTACATCCACATATACGATGGCAAATTAGGAAAGATGTATTATATACTAGTGATATTAAAACTAATTGCAGATAATGCTTTTGAAAAAAACACTGCTAGTCATTGCTTATTCTAAAGTCATAGGGCTAGAAGAAGCTTGGTGTATTATACCAGTAATTCACATTTGTTTGTTTGACACATAAAAATAAAGACGACTCATGTTAAGAGAGACGCCTACAAGAACAGTCAACTACAGAGGCAACATCAATAAATCAATAAATGTCGGCATTCAAGCGGCAACGCACTGTCCAGTAGTAACTAGGGATGGGCACATTTTTAAAAACATCGATGTTCAACATCGGTACCTACTATCGATGGTAGTAAAAACATCAGCTAGAAAACATCGATGTTGTGAAACATCGATGTTTCAAAATAATATACCGAGTGTAACAGGATCATGGTACACCCCCCTTTTCTCCTTTAGTTTTCAAGATAATTGACTGAAATTTGGGATATCCTATATACATAATAAGCGACACTATCTGACATACAAGTGATTTTTTTCCACTTCCGGTTTCGCCGGAAGTGACACTAACTTTCGATTTTTTAAATAGAATACCCTGTATATTATTGCATTTATGAATCCTGCATAATTTTCTGAATCCAACGATACCAAATAAGTGACATTTAAAACGTCAATATTTTTTACAATAATAATTTTTAGTTTTCCATTTAAGTGGGCCATGACGGTTCCGATTTAGTATAAATGACCCATGTAATGCTACAAAAAAACAAAATCCCGTCAAAAATACTAAATTATGTGATTTATGAGCAAATTAAGTCCATCAAAATTGTTTTTGGAGCAGAACTCAATTTTTTCAAATGTAACCATATTGGTACCGTAGTACCATTTATTATTACTATTAATAAGTGATTTATTTTTATGTCGTATTAATATGTGCGATAAATACAAACAAAATTACAGCTAAGAGAAATGATTTGATGAACTTTATTTGCTCATAAATCACATAATTTAGTATTTTCGACGGGATTTTTGATCTTTTGTAGCATTACATGGGTCATTTAAAATAAATCGGAACCATCATGGCCCACTTAAATGGAAAACTAAAAATTAAAATTGTAAAAAATATTGACGTTTGAAATTTCACTTATTTAGTATCGTTGGATTCAGATAATTATGCAGAATTCAAAAATGCAATAATATAAAGGGAGTTCCATTTAAAAATCGGAAGTTAGTGTCACTTCCGGCGAAACCGGAAGTGGAAAATAATCACTTGTATGTCAGACAGTGCCTTTATTACGTATATAGGATATCCCAAATTTCAATTAACTATCTTGAAAACTAAAGGATAAAAGGGGTGTACCATAATCCTGTTACACCCAGTATAAAGTGACTTTAATTTTTATGTTCTCTGAAAAAAGTGTATAGTTTTGTAGAAGTAGAAACTAGAAAATGTGCCTACAGATATCGGCTTACTGTCGTTTAATAAATGAGATCTTTGCTGGAATTTAATACTTTCTGCCTTGATGGATATATGTCGCGTAAGCCACAATGTACAAAGAGTAAAACGAATCAGTTATATATTTTTTCGTTTTTTTAGCAACTTAAAAATGTTCGTACTGAAATATTAAATGATATTTGTGGGATACGTATTACTTATCGATGTTTCGATGTTTACAAGAAACATCAATGTTGAAAATATAACATCGAAATTAAAACATCGATGTTTTAAACATCGATGTTCAGTGGAAAACATCGATGTTTTAAACATCGATGTTCAGTGGAAAACATCGATATTTCATAAACATCGATGTTAGGTGCCCATCCCTAGTTGTAACTGTGTCCCGCATTGTTTACAAAATGATATACGACTCAGGCATTTCATGCTAAAGCTCCTTCTAGTTCTACGATTTCGTTGGTTTATTCTTACTTCTTAAAGTGTTTTTCTTTGTATGTTTAACATAAACATATGTTGCTATCGTTCTGCTTTCTAAAGATTACATATTCACAGGGTGATTCCTAAGTTAAGACATATCGACACGATATTTCTAACAGAGCATACCCCACATTTTATTGAAATTTGGTTTATGGTTATGTCCACACGTAAAAAGTTCTAATATCGTAACTAAAGGTAGGTTCATGCAGATATTTTTAGTAATAAGAATAAGAATAGTAATAAGAATAAAAGTTAAACCTTCGTTTTATTAATGACCCAGTTCATGCAGTAAATCCTTATTTTTAAAATTATTACTAAAAATTATATTTACTGCATGAACTGTGTCATTATAAAACGAAGGTTTAACTTTTATTCTTATTACTATTCTTATTCTTATTACTAAAAAATTCTGCATGAACCCACCATAACACTCAACTATAAACAATTAAATTGCGCATAAGTTCCTCATAATGAAAAAATATGCGTTTTGACATCATTCCTTCAAATAATATGTTTTTAGTCCCTTCTGAAAAAGTTGGCCCCTGGGGGTTACGTCTTGTTAGAAATAAGATATAGATATTTTTTAACAGCATATAGAACTATTGAAAACTAACATTTTTCCAAAAAAGTATTAATTTCCAAACTAGAATTTATCCGGTCCTGCTTTAAATTTAAAGAAAATATTGAACATCGTAATTCTAAATATAAAATCGTTTACGATAAAAAATATTATGAATAAACGATTCACAAAAAAGCAATAAACATTAAGTATGTTTTAGTAGTTATCACTTGCGTCCATAGAATATAAGTTGATAAAGGAAATTTTTTGGGGATATACAAGCACTAATTTTTGCAGAGGTTTCGTCTAATGTACTCAGAATTCTTCAGGGCTTAATTCCTTCTCAGGGTTAAAAATTAGTGCTTCTATATTTTCCAATATCCCCAAGAAATTTCCTTTGTCAAATTAAGTATGTGTTTCTACTGTGTTTCGAATGTTACCTTTCTTTTAAATTATATATTACTTATAAATAGTTCCACATGCCGTTAAAAAATATGAATCAATTTAGCAATCACCCTGGATAAATGAATATAGTACATTTATGAAAACTATTTGATCATTATACTATTATAATGCATACTTCACTGAAATATATAATACACCTTTTTCGAGAAAAGAGAAATTATATTATTTATCTTATAATTCTCATAAAACTCCCATAATTCGTTAGAATTATTCGTTGTGCTGTGCTGTGTTGTGAAATTAAATTCAATTCTGCAAATACTGTAATATTAAAAAAAAACTTTTTGAAATAATCTAGTTTTCTTAATACCGTGCTTGTATGTGTTTTGTAAAAGTTTTAATCTTCTCCTGAAGGTGCCAACTTAGTTGGCGAAACGTGAGTCGAGAAAAGTATAGTAGTTCGGTGTTTCGTGGAAAACGTCTAGTTTTTTATCTCCGGTCATCTCAAATGAGAGTCGTCAATGAGAAAGATATTCGGTTCAAATGTTGTTCGTGTGTTCCTACGTTTCGAATGTCGTTCTGCTATGATGGCATCAAATGCTTCCAGGGACTTGGTCGGATCAACAGAGAGAACCAAACAAACCCAAGATACGTTTCATGGAAATATTCTGGTAATATTCCTTACCACCGTCTTACTTACTTACAGTGCCCTGGGCGCAGAAAAATTGAATATTCGATAGGAGACTTTAAAACGCTCAAAGACCTAAAGGATTCGAATTAGAACATTGCAACGATGGAGCTTCTTAACCGTCCCTTAATGCCCTACAATTCTAGATAGGTTTTGATCTGTCTCTATTGTAGACCATTTTCATAAGAAATTGGGCATAGTTATTTAGGACCTGACTGTATGTAAAACTTAATATATAGTAACCAATGAAACAACACACACTCAAACATTTTTTATGAAACTGAATTACTACATTTTCACTTAACGGGAAGATTAAAACACACCGTCTTAATCATCTCGTGATGAGGCCAACACGGCTGGCATAATACGCGGTGACTGTAAACGTATGATCCTGTTTAAGTATGTGTTGTTTTTGTTTCTACGCCGAAGGTTTATTCAATCGTTTAAATAGTTTTCTTTACATATTTTATTATAATTTCTCTTTTCTGCGATATCTATATTTATATACATAAAATCCTTCACCAGTGCTGTGTTCCTTGTGCCTTACCTTGTCAACCTGTAGTGTTTGGTAATTCGTGTTTGTAATCGTGTTGGTATTGGTGCTGTTTATTATATTATTAAATGCTTCTAACGTTCTTCCATTTAACAACTCGGATAGCGTAGGCAGCGTCGGACTAGGTGTCTGAGTACTACTTTCTAAAGTAGTACTTGAAACACTTGTTGCTAAGGAACTATCTGCCAGGTTACTAACCAGTGTGGTTGTAGATGAGTTAGTAATCTGAACTACGGTAGTACTTGGTACAGTACTGGGTGCGGTGGTACTATCTACGCCTGAGCTAATTCTACTTTCGGGAGCCATACTACTACCAGTACTAACGAGTTGTGCACTTTGTGCGGTACTACTGCCGGTAGTGGTAGTACTTGGCGTAGTACTACTGGTAGTACTTGCAGTATTCGCACCGATACTGGTTTCAGGGGCATTACTCGTACTAATGATAGTATCTAAAGACAATGGATTTGGCTCTATTGATGGTATCGTGTTTTGGTCAACCTATAAAAAATTTATAAAAGTACGTTTGGTAAACTGTTTCGAGAAATAAAATTTTAGTTCCCCGTTAATTATGATAATTGTAGCAGTTGATGTTATGAACTATTTAATAAAATAGAGAAATGGTAACATAAATGAAATATAGAGTCTGCAGTATAATAATGAAATATATCAAAATCCAAATTCTACGTGAAATCAACACATGTACTACATAAATCTGTATATAATATACTTTAGCGTGTGTTTGTTTTTAGGTGTGAATATAATTGCATTCTAGTAATTACACAGCACCACAAAAAAAAGTGAAATGTACCTCTGACCAAACTTGATGGATTATATGTTTTTGGAGTCGCTGAATCCTAAGTCCGTTTTGCCCCATTATGTCACTTTTTTTATCCTCAATAAACTGCGGAAAAATGGCAAAAAATGACAAAAAATACTAAAAGAACCCAATCAAACCTCATAACC
Organism: Aromia moschata; assembly: GCA_029963805.1. Taxonomy (NCBI): domain Eukaryota; kingdom Metazoa; phylum Arthropoda; class Insecta; order Coleoptera; family Cerambycidae; genus Aromia; species Aromia moschata. The sequence goes on from JAPWTK010000214.1 coordinate 492,121, forward strand.
CAATACTTCATTAACTCCGTACCTCTAATCCCATAGCCCTCATAATCAATAAGCCCCAAAGACCCCAATTAACCATATAACCTCAAACCAAAGTTGTGCAGTCATCTAAAACGGATATTTTAGCCATACACGTAAAAAAAATGGTCGAAAAATCTCTTCATAAATGGTCTAAAAATGGAGGATTTCTACCAGGGCAAACTGCAGGCCAAACCCCTAATTACCCAATAACCCAATGGCCCCATTTTACATACAAGTTAATAACTTCTAAATGCCGCACGGGAGACTGACACCCCGAATCTCAGACTCATCCGTGCCTGGAATTAGGTAGCTGAGCCAAAGCAAAGGCCAGAACCTCATCAACCCACAATAACACTACGACATTATAGTGCTTGATTCTTGTGAATCCCTTTGCCTCTTATGTTTCGGAGTTCTCGATTAACATGAGTTCTTTATTCTTTCACAGCTCGTAGTACTTCGGTAAATTTAGCCGTTCACGACTTCTGAATTAGATAGAAGATTTAGTAAATATTACACACACTATATACATATGTATGTACGTACGTATGTATGTACGTATGTATGTTCGTGTGTACGTTCATGTGTACGCAGACTTTAATGGGTTATAACTTGCGTTGTAATGATCGAATCGAGATGAAATTCGATCATTTATAAATATTGGTGCTCGGAAGTATTCCTTACAGTTATATTTTAGGAGGGACCCGATGGATTACGGGGTAGTTAGGATTTAAAACTTAAATTTCGTTTGGCCCACCATAAGTGCATTTTTATTTTTCGTATTTCGATGAAAATTGACATGCACATTACAACTAATGTGGTTTCAAGTGCTATTGAATTTGGTCGCGATCGGACTAATAGCGTGGGGGTTATTGTTAATGTCACTACTTTTGGTACAAATAATTTATACAAACATCTCGGGCAATGATTCTTGAAGGTTTCATTCACCATTCGTATAAAAGGGATGCCAACTGTCACCACGATTTTGAATTTTCTAAATTTAGCGATCTAAGAACACACTAGATACCAATATTCAGAGAATAATTGGAGACAGATTGCAAAATTGTGGATCTAGACAATAATTCTTTAAACTTTATTCACTACTCACATGAATGCGACGCCATTTGGAAACGAGAAAGTGTGAATCTCTAAATCTGTTATTTTGAGTTTTGAAAATCAGCTAGTATACTCTTAACCAACAATCCAAAAAATTCTTTGGTACAAAGATTAAGCGAAATGTGTTAACTGAAACAGTGAATAGATGTTTGCACAATATCATTTGTCACATATTTGAAATATTTAAAAAAAATCCCCCCTTTGCCGAAGTACAAAAATCTATATTTTGCATTTTTTGGAGAAAAAAAGGAAATCGGAAAAATTGGAATCGAAAAATTTGAAAAAAAAATTCTTAATTTTGTAGCATCCTGTTTTATTGGCATGGAATACGATGACGTTTGTCAATCAATCATGCGGTATTTCGAAGTTAATTTCGAATTAACTTATAAAATGGGGCCATTGGGTTAATGGGTTATTAGGGGTCTGGCCTGCAGTTTGCCATAGTAGAAATCTTCCATTTTTCTATCATTTATGAAGCGGCCATTTTTCCACCATTTTTTTGGCCATTTATAGTTAAAATACCGGTTTTGGATGATTGCACAACTTTGGTTTGAGGTTATATGTTTAATTGGGGTTTTTGGGGCTTATTGATTGTAAGGGCTGTGGTATTAAAGGTATGAAGTTATTGAAGTATTGGGTTATGAGGTTTGATTGTCTGGGTTCTAGAGTATTTTTGTCATTTTTTTGCCATTTTTGCGCAGCTTATTTGGGATAAAAGAATATTGACGTGATGGGGCAAAACGGGCTTCGGATTCGGTTTCAGCGACCCCAAAAACATGAACTCCGCTAAGTTTGGTCAGAGGTACATTTCACTTTTTTGTGGTGCTGTGTTATCGATACACTGAATAGAGACCACCATAAAAATATTTGTAAAGAAATAAACTAATTAACAGTACTAGCTTGTGAGAAATAATGTATATATTTACAATTTGGCATACTTTTAAAGTCTATATACCTAATGAATATGTACAAATTAATAGGATAGGAAAAATTAACAGAATTATTGAATACTACAGTATATTACACTGATCTCCTGTGTTACAGTTACACCGGTTTAAGACAACCATTTCTGTATTTTCTTGTCACTGGATCCAATGAAAAACAAAACATACGCACAGTGATTGCTTGGATTAGCGTGCAGAACCCATCACCAATCAGCGAAACACACACACATATATTTACATTAATTATTTATTATTTACAACAAACTAAAATTGTGCAAAAACGTGGAAAGCCATATGTGCAAACGAATAACACAAAATGAACTGGACTCCAGTGACCTGGGGATGGTGAAGCCGAGAAGCTCCTCAACCAAAAAGTTATTGACTGTGAATACCGTTTCGACATTTATACTATCCTCTGAACTTCCAGGGTCGTTTGTTACTTGGTTACTGGTTATTTCTGGCAAGGGTGGAGGGTTTTCGCGAATATCGAATCCTCTTACCCTTATTATTTGTTCCATCGGAACAAGGGTACCATTTGGAAACTTTCTAACTACTGTGTTGTTAGGGTAAAACCCAACTACGACATATGGAACTTCTTTATTCGGTATAGTAGGAGGTTTTTTACGCAATATGGTGTTGTTATTTAGCACAGCGAAAACGAAATAGTCAGGAGTTGTTGAAGTGGTAGTGGAAGGGGTGGAAACGTCTAGACTGTTCTGGACCGGCTCGGCGACGATATTCAAGAGTCTTCCAGAACGGTTGGACAGCGAGATATTATTTGATTCATTAGCACTAGTTTGATTAGATATATCAGTCATGGAAATATTATCGGTACTGGGAGGGGAAGAAGTATTATTTTCAACAGGACCACTTTGAACAGTACTTCCTTCGGCACCACCATCTTGTTCACTATCGCTAGAAACTATAGTCGCTTGGACATCATCTGTGACAATATCTGTTGCGGCTTCAGTTTCTTGCATCGTATTAACCTGAGTAGCAGTCTCTTGAGTGGTACCGACTTCAGTAGCACTATTTGCGTCTGTGCTAGGTTTAGTTACATCCTCTTCAGGCGTTATCGTCTGCATTGTAATAAATTCCACAGACTTGTCAACAGAGATTCTTTGAGCAACGCCACCACTCGAGGTAGTACTGCTCTCGTCGGTAAAAGATTCATCCGATTGATTATTATCATTTTGAACATTATCTACGCCAGCACTACCGACATTAGAAACAGTAGAGGCGGAATTGGTTTCGGTCGTTCCAGATTCAGTGGTGGTGCTTTCGGTAGTAGCTGTCGTCTCGAAATTGGATCGCCCGGCGATACTAATCGTAGAGAAAGTATCGCCATCGGGAGTTACTGAATTAGAAATATCATTAGCAGAAAATATAGAGACACTTCCTGGACTTACTTCGAAATTTTGTAATGTCGGAAAAGTGGAGAGAAATGTGAATAATGTATCAGTGTCGGTGGTAGCTGTTAGACCCACTTCCGTTGTGGATGGAAACGTATTTGGTGTAGATTCCATCAAAGAACTGGTAATGGCTGAATCTAGGGATAGCGGATTGGCACTAACCCCCGAATCATCGAATGTAGTAGCAGAATTCATAGTGCTCGGCATTATTCCTTCGCCGTTTATGGTAGCTGAAGGTGCTGTGGACGGGATATCGTTCGAAGGTACTGTTGTCTGTACAGTAGCCTCAGTTACTGTAGGCATAGTTGAACCGACAGTTTCCATTGATGTGATACCTTCAGTTTGCATTGTTAATGTTGCAGAGGGTGTTTCTGTGGTTTGTGTTGTGGGAAGTGTGGATGTGGTAACAGGTGTTTGAGGTTCAGAAGTAGCTTGTAGTTCTGCCAGTCTGCCTTCAATTGCCACGGATGAAGTCGTATCATCTTTTTCTCTCGAAGAAATCGAATTCTCCAGTGCAGAAGTAAATAGTTTAGGAGTGGAATCATCTGAAGTAGTAAAAGATTCAGTGAAGACAGTCATAGAAGAAGGTGCTGTAACAGCGGTAGTAACAGGCACATCAGAACTAGCAGGAGGCTGAGAAGTAACTATAGTAGAAGATTCAGAAGTAGTCGGAGGAGGGAAAGACGACGTATCGCTAACTGTTAAAGAATTAGGTTCCAAGTTTGTGCCAGTAACAAAACTGGAAGGTTTTGGAGTAACTACAACCAGCCTCTCTGGAGACTCTGTCGTGGAAACTAACCCATTAAGGAGAGCCAATAACTTGCCGATCGTACGCTTTTGTAACACTTGATCATCGGAGATTTCGTCCAGTACTTTCAGTGGATCTATAGAAGTGCTAAAATGTGCAGGGAGTGTAGTTCTACTGGTGGAAGACTTAGTCACTCTAGATACAGGCGTGGTTGGAGGGGAACTAATAGTATTAAAATCTTTACCTACTTGATTTGAATTTGTATCGTCAGTGGCCTGTATAGCAGATAGAGAACTGAGTATTCTCTCTATGATTGTTGTGGGATTTTCAGTGGTAAAAGCGACTGTGCCAGCCGGGTAGGTGTGAGTCTCGTCCGTCTTCGTCTTGTCGTGTTTAGTCGATTTTTTTGTGGCTAATTTTAAAATGGCCGAACTAGATTCTGTCGTGCTCGCAGTAGAGGTTAGTTTAGAGGGGTCCGGTGAGGAGGTCGTCGAGATCGCCGTTATAGAGTTTATTATCCTTTCAATTATCGACACTGGCTTTTCAGTGGTGTCTTCCTTTACCTTCGGAAAAGAAACGTTCGTTATATTTTTTATGTAAAATCAATGTGAAGCGTTAATTACCACTGAGGCAGGAATGGTTAGGGCGTGTTCGGTCGAGGAAGTGTACTCTCCATTGATAAGGTTCGCAGACGGGACGGTGTTTACAGGATCGTCGAAAGAAATAACCTCTAGTCCTAAGTCTACGTCCTTTGTTCCTGCTCCTGATTTTACCTGCAAATGGGTTTCGCATAACATACAATCGATTTCCTCTACTAGATACTAGAATGTACACTAACAACACAACAAAAGAAATTTTTCCGCCGCATATTGATCACTATCCTATTAAATGGATAACGGATATTTGCAAGTCGTTTAATTTTTCTAGGGAACATTCTTTCACATTTTGTACATTCACTGCTCATGCGAATACTATGCGTTTCAAATGTATTGAGTCCTCACTTTTAATGGGAAAAGACTGGAGTCAAAAATTTTCAAAAAATCAGGAACTTATTAATAACTTGTACAAATTTATATTTATCAAAATGTATCAACACGTAACTTCGATAAATAAAGAAATATTTGATCCAAATTCGGAGTGCTGATAGAAATATATGTTTACTTGGCAGTGCCATAATTATATTTTTAGGAAACAAAGGTTTCAATTAAATAAACAATGGTAGCTTAGTCGCATATCCTAAAGGGATATCTTTAAGAAAATAATTTTTTTTATAACAATTGCCTCTCAATATTTGGAACCTTTTTCTATATAAATTGATACAAAAAAATCATAATATTTAAGGAAAAAGAAGTAAAACAAAAGAGAAAGAGGAGAGAGATGAATCATCGTCCGGTCAGAGAAACTGATATTAGGGAGAGCGATGTTACCAGAGCTACACCTAATAAATATGTAAGTCAACTTATTTAATAGTTGTGCTAATTCTGAGTTCAATTTTGGCTTCCTGTAGTAAACATCATCTGTTTTTACATTTGCTAATATGTTTTTTAATAGACGTACAACGTACATAATTACGTATATTAATACTCGGTCGTAAATAGTGTTGCCTTCTTTCCACTATTCATATTTTATTATTATCACATTTATCTCTGATGAAACCGAGGTTATTTTTAGAATATCGTTCTTAGTTGTGCAATTATCATATTATCAGATGCGAATCTTTTTTTCTATTTTTATTATTAACGAAGATGTCCGTCGGAAATAATATATTTAATAACTCATTGACTAAAAGATATTTATGGTTGTCGGAAAAGTCTTGAAGCATTTTTTGGGTGATTTTCAATGTTCATGTATACAGAGCATTCTGCAAGGAATGAAACAAATGGTAATCCGATGGGGGAAGGTTCGGTGAGTAAGGACAATGAGGCAAGACTTCCCATCCAAGCTGCAGCAACTTTTGACGAGTCACCAAACTTGTATGGGGTCTCGCGTTGTCGTGGTGGAACACTACGCCTTTGCGATTGGTGAGTTCTGGCCGCTTCTCCGCAAGAGATGTATTGAAATCATCCAGTTGGCAATAGTACACATCGGAATCGATCGTCTGGTTCCGCGGTAGGAGCTCAAAACACACCACACCCTTATATTCCCACCATATTGAGAGCATAACTTTCCTCTGGTGAAGCTTTGGATTGTGTTTGGGCTCGCTCAGTTCCACTGCACCACGATCGCTTACGATCGCTCGAATATTGTTGTAAACAATCCATTTTTCATCGCCTGTTACCAGACGCTTCCTTAACGGATCGATTTTGTTGCGCTTGAGGTGAGTATCGGCGATATTGATGCGATTGGTGAGATGAATTTCTTCCAGTTCATGAGGAACCCATATATCGATCTTGTTGATGAATACCAGCCTCCGTAGATGATCATGAACGGTGGAATGATGAAGGGTTAGTGTCTCCGCAATGTCACGAGTGGTCGAATGTGGGTCTGTTTCAATCAATGCTTTTATTTGGTCGTCATCAGCCTCCATGGGCCTTTAGGAGCGAGGAGCATCGATGACATCAAAGTCACCAGCGCGGAATTTGGTGAATCGTCTCTAACACTGACGCTCTTTATTTGTGAAAAGCTTTACGCAATTTTTCACACGCCTGCCTTGTATTCTTCCCTTTGCAGGAATAAAAACGCAAAATATGCCGAAAATGCATAGGTTGATCTTCTATTTTCAACTTGATGTAAAAACCAAACGACGAGACCAGATCGATTACTTTTTTTTAAATGAAGGTTGAATTGTCAACATGTAAAAATACATGTAATGCCATCCATCTACTGCAAAAATACGTCATGACTTTTCGGACAACCTATATTTTCTTAAAAAAAAACACATTTGTATAAAAGAAGGTTCATTTTACGTTTCTTTAATAAAATTGAAGTAGTTTGAAGAAACGCTTTTATGGAAATTAATTAACAAATAATATCATTTAGTCGAAATCATTGCCCTAATTATTTAACAATTTATATATAATCAATATATCGAAAAGTACATTATGCATCTTTTTGCTATTTTGACATATTATAATGAATAGTACAAAGAATTAAATGTGAAAAAATGGTTTAATTCGGTCTAACAATAATTTCAGTAAATTTAGTTAATAACTCATTAACTAAAAGATACTTTTAGTATCTTTTTTAGTAAAATATCTTTGTAAAAAATGGTACACATAAAAGAAAGTTCATTTTATGTTTCTTTAAATTTTGAAGTAGTTTGAAGAAAAGTTTTTCTGGAAATTGATTTGCAATAATCAGTACCCAAATTCGATACAATTTTTATAAAATCAATTAAAGGCTCGAAAAGTACATTGTGCATATTTTTGCTATTTTGACATGTAATAGTGAAAAATAATATGTGAAAAAGTGGTGTAATTCGGTCAAACAGTTTTTTTTTGTGTGAGGTCTCAGAACATTTGAAATGCATGAGAGTCTTGTTTTATGCAACGCCATACATCTCACAAAACCAACGTAAGTACCTTTTATAAAAACAACTGAGTTGCATATCAAACATATTTCATAATGATTTCGATTATATATCAGTTAAGAAAAAAAAATCATAAAAACGTAATAGCTTCTTTCACAAATCGATTTTATATTACCCAGATTCTTCATATAACTAGTACACTTTAATAGTATCCAAAAAGGGAGCAGCATCAAAATATTCAAAAAGACTTCGTTTCAATAGTCGCTCCGGTTGTTTTAAAATCGACTAGTTTGCATTAAAATAGACACAACGCATTGTCTATGAATATTAAACTACATTATTATCACTCCTTAAGTTAACACAATTCTCTATTCTAGTCTTTGATTAGAATTAAAATTAATGGAATAACATATGATTAAAAAAACATTATCGATATCAGTTCAAACCTGAACGTATTAATAAATTAATGCCAATCTTACTGGTAACCTATTAAAAATATTTAGTTTCAAAATCAAAATCATAATTATTTTGTAATTATAATTTTAACTAGCATTAATGAACATTCATTTTATTATTCAATTTAGTCAACTATTAACAAATATTTAGAATGAACGAACAAAAATGGAAATGACTGTTGAAATTTAAAAACTGTGTTAAATTTTAAGAACTCGTTATTCCACAATTTTAATATATTTTTCTGCCGATTTTATTTATCGGTTATGTAAACCTATAAAATAATTGTTGAATTTTCTTTTTTTTTATTTCTCGAACGCTGTCACCTTAATGAATATTAATAAAGTGTAACAATGTTACAAAATCACTCTTCCGACTTTGTCTGATTACATTTAAATTAAGTCCAATTTCACACTGACACTATGTGTATTAGCAAAACGTCATTATTTTGTTTGAATAATTGTTTAATTACAGCTAAAAACGAAACGTATTTTTTGATGAAATGAGATGGTATGAATGAAGCCGTGCAAAACAGATAGGAGTAATACATTTTTTGTCACAAAAAAATATATACCGTGTTATTAATTCATTAATCCATTTAATTTTTATCTGCTGTGGTAATCTGTGTTTATATAGATCCTATTATACATAAATGATAATTTACCACAAGTGGCAAATTATAAGAATAGCAAGTGTTCCCTAGTTTTTATTCTACATTACAGCATTTGGGTATATAGTTGGGTTATAGGATAATCAGTTTCCTCTGTGAGACAAACTTTAAAGTAGTAGATTATTTTTGTTTTCTAATTACAATAAAACCTCTATTTGAATTTATTTTCCAGGTTTAAGCATAATTTTATCATTCCATCATTATTTAAATACCCATATAACTTATACGGTTTTATAAATGAAGAGCTTGGGGGTAAGAGCTGTTAACCAAACTTTGCCTTTAAACTTTCCCCATGGGAAACGGTGTTTTCAATCCACCGACAAGTGTTTAACTCGTTACCCACCAATCTACTTTTTCTTGTAGTTTTTTAATTTCAGAAAACATTTTTGATTGCTGCCGTTGTGTTAACGTTTAGTTTTTCTAGGTTTGTTAACTTAAAAAACATATTTTTTATACATATATTTCTTATGTATACTATAATATATTGTATTTTTATCTCTAAATTGTATTTAATAAAACATAATATTGTTTTTCATTGTAGAAAGCCTCACATATGATTTTCCAAAATTAAATAGACACAATACTAGTAAAAATTAAAGAAAATCAATAAGAATTAAACAAAACGGTAAAATGTATTTTTCTCAAAAGGTATTTGTCACATAACAGCTTTTCCCACAAAGTCTTCAAATATTGTTCAATTAATAATATCATTATATTTAATACGAGATATTCCTATGTTGTATGTTTTCGTTCAAATGGAGTAATGCAGTAATATCACAGGACGTATTGATTCATTTGTACAAGCTGAATATCTGTTATCCTTAAAATTTCCACCTTAATGCCTAGTTGTTAGTAAAAGTATAAATATTTTAAATAATTGTAAAATTAATCTATATTAATTTTTATAGCTACATTTTGGTGCAAACAGGGCCAGCTGTGAAGAGTTATTTTTTCTCTGCCAGATTCAACCTAAAAAAAATAGCTTCTAACTACTGTGCAAGTTAGTAATCACATGCTGATCTATCAAGAAAAGACTTATTTACAAAAACATAAATAAATAAGACTAGTGTCATGTGATTGCTTTTATTTGTAAAGTGTATAAACAGTATAAAAAATAAAATAGTACACCTTTTTCTTAGAACTAAGGTATAATGTATAAAAATAAATGTATAAGATCTAAAAAGCTGCAGTCCGTATTTATTGCTTCACAAGCGAAAAAGTGACAGAAAAAAATCAATTTCAGAATTACTAAATTGAAGAACTTTCTGTTTCTGCCATCAAGTTGTTCCACAACAAATACAGGTTGTGTTGCTACATAATACTAACGTTTATACTTTTTTTACTGGCAGTATAAGCAGTTGTAACATAAAAACATACATTTGTTTGCGTGTATATGTTATGTGGAGGACGACCAGGGATATTCAGCGTGTTATAACCTAAACCTGACCTATTGAAAAAAGTTACAAGTACAAAATTAGAACTATGTCATATACTAACCGAATGCCAATGGGTCTTGCCTTAACTGTAGCTTTCAATGTTTTAAGTGTAATTATGTTTTTTGGTCCCGGCTCCTAGCTGTAGGCTTCGTGAAAACCATTAAACGTAAATAAAATGGCCGATTTGCTATTAAAATTGCAAAAAGTTTCTGATTACCTATAGCTGATGCATTCAGGTACGTGCATTTATTATGCAAATGCGATAGGTTTTTATGTCAACGAAGTTGACAGTACATCTAGAAATACTGTTACTTTATGTCTTATTGTCAATTGTAAATTCAACGGATAAGGCAATTAAAGAAAAAACAGTTTACAAGTTACAAATTTAATGTACTCTAAATAGTATTCGCGTCTATCTTATGTCCTTAACTCAAATAGATAACTTACGGGCAACTGTAATAGATGTTCATATAAACAACAATACCCTATTGACAAAGACCTATTCTCAATATTTTCTAGTATTTTCTGAATATAAGAATATTTGTCAAAAACAATTTTAAAACCTAAAAATTCTAATGAAATATGATTACTCTTGAAGTTCATATACTCTGGGAAAGCGTATAATGAATTGTGGTGTTTCAAAATCAGTGTTTATATTTACCTCCAAATATTTTTTTTAATTCAATAACGACTTTATTTTATATATTTATATTAAATTGTATTTTAATAAATACTTAGAAAGGCGTTTTAATCACTTAAGGAATACGATAAATCAATTTCTTGAAGATTTGCTACTAAGTTCCTGAAAAAAATGTATTTTGGAGACCCATTAAATCTGAAGAAAAATGTGTTTTCAAAACATATTATTCTCATACACCATTGTTGTTTCGAATATCCAGGGCACTAGATATCATGTCGAGGGAAACACTGAAAATTCAAACATATTTTGAGTAATTTACTAAATAAATTCATTTGGTTCCAAACATGAAATAAAATAAACTAAAGCCAAATAGAATATTTTCTGCAAAGTAAAACAATTAATTGTATATACAGCCTTCTGTAGAGTAATGTATACATATTACAATTCACAATTCTACTGCTATCATTCCTACTGGAACTAATACTTTTTCCTAAATGAAGATGGTCGAATTTAACTCAGTAGCTAAGGAGCCAGTCCTGTATTTTCTTATTACTATCCCGTCACCAAAATACGATAGATAACTGTAAAAATCTAAAACCAAGTATCGGTACAAAGAAGGAAAATTATTTGATATGATCCGGTAAGATTATATTCTCTTTTACCATAAAAAACATATGTGGTCTTAATAAATATAACTTTTCCAGCAAAAGATACGTTGGTTTTTGGATTTCAGGGTGCTCATACGGTGATACATTAAATAATAGTGTGCACAGTGTGAAAAAGAACTCATAGCAGGGTAGTGGAAGAGTGAAGTACATGTTGGGGAAGAACTGGGTATTCTTCATTATAATCGAGCGAAGGACCAGTTGTAGTCAAACGTGTCCTCTGGCCAAACCGTGTCCTTGAGCAGGGAGACGAATTAGTGTCTTAGTTTAAGGTTAAGGCGTACTATTTTATTGCATTGTTCATTGTACCATTAAGGGCGCCATTTCCGTTATTGTCTAGATGTATTTCAGACGCTAGAAATTGTAGCCCTCAGATTGAACTAAGTAACTTAAAATTAGCCTTAAAGGTATACCGGATGAGTCAATATTCACTCCCCGACTCTCGGATATGTGTTCTACAAATAAAACAAAGAAAAACATGAAGAAACTCCTGATTCCAGTTGTCATGGATTTACTTCACAATTACGTTATTGTGATTATATGCCTTAGTACCATTTATTGACTATTGAAACCCTCGAAAGTATTTTTAAATTAAAAATGGCAGGGTAAACTAACAGAAAATACGTCGATTTAATAAGAAAAAAATTAGGCATACGTAATGATAACACCCATGCTACCGAGTGTTTGTACAACCGCCGAGAGCAATTTCGAAACCGCCGTCGTCCAGATCATAAAACAATCCAAAATGTTTGCATGCCAGTCGACCTTGAAAATTTAAATGGAAACAGGAGTACACGTACCACCAGTACACGTTCATGTACTCTTAGTAGGATTTGGTCTTAGATAGATGGTAGGTCGTCAAAGATACGATGTATATTCATGCCACCTACTAGTACAAGATCCCGACTTAAATCGACCTCCTCTCATCCTTTTTCCTAATTAAGTATATATTTTATACAATAAAGTTTATAAATCAACACAATGCGCTAGGGTTGCCGCGCCATATCAGCGCAAGGCTATTTTTAATTAAAAATTATTGAATGCAATTTTTTGTATTAGCTATCCATGTACCATCCGCAAGCTTCAGGCTGAAGTTTTACACAACTAGGTTCGGTTGCATTAAGCCACATGGAATTGACATATATAGTGCGTAAAATTTTTTGTTTTAATGATTTCCAGCATGTTAAAATTAAAGCTCTTAATTTTTTTCAAAAATTGCTTATTATCTTTCTTGATAGAATAATTCTTCTGGAAAATACGATATCTGGCGTCATTAACACTTTTACATTGCTTTATGCCATAAATAAGAGCAGTAAACTCTTGGACTACTTCAATTTTTTCGTCGATGAAAATGTCTGCATTATCTGTTAAAGACGCAAAAGTACTTTGGTAGGTCTCGTTTTTTGAAAAAACAATTAAATGGTCGGACTTTTCCTTTATTGTAGAAAGCAGAAGTGTAATCGCAGGCTGTAAATGCGTGAAATGCTGGTAAACTTAGACATAATGAGGATCCCAACTTCGATGCTAGTTCTGTGCAATTGATGCAGTTGAGATCTTTATTACTTTTGTCTTAGTTGCTGAACCTGCTAACCAAATTTCCGATTCTGGAACTTTATGCATATTGGCCAGTAAAATTATTAAAACATCAGTATCAGAGGCTTTTACTTATATTTTTGAAGTTGGTGGCACTTTGCTAATATGAAACATGATTCTCGTATCCGCTTCTTCATGTTGACATATATAATCGGTTTCCTCAGTTTTTATTACATCTCTCTTCCTCAGTAACTGCCTCACGTGCAGCTGCTATTCTGCGTCCTTCTCTGTTACATACATTAATACGTGCAGTGCTCTCCGTCGCGCCTTATCTCTTACTCAATTATGCATACTTTAAATCGCGGCAACCCTAGACTCTGCGCACTTTCGCAAAGGCAACCCTATATAATCATATCCGCAATAAAATTAACTACATTTTCATATATAATTCATTAAGAAAAACTATGAGAGTAATTTACTAATATATGTTCACCTGTTTACACCTGGCAACCCCGTATACGACGGGAAAAATGGTAGGCAACCTTACTTTGACGTTTTATGTACATCTTTGGTTTTCGAATGGTACTATTTTTTTAAGAAAAAGGATGACCGTAATGAGCACAAAAAATTGCATTAAATAATTTTTAATTAAAAATAGCCTTGCGCGAATATGGTACAACCCTAGCACATTGTGTTGGTTTATACATTTTATTGTATAAAATATATATTTAATTAGGAAAAAGGATGAGGGGAGGTCGACTTAAGTCGGGATCTTAGACTATACAGCTTGTTCAAATGCTACATCCCAGACATGACCTATTAAAAGTAAAGATTTGCACTCTCGACCTGAACATCATTTGACTCAAAATTCAGCGCAATCCTGACGTTTTCCATAATGTTTTGTTTACTGATGAAGCTAGAAAGGACCAACAAAGAAAAGGCGTTATGAATATTTGAATAGATATTTTGAGAAAAAGAATCATCGGTCCATATTTTCTGCCAAAAATGCTGAATTGTGAAAATTACAGTAAATTTTGCACTTTGCCAGGTCTGTTAGAGGATATTCCTTTACAATAACGTGCAATATTTTTTTTTTCAACACTATCGAGTGCCTGCACATGCCACATTATAAGTACGAATAATTTAGAACCGCCGTTTTCCTAAAGGAGGGATTAGATAGGGTGGACCAATAGCGTGGCCACCCCGGTCTCCCGAGTTAACTCCAATTGTTTTTTGGTTGTGGGTATACATAAAAAAAGGTTTATTTTACTGTACCTGCCGGAGTAGATGACGTTATTGCTCGGATTCACAAAATAATAGCATAAATAAATTATGATAATTTCAATACAGTTGCCATGAATTTCAGTCATAGGTTACATATGTACGTGTATCAACGAAAATGATAAGAATTTTGAGGGTTTGATAAGAAATGAGATATTTTGCTTTCATTTCGCTTAGCCCGGCTTTTTATTTTTTAATATGTCAAGTTGTGTTTTTTGTATTCGGGTCTGTTAAGAATGGACAAAAAATATTAAAAAATGTTTATTCCAGTTTTACCTGAAAACGACTTCTGGTCGATTAGGCTTGTAGTATTCTCCATTTTTATCTTATTTTTAATTGTAGAACACATATCCAAGAGCTGGGGAGTGTATACTGACTCACCCGGTAGAATGTTTGAGCTGAACTACTTTCAATTGCGGTTCTAAACTGATTACCAACTAGTCAGAAGTTCTTTTTATTATGCTTAACTTGGTTGTCCTTAAAATATTCTCAGATTCTTCATTATTTAAAAATGTTACAATTTTGAATAAAAAATATGGCACCCTTAAGGTCCGTTTTTTCACTCATATATGTTACTCTTATTTACTGCAAAAATTAAAATATGGCTAGAACGTCGTTACTTTCTAACATCCCGTTTTATGAAATGTATTTTCCAGAAATGAAAAAACGAAACCTTAAAATATGTGTGTACTGAACGAGTTGAGAAAAATGTATGTAAATAAAATTATGTAGTGACAGATATATGAAAGATCATACCATATGTTTTAAACAGGTAGCCAATTATGTTTCACTATAATTAAATCAAATAAACATTTCTTTTCTGTTAATGCAGAAGAGTATATACGAAAGATGGTTGCGAAAGAAAGTGTAATCAATGAACAACGTCTATTTTTTGACAAAATACATAAGATTGTCCCTAGCGCATTCGCCAAATATATAACAAACCTTTTTTATAAATAATTTTGATTAATTACATTTATACCTTGTTTTACAAAAACACAAAATTGACAATTTGTTACTTCCCTTACAAACTTCACACCGAAATCAATTTTTTCATCCCAGGTGCTATCCATTTTCAGATTTTGCTCATGAAAGATTCTTAAGGAATCTTCCTGATAAATATATCGGTAAGAAACCTTTTAAGAAAAATATATTTTTATTAACCAACCTATGTTAATTTTAATGTTAACACAGTTAATATTTATTAGTACTTTTTAATTTATTGGTAAGTTCCCTGGATCGTAAGTAAGTAACCTATGTACCTAAATAATTTACATTTCACTGTGGGGAAAAAGTATGGAAACACCTAGGAATCCGCGAAATTGGTTACAAAACGAAAAATCAAGGTCGTACGCCATGGTAACTTTCAACGAGGAGTCCAATGGTGACCTTGGATTTGACCTTGAACCTCAATATCAAGGTCATTTGAAGGTCAACTTTGTTTTTGTAATGGCAACCTACATTTTTGATGCCACAACCGAAAGAGCGGGAAATTTCACGTTCAGATGTGTATTCATATCTGAATTCAAGGTCACCTCTATGGATTAGACAGAGGTCAGTGAGAGGCAAGGGGGAACTCACTTGAAAAAGCACCCCGAAGGGAACAAAATCCCTTCTACGTCCATGTCGTTGTTCCTGGGTAATGCTGAAAGAAGGAATATGACTTTAAAACATTTTCTACGATAAATAAATGTACTTGATGTCCTGTGCTACTGTAGTTTGACCTCTGTCCAACCCATAGAGGTCAAGTTGAACTCAGATCTGAATACATATCTGAACGTGAAATTTCCCGCTCTTTTCGATTGTGGCATCAAAAATGTGGGTTGCCATTGCAAAAAACAAAGTTGATCTTCAAATGACCTTGATATTGAGGATCAAGGTCAAATCTAAGGTCACCATTGGACTCCTCGTTGAAAGTTTCCATAGCGAACGACCTTGATTTTTCATTTTGTAACCAATTCCGCGGAATTTCTAGGTGTCTCCGTACTTTTTCTCCACCTTGTATATGCCTCTTATCGTTAAATTCATTCCTTTCGAATGTTTTAATAAATTCGTTTGGTCTCTACTCAATAGTTACAGGTACGCGGTTTAGACCAAACACTTTGTTACATTCTGTATTCCCCCTGGATGTTTCATTTATTAAATAAATGGACATACTGTGTTCTCTAACTCAAGTATTATGATGTGGCAATTTACTCTTAAAGTCTATATATCATATATAACGTTATTTTTTTAAGGTAGGTAATTAAAACGATTACGTTATATCACCTGCTAATTAATAAATAAACGGATTAGCTTTTTTACATCTTAATTAAACAAAATAAATCAGATGTGACATTCGTGTTTGCATGATATTAAAACGGATATCCAAGAATAATTTTTATCAGGATGTTTTCTCTTTAGAATTGTTGAAAATGTCAGTGATGAATAAAATAAAAATTAAAATAGGTATGTGATTTACAAAATATTGTTTGTTGTATTTAAAGGAGGAGGGCCCCTAAGGTCGGTTTTTTCGACCTAATTTATTTTTGGTCAAAAAATCAAAAAAAAAATATTTTTATTCATTTATATATCATTTACAATGGGTCTGACTACAAACGAACCCACCCCAACCCCTCCCCCTCTTTTTACCCCCCTTAATGACGCAATAAACAATTTGCTTAAATATAAATAATTATATATGCGCCATGGCAAATAATAATAATAGCCACTCCTTCCCGCACAGATCCCTGAGAGGGACCTAAGGGGGTTACTCTTCGGAGTAATTATAGGGTGAGTATTATTATTATTATTATTATTATTATTATTATTATTATTATTAATTATCATTCAAATAAGTGAATATTAAAATATTCTAGTACGTGTTCCTAAGTAGCATGAAGTAGCATAAATGATACCAGTGAATCTGGAGGTCAAAGTAAGTCGGTTGAATTAAACATACCTTAGTCCAATGTTGCACCCCTCTTGAGATAGGAAGCCCTTAATGTTTGCAAGCTAACGTACATTTTTATTAATAAATCAAGAATAAAAAGTCATATTAAGTTTATATTTGGTATGAGTACTTTCGTAGCAGCAGTGACTATTCCAATGTGAAAACAAATAATTTGGCTTCCCTTGTTTCAGGCGATATTCTTGATGTGTTTTAAATATCAAATGAATCTTTTAGAATTACAGTTAACAGTGCAAAGTATGACATTTTCGAAAGTACTGAAAAGTACTGACTCAAACAACAACTTAATATAATTTTACATTCTTGATGTATTAAAAAAAAAAAGGTATTGTCTTGGAAATCTTTAGAACTATGTATCTCAACAGGGGTGCAACATTGGATGGGGTGCAACATACGGTCTATTTAGTTCAATTTACTTATTTTCACCTCCAGATTCACTGGTATCATTTGTCCTATTTCATTTAAAAACTCCTGTACATTATTTTCAAAAAACATTTGAAACAACCATTATAAATAATATGGACCATATCTTTGCATTTTTTCTGGAAAAAATTCTGGAAGTAGTAAAGGAAATAGCAGAAGTTTTAACTGTTTTTTTTTTCAATTCATACATTGAAAACTTTTAATACAACTGACCAACTGACCTTGTAGCGTCAGTTGTATCTGTATTTGTAATCTCATATTCAGTTACCTCTTAAACTAACCAAACTTATTGATACTTTTTTTCTGTAGCTCTTACTCTATTTTCTGTAGCTAGTTTAAAAGATGCACGCTTAAAAATAATAAAATTGTTAGAGAATATCCTGTAACGTTTAAAGAAATTGACTTACCGTTGTTCTGGTAGGTGGGGTAACGGTTGGAACAGTTGGTATGTAAGCTGCTGTTGGTATAGTAGGAATGTACGCTGGGGCACTCGTCGTAGACCTAGTTCCTGAACCTCTGGAAGAGATGTCGCTACGGTATTTGGAACTGTACCGGTTCGCCTTTTTCGAAGGAACAGAAGATTTGGGAACCTGAAACAGAGTTTCAGTAAATTTGTTTATACAGTGTTATTTTTTTAGAGTTTTTTATTTTTGTTTTTTATATAACCGGTAACAGTGCCTATCACATAATGTGACAACCTTGAAAATTCCGTAAAATTATAAACTTAAGATTAAGAACTTAAGAATTAGAGACTTTTTTGTGTTCTTTGTAGTATGAAAAAATTTGGGCACTCTGTTCAATGTCTCGTTCAGTTTGTAATAACTTTATTTATACTAGGTAATTCAAAAAATTTATGCTGGTGAAGCTGATGTCTGATGATTATCCGATTTTTGAATTTCTTATTTTGAGTTTATTTTAATTCTCCTATCTTCTTGTAAATATAATGTAAGGGGAATTTTGTGACATTACTAATTTTAAACAACAAACGTCAAAATAGGAATACTTATTTATCTACAACAAAAAACTTTATATAACCGTTAACATTTCTAAAAATCAAGATAAAAATAACTCTTGAGATCGGTATGCCATAGGATAAAAAAAGATAAATATTTATCAACTTTACTTCACATTCTTCTTAATAAGTGTGATTTATGTAAAAGTGAAACTGAAATGTTTGTATAAATTGACCAGATATATAAATGTATATAATTGCACATTTATGTAATTTGAAGTTGTTATTACGTAACCATGAATAATTTGAACCATTTAACGAAAATTGGGTTTCTAGTATAATTACTTGCTTATTTAAAAACGATGTCAACATTACAACATGCACGGTCATTAAGAAAAGAGACACCTAGGTACAGTAAATATATATATAAAAAATAATATACTTACTTTTTAAAATATTGTTTAAGTTAGATTGATTATGAATTAGTAAACAATAATATTGCAAACCGTAAAACTTTTTGAATTACACAATACCTAGTAGTAAAATCGATCTGAATGATACGAAGCGAGCTCAGGAAAAATTTCCAAATACTTTCGAGGTAAACCATATCCAGAAAATTAAAATTAGTATGCCTAATAGGTAATTACCTAGTTAGTTATATCTGGAAACCAAAGAAAATTGAATTTAATATTATCATGACAAATACCTAAAACAATCACAATTAAATTGATATATAACGGTGATTTATTCTTTATGTTTCTGCTTTATTTTCTTTCGAAATTCGACATTCAACAGAGTATAGTTTTTTCAAGATTATTACACGAATTAGAAGATTGCTACCATCAGAACCGACAATGTTAACCAAAGCTTACCGAATAAGGAACATAAAACGCTTCGGATTAGATTTTTTAAACTTTTTTATGGTTATTCTCGGGAATTTAATTAAATTGTGAAAAATATCGATGGATTAAGAAGAAAATAACAATGGATTAAGAAGAAAGAAAAAAAATATTGTTTAATAATGAAATTAGGTTTTAAACCATTATTTCTCAATCCGTATAGAGTTGAAGTATTGTATTAAATTAATCTAGAATCTGATTAATGAAAAAAGTACTGTTTTTATTTCATTTGCAATGCAGCAATCAGTTATCGAACATAAAAATAAGATGTTTATCAGATAAAAGCAATCCTACCATGGAGTCACTACTTCCACATCCAACTGTGAAAGTATACCACGTACTAATTAAAATTAAAAAAAATATGTATTGGTTAAATAGCTCTAAAATGTTCGAACTCGAAAAATCGAAACGTCGATATTTTAAGTTTAAGCGAAAAAATATTTCTCTGTCTGTCTGTCGGTTTCTTAATATCTTTTTTGTGTACACGATAACTCGAGAACGCTTTAGGATATCAACCTGGAATTTGAAAAACTTGTAACGAGTTCGATGATGGAATTGAGGGATAAATATTAAACTAAGTTAAAAATACACTTTTTCTTTGTCTACAGGTAACTCATAAATGATAAATGCAGCATATTAAGCATATTTTGCAGTTCAAATTTCATACACATAATATACAAGATGACAGAGTCTACAAATGAAAAGAATTTTAGTTTAATAAGGTGGGGTTATAAAAGTTAATGGCTGATAAAGTCGTAGATCATAAAGGTTACACTGGTCATAAAGGTCACATTGGTAATAAAGATCACACAGGTTATAAAAGTCATATAGAGGGCCATATGAAAATAGAGAATTTATAGGTTATAAAGGAATATAGGTTTGTATATAAAAGTCACATAAGTCATAAATGTAACATAAGTTCATACACGACATAAAGGTTAAATTAATCTTATGATTTTTTTATTATTATTTTATTCTTCTTTATATATTAACCTTTTATTATATTAACCTTTATATGCCATATAGGTCATAGAAGTCAAACAAAAGTCATAAATGTCAATACTTAGACCACAAGGCCATAAAGGTTATATCCAAATCTTACATTATTAAAAATGTAAACTAATATTTTTAGAAATTTAATCGAATTAATTATGAAAAAATTTGATGTGGAAGATGAGAAGTTGTGAGAATGTAGAAGTAGTGATTCCCTAAGCAGTAATATTAACTAAAGATTCGGTTCGGTGAACCGTATCTATTAGGCATGCGCGAGATCTCGAAAATCTCGAGATCTCGATCCTCGAGACGAGAAAAAAAGTCGGGACGAGACGAGACGAGACTCTCGGTCAGTCGAGATTTCTCGAGATCTCGAGATTTCTTAGATTTCTCGAGATTCCGAGATTTCTCTAGATTCCGAGACTTCTTGAGATCTCGAGATGACTTGAGAACCCGAGATTTCTCGAGATTCCGAGATTTCTTGAGATCTCAATATTTTTTTAGATTCCGACATTTCTTGAAATCTTGAGATTTCAAGAAATCTCGAGATTACACAAATCCCAAAATGCATTTACTATTTGATATTTCCCAGAGAATATTCAAATTATGAAACTTAAGGAAAATATCGGAGACAATTTTTCAATTAGGAACTGTTACGTCTCGTAACGTAATTTTCACATATGCATCGAGCTTTACACCGACGCTCGATCGATACAAATTAAAATCGAACTCAGCATTTTGAAATCGATAACCGATTTCCTAAATGCTGAGTTAAACCAACATGTTAAACCAAAGTGTACTAAGTTTGCTTTTATTTAATATGTTTTGCAAGCTGAACTTTTAAATTCAAACAACTGCAATTATTAATACATTAATTTCACCTCTTTTTCGAGAAATTCCAATATATCAAGAAATCTTCTCAGGACCTCGGGAAATCTCACGATCTCGAAAAATCTCGGTATCTCGAAAAATATCGCGATCTCGAGAAATCTCGGGATCTCGAGAAATCTCGGCATTTCGAGAAATCTCGACTGACTGAGAATCTCGTCTCGTCTCGTCTCGAAAAATGACTTATCTCCTCATCTCGAAAGTTAGAAATCTCGCACATGCCTAGTATCTATCTTTTCTCGTTACTTGTTAACCAGAACACTTGACTGTTAGATATCCGACCATTATCTTTATTACTGTCACATTTAACAACTTATATGCTTTCGAATTTATCTGATTCTCAACTACACATTGTCAATTACGGTTATCGTCAAAAGCAGGTTAGGCTATACACAATATATTCTGTCTCCGTATTTCAAGCTGTATGTTCTTTGGATCTAGTCAATAGTGATCGTTTTGTTTGCCAAATATACTTTATCTTACCTGCGCAGCACGATTGACGGAATGGGCCTGACTCTTCTTGATCGGTTTTTCTCTGGTTTCGTTGACGTCCTCTTTGTGTTTCCTACTGCTGTACAGCCCCCTAGGATGCGGCGTGGGTTTGCTGCCTCTTCCAGGGGTGGCCGCGTTTGTTGTAGATGAAGCGGAGCTGAATTTCGCGTGGAACCTTGGCTCCTTCAGAGGCGTTTCCACGGAAGGCGACGAGGTCGATCTCACCGCCTTCGACCCTTTCCTGGATGGCGACTGTCTCTTCGATGATTTGGGGGAGCTCGTCGTCGGGGAGAATCTGTTTCGGCTCGGTTGGGCGGAAGTTCGAGGAGACGTCAGCGATTTGGGGTCCAGTTCGTTTTCCGCATCTTGATACTTTAACGATAAAGAGATAGTCGTGATGTACACATTGAAACTAAGAATGAAAGGTGTAATACACGTTGAAAGTGGTACAGTAGACTCTCGATTATCCGAAATCCGGATTATCCGGAAAATGGAATCTAATTTGTAGTCCTCCGTCCTATCCGAAATGCATGTTTCCAAACAATGTTAGTTAGTAACCTTGACTACACCAATATAATTGTAGTTGTTCTGACTGGAGACTCTTGTAGAGACTCCAGCAATGTTAACAAATAATAAAATCATAAGTAAGTGTGATTATAATTATAAATAATCACTGATAGTGGCTTCTGTGACGTAATGTTGAATAATGTAGGTCACGCCCATCTTGGAGAATATCCATGACAACTGGTTCACTCACTTCTACAATGTGTTAACATGAAGGGAAGCTACACGTATATCTATACATTTTATAAATGTCACGATGCGTTCACTGTTATGTTATTATTTAGCAATTACAATGTAGGAGTGAGTACCGTAAAACATTTTAAATGTGTTTTTATTTTTACCTACGCATTATCCGAATTTCGATTTTCCGAAGTAGCCCTGGTCCAGTTGTTTCGGATAATTGGGAGTCTACTCTAATTTTAATTTATTGCAAGTTCAGGTGTTAACTTGTAAAGTGAAAAGAACCATGCACCTAGCTTATGTAGTTTTGGAGACCCATCGATATGGTTGATAATGTCATATGATATAGTTCATAACCTCCTAAATGATAGTCACCATGGGCCCAAGGTCTTAAAGTGCCATATTAACTCGGTATAGACGGTAGAAATGGGAAATAAACCAATACTACTCTCGAAACTTTATTATTTTTATTAAAGACCTATCAGAATCAATTATTGTGAATGTTTTGGGTAAATAAGTAATTGCGGGACATTTTGGGTGAATAAGCACTTCTGGACGATATTACGGTGGACTCTAAATGGCCTGGAAAAACAAACGGACTACGTATTCGTCTGTAAAGTTTTCCATTATTATAGAATCCGTAATCAAAAATAGGGGTTCATATTTCAAACACGAATATTACCACTCAAATGATCTTGGAAATGGTAAAGTCAAATCTTAGGTCATAATTTGATATCTTCTAAGTCCAGTACAACTTTTGTAGAGGTAATTTTCCGGAAGGTTATCCTGACACGATATTTGTTAAAATGGGACATCCATATATTAGTATTTACTACTGGTTTATTTCCTTTTCCGTTCCTTTTTTACCCTCCTACAGGGTCAATAAGGCCCTTTTGGACCTTGGGTCCATGGGGACTTTCAGCCAGAAAATTATGAACTATAACATATCCATAGACTTAGATAGTATAGACTACTGATGCAATGAATGGGGATGTACAAGAATTAAAAAAAGACAGGCTACTTAGACCTGTAGTCTCATCTTCCACTGTGGGGTTGAAAAGCAATGGAGGAGAAGTGGTCGAGTGGGTAAAACGACACCACCAATTACACTCCACTACAGCACCGTCAAACAAAGAGGAGACTACTGGTCTAAACAGTCTGTCTTTTTCTAATTATTGTACATCCCCACCACGACCTTTGCTACGGCAATAGCAGCCCATACTTACATTGTCTACAAGTCTATGAACATTTCAGAGTATTTACTAAATCGACCGGTCTCCAAAATTCCGTTAGGAAGGTGCGTGGTGCTTTACTGTAATAAAATAAGGAAATAACATTATTTTTTTGAACTTTTTACCTCCATCCTTACAATCAACTATTTGATAATCTTATTGGTTTCAATTCATCGGTTTATTATATAAAAAATAACCTTATTTTTACTACCCTTTCTCATAATGCTTGTTTCCATGTACCCCAGATATGTAACTGGGATGAATTTAAACTCAAAGGCTCTTTTAATCACATTGTATTATAATAAATTTAAAATGAGGAATTGCAAACATTTTTACAGAGTTTTATTCAAAACTATGTTTAAATACATATGCCACATTTCTAGTTACCTCCCTAGGTACTTCAAGTTAAATATTAGATATAGACAATCATATTTTACTTTTAATAAAACAATCAAAAAGAAAACACATTTTCAGTGCTTTGCTGCAACAATACTGTGCTTTGCTAAAACAGTGCAGCAGGCTGTGAAAACCGATACAAAAAACTTTTACATACAATAATGTAGCTTATTTTGAGCATTATATATATCTAATTATGAAAAAAGTTCCGAAATCCGTCAATGGGCTCCAAAATACAAGTATGGAACTGTCTAAATTAAAATGTACCATATATACAAATTAAGGAATTCCATACCATATATACAAACAAGGAATTAAAAGGGCGGATGTATAAATAGGTATGAGTTCACAGATGATTTAGAGCGAATAGCCATTTCTTATTTATATTTGACTCTAAATTCAAATTCAGTCCATTCACATTGCTCCAGAATTTGGAGGAATTTACTTTAAAAATGTACTGAATGGCGTTTTCTTACCAAACTGAAACTTTCTTTTACAAATTTCTCAAAAATTTAAAACTTCTAACCCGTTCTAATATTATACGTCTAAAGTTTGATAGAGACGGTTTTTCTCATTTAAAGTCCATTAATATGCTAGCTCTTTGATTTTATATAGCCATAAAAACTAATTTGGTTGTAACATACATCACAATATGAAAAGAATAATTTCATATAAATAGGTCTTCATACTAGAATTATTGTTGGTATAAAACTTAAATTATTCTAATCTAATTTTGCTGAAAGCAACGACCGAGCCAAACAACTTTCCCTTTTTAAAAGTTGTTACATTAAATTTCATAGCAAGGGTCAAGAAATCAAGACGTATGAAATGCGTGACTGCATAACAGGTATAATGTTATGTGAGGTGATTTATTCAGATTTACACACCTAATTTAAAGGAAATATAATATACATATAAACCTGTATAACAGACTAACCGATCTTCCACTTATTTTGCCGTTACTCTTCAAATAATGAGATAACAAATTACTCTATACGTATATTACGTATTACTCTGTACGTATATAAAAAAGTTAAACCAAAAAAACATCTTCCTCCTCTCCTCTCCATTAAAAAACTGTTCTCAGAAAATTACTGTTCGCCTTGTTTACGATTATTAATTACTTATGTTAATTAACTGCTACGCGTTTCAAGTAAATTGAGCCTTCTAATAGAAATCTTTGTCTCTTATATAAGTGAAGTGTGAAGTGAACACATACTTCTGACAACAGTCCAAATTTGGATCAAGTATATGTTTATTTTACGAAGTTATGAGTAATTACAATTTAAAGTACCGACAAAAAGCGGAAAAATGGTACAATTTCAAACATAATAATTCATAAATTGACAATGGCATAATAAAATTTAAATTTACACAAGTGATTAATAAGTGCTTAAGTAAAAGTCTCTAATTTTGTCGAAATTAGTAACTTCTCAATTTTTTCGCAATTCGCATTGAAAGTGAGTGTTCAATACATTTGAAATACTAGTAATTGTGACTTTGTGATTTGTGACAAGAGATATTAACAAAAAACCGAAAAAATGCGGTAACTAAGGGCCTTATTTCAAAAAACAAGATTTTTTTTAAATCTTGTTTTTCAAGCACTATTCGATGCAATTGGTTTGAAATTTGTATATAAAAAAACCGCCCAGATAAGGCCCTTAGTTACCGCATTTCATTTTTCGGTTTTTTGTTAATAACTCTTTATTTTGCAATTTAAGAATCTGAAGAATCGCGAGATATTGCAATTACCTATCGATCTTTTTTTACAGCATCTCGATATATTACGTTTTGCGGAAGTTATACGCGCTCGCGTTTTCAAATTTATAATTTTGCAATAGGCCGCCATTTTGAAATTGGGCGTCCGGATTGCGAGCGTTTGTTGAGCACTCCAACAGCTATCTTTTCCTGTAGTCTCCTCCGTTTGAAGTGAAATCTGTTTGTTTTATTTAATATTGAAGATTTTGCTTTTTTTTTTTCAACGCTAATTTTGCAATAAGAAAAAATGCATACCAGCGAAAAGCCTATCCCGATGGCAAATTTCCTCAGGAAAAAATCCAAGTTACCTCAAGTCGATTAGACGCATATTTCGGAGTACAAGAAAACGAAAAATGCGTTTTTTTTAAATTGTTAATAACAAAACACCCTGGACCTCTGGGAATACACATATTTAGGGGTTTGTTCTATATATTTTTTACTTAATTTTAAGCCAATAATATTGACAGGCCCTTCTAAACGGGCATGCTTTTAAGTTAATTCTCCCATATATTTTGAATTTGTAGTCAGCTTGGTCTCTTAGATTTTTCCAGTAAAGAAAAGGCTGTAGTTCTCTGTATAGTCAGCTATAGCTACTAGCTGTAGCTGTTCGCGCAATACTTTTTCACACTAAGGTAGCTGTTATTTAAACTACAGCTACTGTAGCTTCCATTAAAGTAGTTGCAGCAAGCAGCTACAGCTAGTAGTTGTAGTTGTTGTTTGCAACTACTCAAGATGTGTTGTCATTGAGTAGCTATTGTAGTTAGCTACTCATGTAGTTAGCTACTGCCCAACACTGTTTCATACCTATACCAATTCTCTGGGAAAGTTTGTTGTTTCCAGAGGTAAACTAATTAAATGTCAGAATTAGATATTAGACTTGAATCTTCGTTTATTGACATAGTCGACAATTTTTGTTCACTTCCATTTTAACTAGAAATAAACCCAACTTGCAAATCGTTAATGAAAATTCATATTTACTATCACTCGTTTTGGTTCTAAATGTCATTCTCTAAATGTCATTTGTCACTTTTTGAAGCACCATGTCATTTATTTTTTGAGCTACAACTTTTGATCTGGAGTGCTTAGAGTTCATCAAAACGTTTCAGTTTCAGTCAAGTAAACGTTGAAAAACTAATTTAAAAATCTTGCGTTCATTTTTAGTGAAGGTAAAATTAAAATTGTCATGCTTATTTATGCTCCTCGTCAACTCCTGTATATAATATGTATATAGTACAATCATATTTCAACCAATTAACGCAATTTTATTCCGGAATACAACCCGTCTGCCGTGTTGTGCGACCCACTCTTACCAAATTACGGCACGTGAGGTCGAGTCGCGTACGCGAACGTAATTTACACTTCTTGTTAGTATTAGTTAATCTGCGCTGTTCAATGGATCAGTCGTGTGCACACAACGTTGAATAAGTTTGATGACGGTGGAGGGTTGGATAAACGACTTTCCGGAACTGACTTTTAATGGCAGTGAACTTCGTTGTACCGTGTGTGACAGTGTACTGACGTGGCACCTAAAAACAGCTGGTTTTCAGTATGTTGCTACAAACAAACATAAAGCTCGAAAAGTGCACCCACACCATCACTAAGTGGTGGTGTGAGTGCACGAGACAGAGACAATTTAACTTGGAATTGGTCAAAATTATGGTAACGTCTAATGTTCCATTCGCCAAATTAGATCACTACGATTTCAGACAAGTAAGTTTTCCAGAACGCTGTAAGTAGAAAGTACGGAGAAGATTAGTCAGCCTGCAGAAATAACTCACTGACGATTACACATAGCACCAGTATGTGAGGACATCTCAGAGGAAACAAATCATCTCAGAATTACACATTAGAACTTATATGGCTTGCTATTGACGAATTAACGGATCTTAAAGGACATAACCTAGCTAAAGTAGTGGTTGGGGGACTGGATGAGGCCGGAAGCCATGGAAGGACATTTGATAGCTTCAAGGGTTTTAGAAAGCACAAATGCAGAAACAATTAGTTAGTGTGTGACTAGTCTACAGTCACTATGAAGTGAGAAGAACTTTGAAGTAAATAAACGCCATGTATAGATATGATAATAATGATCCATGATATTGGTAATTTATGGAAACTCAAGTTGCAGTACGAACACGTTTTATTATCGTGTACCAAGATATGTGTCTTGTGCCTATGGTTTCTTTTACAATTAGCTGGGCTACGACAGTCACCATCACATGTATAAGGTAAAACCTATTTAACATTTCGTAGCGTTGCTGATAGTGATATCCTGGAACCGTCCCTGGTAAAGTACGCGTGTTATTACCATTCGGGCTCTAGTCTAATCAGTAGTTCCTTTTCGTGCGGTAACCGACATTTGCAAATTCGCACGATTTTGCTTAGAGTTATGACTTATATAAATTATTCTGGGACACCCTATTAATCAATGGTATTTGTGTTTAAATTATGCAGTTAGAAATTTTTTCAGTACTTATCATACCTCGTCATTACTTTCATTGAAACGTCTTTAATAGTACTAATAATGATACGTACTAATAAATGTTCCTGTGCAGTATATAATTGATAGAGAAAAATAATTCCCACGCAAAATCTAATGTGATGTTCAAGGCAAATACGCCGATGGGAATCATTCAGTAATTGATTCAGATAGTTACTCTAGTAATAACTTAAAAGGACAACCGTTTAGGCCTTAGGCAAGGCCACAAACGAACAGTTAACTCGTTATGTTTACTGGTTCTTTCCATGTAGTTTATTCTACGGAGATTTTATCTACACATATGGAAAATAGTTATTTAAACAAAGCGCCTAATAAAAAAATACGAGTTTATTAACATTCTAGATGGAAATCGATCAATAATGTTATAACAGCAGTTCTCTTGTAAAAAGTAGCCACATACACTTATTTTGTCCATTTACTTTTACTTCTTGTAGTAGAGTGAAAGTATAATATTGATGAAAAAAAAATTAAAAGGTATTATTTAAATAAGCCTAAAATATTCTGCAATTTTAAGAATGTCTGTTAATCCCTTGTGGTTAACATTTTTAGATACTAACTTGAAATTTATAACAATTGTGAGACAACATAACGTAATAAATATACAACAACAAAGTCTGGAATTTATAGTTTTCATGTTAATAGGTTGGAGAGTACAAGGAGGTAAACTTGGAAAACTGATTAAACAAAGTGTCTGACTAAATTTTAACATTTTATATATAATATATTATATTTTACATGTATGTATATGGACAAAATAAGTGTATGTTTTACTACTTAAATTATTGTAAATGTTATTTTACAATAATTTTTTAGTCTGTTTATTTTCAAATATGTATTGAATTAGTTTCATAATCCACTGAATGTGTCACTTTTACCGTCACTAACCCCACCGTTGCCAATAACTTTTTAAATTATACCGTTGCCAATAACTATTTTTAATTTATACATAATTTTTTCCAAATAGTTTTTGGATGCTTTAATTTCCTCTCCAGGCGCTTACCAAAATGCCAATATGTTCATTGCGTAACAAAAAATATATGCGTGTTTAAAGAATACTTCAAATGTCTTTAACATAATATACAGAGCCCGGCAAAAGTTTGAAATAATGCCTATGTATTTTCAACCATTGGTTAATTTTTAAGTCGTCAAATAAAACTAATAATTTAAATTTTATT
The DNA here is from genome assembly GCA_029963805.1 of Aromia moschata. Lineage (NCBI taxonomy): Eukaryota > Metazoa > Arthropoda > Insecta > Coleoptera > Cerambycidae > Aromia > Aromia moschata. The sequence continues at coordinate 521,902 of JAPWTK010000214.1, forward strand.
TTATTTTATAACCGACAGTATTATCTTGTAGTTACCATGAAGTCTTCATGAAAACTGCACACAGTAACTGCATTCCAAATATCTGTTATTACTACTAAATCAGTAAAGTTATAAAAAAGTCGTGTAAATTGACACTTACACGTGAATGTTTAACTCTTTGTACACAGTAAATTTGTATCTTAAATACTAACGGAGATAGAAGGAAGGGTGGGGAGAAAGTCAATTATCTAGATCGTAAATTGATGTATCATTCGAGGTTCTAGCCTCAAAATAACGATATTAAGGGCCTAGGGAGTTTGAAGTGGCTCATCCTACATAAACTTATAATTAAATTGATTATGCAAAAAAATAATGTTAAGTCTTACTGTTATAAGTGACACACCCTGTACAGAACGAGTGCATAAAGAAGAATAGCACACTTTTAAATCGCGCCTTACCTCTTTATTCGTAGAACCGAGAGTAGTTGGCGCCGTTGAAGAAGTCACGACGGTCGTGATGGTGGGAACTCCTGACTGAGGACGAGAAGACGGCCTTGACTCCTGGAACATCATAGTCATTGTTCATTTCATGGCCTGCTCGTGACAGCGATGACAAAACTTTCTTTCATAGAACAAACAGCCGATTGAAATGTGCCGAAATAACCGGTAGTCTGAGGTCATTTCCAGTTATTCCATTCAACGATTCAGTTTGATGTTTTTACTATACCTACTATGTTCTACGTTTCAACACTTTTTGCTACCGTATTTTTGAATGCTTATCTATTTTTGTACATTTCACTATGCATAACAAAATGAACAATATTATACATTTTCTTTCTAATAATATATGAATAATATGACACATTTGAACCTGGACACTTCTAAAACATTTAATTATTGTCTGATTTTCATCGGATTTTTTTTAAACAATTTTTTATATCAAAAAATATATAAAGTGACATGTTTTTATCTTAAAACCAAGACCTACGTGGTTTTATAACTGATATTTAAGAAATGTTACCAATATTTATACAAAAAAAAAAAAACCGAAATACACAACTAAATTCAGCATTCCCTAAAATGGCTTTGTATGAAGTGTTTTAGAATTTAAATTTTATTTCAAAAATTTAATTAATTGCTATACCTATGAACTTCTAAAAACAAGTACGAGATGTGGCTATTAAATAACCGAACTGATGCTGCTACCAGCGCGCTGCGAGCATGTCGCGACAAGTTTGAAAAGAATTTATGATGATACTTTCCCCACTCTGAGCTCGCTGGACAAGCCAGTGGGTCGCTCAGTTTGACTGTAGCAGTCGTTTGAATTAGTCTACGCACCAGGGACACGTCGAAAAAATGTTGTGTTCAGATGGAGCAACGGATTAATCTCAAGTTTCTTGTTAAACTGGGGAAAACTTTTCCAGAGGCTTATGCAATTTTAAAAGAAGTGTACGGAAATTAAATGGTTTAAACGGTTTAAAGAGGGCTGTGAGACAACCGAAGATGCGAGACAAACGAAGATCCTCGTCCCGGACGGCCCTCAACGTCAAAAACAGACGAAAACATTGAAAAAAATTGGTAAATGAATCCGCGAAGATCGTCGTCTAAGCATCCGAGGGTTTGCTGAAATAACAAGGATCGACAAAGATTGTGTTCGACAGATTTTGCATGAATCGTTCAACATGCGCAAAGTTTACGCAAAAATGGTGCCAAAACTCCTCACTCCCGAGCAAAAGGAATCAAAAATGAACATTTGCGCTGACATTCTAAACAACATTGATACTGATCCAGGCCTGTTAGACACGGTGATTACTTGTGATGACAAGATTGTAAAGTGTGGAAGCGGGTAAAGCAAAAGAGAGAGGTTCTGAGCCAGCTGACAGAAACGGACTTCCAGCACTGCTTTCAACAATGGAAAAGTCGTATGGAGCGGTGTAGAGATCACTACGGGGAGTACATTGAAGACGAAAAAGTTGCTGTAATTGGTAACGAATAAAAATTGTTATGACAGCAGTTCAGTTATTTAATAGCCACACCTCGTATCTTAAATCATTTTCATTGACGTCTGATCAGCACTGGTCAATGGAAAATATAAAATCAGATACCCCATGCATTTGTCAATAGGTAATATTCCCACAAACTTAGTGTATGGCGTAGTAGACTTTATAATAAAATTGTTGTTCCATTTCTTTACATAATTATTAAGGCAATCCCAGTTTTTAGAATCATCTCAGAATTTTCCGAAGCTTTACCACTTACCACTTCGACACCATTTGAATTTAAGATTTCATCTCTATCGTGCTGTACATAATAAAACAGTTGTAAGGTAAAAATTAAAATACGAATTCTGAAAAACAAATGAGTAGGCCTCGATAGCCCTTTTATCAGCTGGTCACCAAAATCGCCAGATTTAACTCCATCGGATTTTTTTCTCTTAAATACTCTAAAACAAAGGTGTAATCAGTCACTACCTCAGCAGGTCAAGGAACTTCGAGAGCAAATAGAGGACACTTGTACACAAATTGATCAAAAAATATTTAAGAAATGTGTCAAATAACTTACGCAAGAGGTTTTATTTTGTTTGAATCAAAACGTTTGAAATGTATTCGTATAAACAGATGATTGGTGGAAATTTAAATTATGGTAGTTTAAATTGTCTTATTGCTTTGTTTTCTGTTTTATTGAAGCTAGTTTAATATTCTTGTTGTTGTTCCCATATATGTATTTGTTTTTGTTTTGTTTGTTTTGTTTGTTTTGTTTGTTTTGTTTGTTTTGTTTGTTTACTAATTTAATTCTCAAAAAAAAAGTATTTCAACGGTTTTTCAGTTTAATTCATGGACTACTTGATTTTTAGTGGTAGATTAATAATAAATTAAACCTTGGACACAATTTTAAATTTTTGTCGATGTTTGCCATTCAATGTTTCAAGTTGAATTTGGTACTCACCCATTTTAATGGATACTGAATTCAGTAGTGGTGTAATCAGACTATTTGTATAAAATTCGGTTATATAATGTCTTTCATTTCTGTCAACAAATTAGTGCAAAAAAGTAAAACGTGTCACTGTGTTCTACAGGACACTTTTGACACTCATGTTAAAAAAAAATCCTGTTAAAATCGGGCTATATTTAAATATACTTTAGATGAGTGTCCATGTTTTAAATGGGTCACCCTTTATATACAATAACAGTAGGTATGTAGTAATGAAACCACATAATAAAGTCTCCTACGGAAACAGGTATTAAGAAATAAATATGTGTTAAAAAGAGGCAACCTTCAAAACTGCGTTAGATTGCTATACATTCTATAAAATGTAGGTACATATACAGGGTGAGTCAGAAAGAATGGGACAATACTAAACTGGGGATACTAGACACCAAATTATTATGATTGAGCTCAACATGCCTTTACCAATGTCGCTGGTTTGAGAGATACAGCGTGTTCAAAGAAATGAGAAAGTTTTGATAGTATAAATCTGGAACTTGGTCGCTTTATGTTTTTTAGTGTGAGAATTACAAATTTTAAGCTTATTTTTACGTTGCTCCTAGAGGGCGCTAGTGTTACAGTATTATTTAGATAAATTAAAACATATTTGTTTTATCTGCTGAGCCATGCGTAAAACAAATTGAGAATCTAAAAGAACGCTCAATTATACAGAGAAATGCTGTAAATCTCTGCTGCTGCTGTATCTTTTAAACCTTCGACATTGGTATAAGGCATGTTGAGCTCAATCAAAATAATTTAATGATATGTAAATTTGACAAATGTTGACACAAGGCTACTTAGAAAAAATATAGTAATATCAGCGCCTGAAGAAAAATCAAAACAAAATACATTGAACGTTTTAAATGCAAATAACTTAAAAACCGATATATTTCGACGTCCGAAACAAGAGTACCTTTTCTCTGTATAATTGAGCGTTCTTTTCGATTCTTGTTTTACACATGACTCAACAAATAAAAAAAATATGTTTTAATTTACCTATATGATACGGCGAAACTGGCGCCCTCTAGGAGCAAAGTCAAAATGAGCTTAAAATTCGTAATTCTCGCACCAAAAAACATAAAACTACCAATTTTCAGATTTATACTATCAAAACTTTTTTAATTATTGAGAAATTTCAGAATAAAACTTAAACTTTGAACACGCTGTATCTCTTAAACCAGCGACATTGGTATAAGGCATGTTGAGCTCAATCATAATATTTGGGTGTCTAGTATCTCCAGTTTAGTCTTGTCTCATTCTTTCTGACTCACCCTGTATATGCACCTTCTCAGTTTTTTTGGATTTTTCTCGAAAACGATTACATATAAACCGAAATTGAAAAAAAAGTCGAAGAGGTGATAAAATCCTCTAAAACTTTTCCCATTTAACCAGACTATTGTTCCGCAAATTTTGGTTAGTTTGGACAGTTTTCTGCAAAAAGTCAGAATGTTTAAGATATATGTAAAAAGGAAAACATCTAGGAAAAGACCAAAGAAAGTTTACCATTTTGACAACATTAATATACTAAGTTCTACTTTCAAATATATAATATTACACAGCTCCACAAAAAAAAATATATAAAAAAATACCTCCGGGTCTAAGTAGGTGTACTATATGTTTTTGGGGACGCTGAATCCGAATCCGATGTCTATTTAACTCCATGTCATAAGGATTTTTCATAACCTCAAAAAAACTGCTTAATAATGAAATGTCTCGCTAACTCCATGAAAATTGAAAACCATAAAAAATAAAACCCCACACACAATCCTTCAACATATTTCCCCCACAACGCCACAACCCCATAACCTAATAACCCTATAACCCTGTAACCCAGAAAATGAGTAAAAACGACACTTTTGAGTGTCTTAGCCCTGACGCTTCGTGTCTACGAGCTAGATGTAGTAATTGAGACCTAAAACTACATTTCTATCGATTCTACAACACCTTAACCCCATAACCTATTAATCCTATACCATAACCTAATAACCCAATAACCACATAACCCAAAAAATTTGTGATTACAGCCCTCTCTGAGGGCCGTATGTAGTACTTGGAGATTTGACACCCCATTTTCTCCGATCCTGCAGGTCCTTAATCCTATAATTATAGGATTAAGGACCTGTAATAACTGTAATAACTATAATTATAGGATTAAGGACCTGTAGGATCGATGAAAATGGAGTGTCAAATCTCAAGTACTACATACGGCCCTCAGACAGGGCTGTAATCACAAATTTTTTGGGTTATGTGGTTATTGGGTTATTAGGTTATGGTATAAGATTAATAGGTTAAGGGGTTAAGGTGTTGTAGAATCGATAGAAATGTAGTTTTTGGTCTCAATTACTACTGGAGTGGGTACTGGAACCTTCGGCGTAGAAATAAAAAACTGGACGTTTTCCACGAAACACCGAACTACTACACTTTTCTCGACGCGCGTTTCGCCAGCCAAGTTGGCATCTTCAGGAGAATATTAAAATTGAGTTTTAATCTTCTCCTCATTTTCTGGGTTACGGGGTTATAGGGTTATTAGGTTATGGGGTTATGGCGTTGTGGGGGAAAGATGTTGAAGGATTAAGGTGTGTGGAGTTTTATTTTTTATGGTTTTCAATTTTCATGGAGTTATAGAGCTTGAGTTATCGATACATTTCATTATTAAGCAGTTTTTTGAGGTTATGAAAAATCCTTATGACATGGAGTTAAATAGACATCGGATTCGGATTCAGCGTCACCAAAAACATATAGTACACCTACTCAGACCCCGGAGGTATTTTTTCTATTTATTTTTTTTTTTGTGGAGTTGTGTTATGTTCATTATTTGTATACTATATTTAATGTCCATATAATGAAAAAAATGAAAAAAAGTGGAAAATATTATTGATGTAAAAAATTACAAAATTTTTCCTCGTTAACAACTATTATTATGCATAGGTACTTAAAATTGATTTACAAAATTACCTTTTTATTTTTCTTAGCATGGATCAGCGCTTTAAACTGCTCAGGATAGTTGTCTGATTCGTCTATTTCTTCTGAACTACCTGGCTTCCTCTTAATACCGGCCAAGTTTACTTCCGACTTCTTTTTACCTCTAGAACTGGTAACCACCTGACTGACGGACACCTTTGGCTGATCGACCTTAGTCTTGGCCGGTACAGAACGATCTTTACCATCGATCTTCTTTCTCCTAGAGACTGTCCGTTTGGACGTCACTTCCGAGACTTCAGCGATGACCGATTCTTTCACCTGCGGTTTCTGAGTAACCTGATTACTTCTTACAGCAGGCTGGCTCCTCGACTCCACGCTGACGGTTTGACTTTTGCTCACCGATACTTTGGCGGCGATTTCGTTAGGCTTGGCGAATTTTAAATTGTTTTCCGTAGCACTCGTTTGGAATTTCTCATCGGTAGATTTTGCACTCCTCGACCTGGATCTGGATCTGGAGCGGTCCTTGGACACTGGACGGACTGTTTTTGGTTCGGCTGCGAACAAAGGGAGGACTTCCAATTTCTGTTCGTCTATAATCGGAGGAAAATCTCTCGAGCGTTCCGAGAATCTGTTTCTGCTTCGTGTAGCCGCGGTAGGCAACGAATATTCATCTAAAGTCGGTACGTGATCTCTAGAGCTTGAAGGTGAAGTTCTGGATTTGAATTTCGAAGTGGAACTAGGAGTGGAGTCGGTATTTCTTGAGTGGTGAGTGGAACCAGGTCTCTTCTTGATGTCATCAGTGTTTCTCTGAGTTGTCGCAGGCGCGGGTATTGCACTTCTCTGTTTACTCTCCCTCGGTTTTGGCAAATCTATAGAAAGTCTTTCCGGAGCTGCACTACCTATTCTTCTTCCTGGACAAAGGCAATTCTATAGTACATATGGTAAACATTATAATCTAGTCATAATTTTGTGTTTTACAAACTACTAAATATACAGGCCGTTAAAATGAGTTTTATGAGAATATTTTCACATAAACTCGAAAAGAGAAGATATATACGAGGTGTGTAAATTATGTAATGAGACTGGCAATGTAGCGCCCGATCTAGCATAACTGGGGAGACGGGACTTGGAAGGGCGGTAGGTTAACATGTAATGCACCTTCAGTACAAGTTTGAACTTATCAGAGTCATTTGTTTGTTCTTTGTCACTGTTTTCGTAAACCGGTTTTTTCTAGTGCGTTGCAAAAAATGAGTGACATTAATTTTGAACAACGGTGTGCTCGGTGTGCTATCAGGTTTTGCATCAGACTTGGACACAGCGCAACGGATACTTTTGCAAAACTTCAATATGCCTACGGAGACAGTGTTTCTTCAAGAGCCCAGGTTTTTCGCTGGTTTAAGGCATTCTCAGAAGGAAGAAAGTCAATTGAAGATGATAGAATGAATGAATGAATGAAAAGGAGAAGTGGGCGGGAAAACCCATGCACTTAGGCCGCCTGACAGGTCCATTGTGCACCCACATTCCATGAGTATTCACCCAGGTATGCCGACCTCTCTTGCAAAGGCGCATATTTTCCTGGGGTGAATACTCTTAACAATCTCTGGGTTCAGAACACAGCTCCAAAGTGCCGTTCTCTGACCCTTGCAATTGCAGGGCATTATGTGAGGATGTGAGATGCAGTCTCCTCATCCTCCATGCACCATCCACATTCAGGATCATCTATGACCCTTATCATGTGGAGGTGCCTTTTAAGGTGACAGTGGCCTGTAAGGAGTCCTGTCACCGTTGTAATGTCTCTTCTCTCCTGGTTCATATCTAGGAGACTTTGAGTTAATTTGAACGAAGGCCCCGTAATGTGGGTCTTCGTCTGGCTCATACCCGGGGCTTCTTGCCATGACTTTTCGAACTCCTTATTTAGGAGCTCTTTCATGGTTGAAACCCCCATTGAATAGGGGACCCCTACTATAAGTTCAGGTCCTATGTGGTACCCTATTGATCCTACTCTGGTCTGTCGGCCTCCTCATTTCCCAGGACACTTCAGTGTCCCGGTACCCATGTGAGTACCACTCTATTGCAACTGGCCAGATCATTTAGAATCTTTTACAGTCAAGGACGAGTCGCGATTTGATCTTGCTGGATTCAATAGCCATCAAGGCCGCTTGACTGTCCGTGCATATTTGAATCGATCTCCTTTTTGGAGCCGTTTTTAGGATTGCCATCCCGCATGCTAGGACAGCATATATTTCTGCCTGGAAAACGCTAGCATGTGACCCGAGGGAAAAAGATAATTTTGTCCTCGTGGTTTTGCCATATAATCCCGCTCCAGCCTTATCGCCAATTTTGGAGCCGTCTGTAATCCCTACTAGGGATATCGATAGAATACGGGATCTTGTGCGTTCAGATCATCGGTTGACAACAAACATGATCGGGGAAGAATTTAATTTGATTCACACCACTGTTCATCAGATTTTGAGTAACGAATTGGGAATGAGAAAAATATGCGCCAAAATGGTTCCAAAAAATCTTTCGTAGGAACAAAACGACATCAGGAGAGAAATATGGCTTGTCCTTTTGGAATCGATTGAAAATAATCCTCATTTTATGAAACGTGTCATTACTGGTAATAAGACTTGGGTGTTTGAGTACGACACGGAAACCAAGCGCCAAAGCGTGGAATGGCACACTTCAAGCTTTCCAAGACCCAAAAAAGCAAGAATGAACAAGTCGAAGATCAACTGCATGCTGATTTGGTTTTTGATAGCCAGGGAATTGTCCACAAAGAGTTTGTGCCTCCAGGCCAAACAGTAAGTAAATCAACACCTTTACTCTTTGTAAAAAGTTCTTGAAAAATTTCGAAAATGGGTCATGCGTGTGAGACCAAACATCAAAAACAACTAGATGTTGCATCACGACAATGCGTCTTGTCACACAGCCATTTCAGTAAACAAGTTTTTAGCCAGTAAAAACATTAATGTGGCTCCTCAGCCTCCTTATTCGCCTGACTTGAGTTCTTGGGACTTTTTTCTGTTCCCAAGATTGAAATAGCAAGCAAGGGACGTCGTTTTGGGACCATAGAAAACATTCAAACGGTTGTAACCGACCAGCCGAAGACTATACCAGTATATGAGTTTCAGCACTGCTTCAAGGAATGGAATAACCATCTCCAGCGCTGTGTGTTTCCCAAGGAAGTTATTTTAAGACAATACTGAATTCGAATAAAAAAAATCAGTCTCAATATTTAATTTACACACCTCGTAAATGTGCAAACAAATATATTAACGATTCAGCAAATTTTATGTCAAATAATAACTACTAGAAAATGGCATTTACTTCGTGTTATAAAAGTAACAACAGCTGCAGCTGCGCAATGCAAGCAGACATTAGCAACGTGTGAGAGCGTAGAGCATACACTCGAGATGACGTACTCTAAATGCGCATAACTTTCTCAATAATGCTCTGATTCTTATAAAATTTTGAGGAGGTATTACTGAAATGTATTCAAGAAAATCCAATACAACGAACACCGATTCAGGTTCGAAAACCGTTCGATTTTTTGAACTAACCCAACACTTCTTAATCATCTTTTAATAAAATAATCAGAGGATGTGTATCAATTATTACAATGTCATTTGATGCATGAGTATCGGATTTTTTTATCATTATTCATTGGCATTCACCTTAAAAGCTTTTTACTCAACGGTTCACCTTCTGTTTCTCTCAATCTCCCAGACTTCATCCTACTATAAATGTATTCAACAGAATTTATGTGAACAAAGATCCCGAAAACCAATTCTTAGACAATCATGGACAAACAAATTTTAGCTTTATTAACATATTGCAGATGGATTTAGAACTAATTGTAAGAGGCAGATGCGCCAAAAATGTTTGACTTGGAGAAATTTGGGTTTCGAATTTCCATATCCAATCTACAATGAACTCTTAATGATTTATATTTTGATTGTTAACATATACATAAGGAATGCCAAACAGTTTATCAACTTATGAAAAAATAGAGGAAAGAAACCTTTTACTCTGAAAGTAATTTTGATGAAAAGTAATTATACTGAAGGAGAATTGAAACCTTCGACGTAGAAATAAGCTCATAATAGAACACTTTTCCACTTAACACCGAAACAATTTTCTGCACCGAACGTGCGCATTTTAATGAAATGATTTGCTGGTGATGGTTGGCGAAACGCGGGCGTTGAGTGCAAAAAAGTTTAGTCTTAAATAAAGTGAAGATCAAAGGGTCCAGTATTGACTACAATGTACAATAGCGTAGTCATTGACATAAAGCTTTTACCAGCATGTACAGTTGAAGTTAAAATTTTAGTAGACATAAAAGAACATTTAAGCAAACCCATTATTTGCCACAGCGTAACTAAGTGAGGGCAAGTGGAGCAACATGCATACCTGTAGTTCCACTGGCAGAATGCAATTACCACATTTATTTTACTTATAAACGTATGTAATGACAACTAAACTAAAAAAACAAAAAACATAATACTATATTTATTATAAGGGTAAAACACAAAATAATCAGATTATCTAACGCACAGTTGTGCCTGTATCTTGTATTTACACAATGCGCGAGTTTACCCTACTTAAAGGCGCAAAAGATAGTCCAAGAGGCGAGAAGCCTGAATTACACCTCTCATCGTAACGTCCCGTCATTGAACCTTAGTTTGCCACATTATTTTATAGGGTTTGCCCTGTGTTATTTGGACTTCACTTTGTGGTGTTTTTGTGTGCTTTTTAATATCCACTATAAGTTTAAGGGTCTACTGTACTCGTTGACTTACTTTTTCTAAGTATAGATTTCTAACTAAAAAAATGTGTAACAAAGCCTATGCTGATTTTCTTTGCCTCCACTAATTACAATTGTCGTATCACCTAGCAAAATCTAGAGAATATCTATAAAATGTTTTGATTGATTGCGAAGCAGGTATAGGGATGTATCTCCTATGCATATAAAACTAGGACTTACAAAAAATGTTGCTAAAGCCTTAAATACAGAAGAAAATGATTTTCTTTATTTGAGACGGAAATTGGCGAAAGATTTCACCAGTTAGAGGGGGCAGGGGACCACGCACTGGTACCAATGACTTTGACCTTGAACCTGATATTAATTGTTATGTCAAGGTCAAAGTGGTTTTTTAAATTAGAACATCTACTTTTGACCCCGGATTTGAAAATAGCGGGAAATTTTACGACCAAATTGGTGCTTGTCAACAAGGTCATGGCAAGGTCGAATGAAGGTCAAATTTTCGAAAATTGTTAAATAACGAGGGCTAGGTAGGGGATGAAGATTGGAAACAGTAAAATTTTTCTGATTAAAGTTGTCAGGGTCGAATAAGATCCCTTCCTGATACCAATGACAGACGTTATACCCGGTTTTTAAGGTTATTTCAAGATCAAAGTGATTTATCAAGCGTGAATACAAAAAACATAATTTGCGACGAATTTCCCTTGCTTTTTTCCAAAGCAGAGGTCAACAATAGGGTTTCCCTCTTGATAAATCACTTTGACCTTGCAATAACCTTAAAAAACCGGGTTTAACGTCAAGGTCATTGGTATCAGGGAGTGACCTTATTCGACCCTGACGACTTTAATCAGAAAAAATTTACTGTTTCCAATCGCTGTCCCGAGCTAGCCCTCGTTATTTAACGATTTTCGAAAATTTGACCTTCATTCGACCTTGCCATGACCTTCTTGACGAGTACCGTTTAGGACCTAAAATTTCCCGCTCTTTTCAAATCCGGGGTCAAAAGTAGATGTTCTTATTTAAGAAAACATTTTGACCTTGAAATAACCTTGAAAATCAGATTCAAGGTCGAAGTCATTGACACCAATGCGTGGTCTCCTCTGCCCCCTCCAACTTTTGTCTACATGTTTTTTTTTCGTATCTACCTTAGGTTCTGAGAAATTCTGGTGGGGGAGATTAAAATGGCCCACCCTGTATATAGCAGAACAGACAATTATCACAATATTAATGCTCTCATACCTGTCCTCGAACGGGTTACAATCTGGGACTCTTCTACAGCAAACAACGACGGGCCTTTCTTGACTGCCTCCGGGGCGCCCGTGGCCGATTCTGGACGCCTTCTGGAGGCCCTCTGGACGGTTCTAGAATTTGGCGCGGAAGCGGAAGCAGACGCTTCCTCCGGCTTCCGAGGTCGCGTCCTAACCCTACTTCTGGAAGCCTGTGTCGAATGCTCGTCAGAAACCTCGGCTGATGACGCTCTGCTTCTACCGTTTGTCCGCCTAAGCCCATTCTGCGGTCTGCGGCTTTCCACCGATTTCGGTGAAGTGGCCGCTTCGCTCTTCGTGAACTCCCTGGTGATCTCGTTCGATTTCGAACTCTCGCTGGAAATATCCAACGCGTTCGTTTTAAGGGTTGTATCCGTGAGTTCCCCAAAGACATCTGTGTCGGGAACAGTTTCTTCTGCAGTCGGCGATGTTTCGGGAACTGTATTGTCACTAACAGTGTTGTCGACAGGTTTGAACAATTTTTCGGGGATCTCTGTCGCATCTGGTGACGGTTCTGAGAGCTTGCTGCGCTTGGGGGCGCCTAGAGCTTCAAACCTGTTCTCCGTCAAAACTCTAGGTTTGCTCTGCCTCTTGAACGGGTCTATGGGTGATTCGTTAATAGTTTCCTCGACTTCGTACGAGGATTTTAATGGCTTTCGCAGTCGTTCGCGTCGTTCTCCGCTCAGTGGTGTCGACGGGCCGGTTTCTGGAAGCTACTCGCCTACTCACGACCGTGGCCTGCGTCGTTTTCGTCGGTTCGCCAAGCTGCCCATTTTCCTGGGTGACTGCGAATCTAGATCGTCCCCGCCCTCTGGATGGCTGGCGGTGTTCTACTTCCGTCGTTTCGGTCCTCTGGAACAAAAAAATAGTCAGTGCTGTAGTCACCATTCTTCTAGATTAGTAATTGAATGAGTTTTATTGAAGTCGATAGATGTCGTAAGATTTAAAAAAAAAATGCGTATAAGTATGTCGTGGCACTGATCTCGCATATCTTGAATTATTACTCTTAAAACTGTCAATTTCTGAGGTTTCTATAATTAAGAATATTAAATGCTTTTTTTGTTCGAAAGTTACTTTATATGAGGTGTGTAAATTAAGTAATTAGACTGACTTTTTACATTTTTTTTATTCGAATAAAATTACAATTCAATATTGTCTTTTTCGAAATAACTTTCTTAGGAAGCCACACAGCGTTGGAGATGGTTCTTCAATGCTGCATCTTCCATACTGCAATAGCCTTCAGCTAGTCGTTTACAGCCGTTTGAATGTTTTCTATGGTCCCAAAACGACGTCCCTTGAGTGATTTTTCAATCTCGGGAACAAAAAAAAAGTCACAAGGACTCAAGTCAGGCGACGAAGGAGGCTGAGGAGCCACATGAATGTTTTTACTGGCTAAAAACTTGTTTACTGAAATGGCTGTGTGACAAGGCGCATTGTCGTGATGCAACACCCAGTTGTTCTTGACGTTTATTCTCACACGCATGACCCTTTTTCGAAGTTTTTCAAGAATCTCTCTGTAAATATGTTGATTTACTGTTTAGCCTGGAGGCATAAACTCTTTGTGAACAATTCCCTGGCTATCAAAAAGGCATATCAGCGTGCATTTGATCTTCGACTTGCTCACTCTTGCTTGTTTGGGTCTTGGAGAGCTTGAAGTCTGCCATTCCATGCTTTGGCGCTTGGTTTACTGGTCGTACTCAAACACCCAAGTCTCATCACCAGTAATGGCACGTTCCATAAAAAGAGGATAATTTTCAATCGATTCCAAAAAGTCAAGACACCTCTCTCTCGTTGTATCTATCTGTGTCGTTTTGTTCCTGCGAAAGGTTTTTTGGAACCATTTGTGCCCAGATTTTTCTCATCCCCAATTCATTAGTCAAAATGTGATGAACAGTGGTTTGATTCAAATTTAACTCTTCCCCGATCATTATTGTCGTCATCTGAAAGCACAAGATCCCGTATTCTATCTACATTTTCATCGGTTCTTGAAGATGAAGGCCTTCCGCTGCGTGTTTCATCTTCAATCGACTCTCTTCCTTCTGAGACTGCTTTAAACCACCGAGAAACCTGGGCTTTTGAAAAAAACACTGTCTCCGTAGGCGTGTTGAAGTTTTGCAAAAGTATCTGTTGCGCTGTGTCCAAGTCTGAAGCAAAACCTTATAGTACACCGTTGTTCAAAATTAATGTCACTCATTTTTAAAACGCACTAGAAAAAAAGGCTTACGAAAACAGTCACAAAAAACAATCAAATGACTCTAACAAGTTCAAACTTGTACTAAAGGTGCATTACATGTTAACATACCGCCCTTCCAAGTCTACGTTGCTAGATTCATTACTTAATTTACACACCTCGTGAATGATAGAATGGTTGATTGTCAGTGGGTTTATTCAACAAAATTTCCGCACATAATCATGGACTGGAGACCAGTTTAGACTAAGTTTTGACTAGATCTGTGGCTTTGTTCACTGAAACAGGAGGTGTGAATAGAAGGGAATATAGTAAGAAACCAAAAGTTCGCACTGCACAAAAAATGAAGAAGTGAGGCAAATTGTTATCAAACAGCCACAAACTCCTTTAAAACTTTAAGCTAGCAAGTAAATGTATACTAGGAAACCTGCAATACAATAATGAAATGTAACCTACATTTTCACACTTATCGTCTAAGCTCAGTCCAAGAATTGTCACCAAACGACCAGTGAATGCAATTCTCAGAGTGGTTTATGGATAATTTGCATGATAATGAAAACGTCTTTGAAAAAACATTATTTATTGACATGGTTTTACCTCTCTGGTTATGTTAATTATTAACAAATGAGAATGTGGAGCTCTGAAAATTAACATTTATTTATAGAGAAGCCTCCACGTTATCGGCAAGTTGGCGCGTGGGCAGCCGTATCGAAAGGAAAGTTAATTGGACCTATTTTTTATGACTCTCAATTCAGCGCTATACAGTAATGGAATTTTAGAAAATTTTGTAAATTCGATGAAGAGGTACAAAACTGCTTCCAGCAGGACGGCGCACCGTGGGTTAGAATCGGAACATCCTGGCCAAAAAAAATCGAGAAAGGTAGAAAATGTGTATCGAGAAAGGTAGAAAATATCGAATTCAATGTTTTTTGGGTGGCTGATTTCAAATTTGTACTTTATATTTCAAAAACAAAATGGCAGCCCGAAAGTAACCGCTTTTTGCGATAAAAGCAACTTTTAAAAATCCAAATTAGAGTATTCATATTTTCTGTAAATAGGATTTCAATTTAATACTCTCCTCGAAAGGAAAACAAAATGGCGGACCGGCAGCAACTGCATATAACCATTTTTTCGCGATAAAAAGGTACTTATTATGATCAAAATTAGAGCATTGATATTTTCTGCTTATATAATTTCAACTAAATCCCCTTACCGAAAAAAAACAGGTGGAGAACGGAAGTAAAATTTTCTTAAAAATCTACATATTTTGATTCGAATAAGATTGTTTATATTTTTCATTAATAAGATTTGAATCTAACTCCCTGAAGAAATGGAGGGCAAAAAGTAAGAACTTTTTGGAACCTACAATTGCACGCAACGTGTCTTCAGTTAAGTTACATTAGGTTACTAAAATTATTTTGTGTTAAAAATTGATGGCAGAGAGCCTCAGTTAAGTTGGATTAGGTTAACTAGTATAAAATAAAAAATATATATTTCACGGAACATTGAGACACCCTATATGTCTCCTTCCACTGGTCAATAGTGTACACCATTTTTATACATTACCCCCTTGGTTGGGACTTACTATTGTATCGAGGATGAACACTTGCTTTGACGCAGGTACAGTTAGAATTGCCCCGAGAACGCGCTATTGGACGCGCCTTTCTATTTTGCATTTTTCACTGAAATAAGCAGTTTCAAGCAGCCAATTTTTATGAATTTCTTATTCCACTAATATTTCCCACATGTTAAATTGTGAATTAGTGTTAGAACGCTGTAGGTACAAACTATTTTCATACTTTTCTATCGCTACCTTAACATGCGCGTTTGTATTATAAGCGCAGAGTTAACATTTATTTTCCATAACAAGAAATACAAAAATTTGAATTTCCAGGGCATAGATAATATTTTACATTCAAGAGTAACCTCCATTTTTTTAAGTCGGAAATACACCTTGTGGTAACAAAAATTCACAACACACGAACGTTGAATATTTCGAGACCGATTCTCGTACCGTTACGCACTCGAAGGTGGCCAACTTCCGACTGAAGTAGAACGGCAGGTATAAAACCTAGGTAGCTGTCGTTTCAGTATTACACGCAGGAAACCCTGCTTCACAGAGCTACATGAATTAAAACAGAATATAACGAACTTGGTTTTTCGATTTTTGGCCAGGATTTTCCGATTCTAACTCACTGTGCGGCGCGCCAAATCACGTAACTCTTAATAATTTAAAAACCCGTTTCCAAAATTTAGAAAACCTACTACGGGTTAGAATTACAAATGAATTTCAGGAGATTAACAACTCCCCAAAGTGGTCACCGTTGTTTTCCATTCTGTGATAAGAATAGGTTCAGGATATGTTCAGGTACCACCAATCTGAGTGTTAGCCACCAACACGCATGTGGAAACCGTTACATAACACTGGCGGAACAGATAATTTCTTTAATTTCAACTACAATAATTTTAAATTCCCTAAATTGATTTAAAAAAACATAATACCTTGCGAAGATTCAGAATAGACCAGATAGTTTCATACATCAAAAAACAAATAAGTATTCAAAAAATAACCCTGTTTTCTGTTTATGAGTACCGTGCTTTCAAATCTGGTACCCATGGTAGTACCGTACGACAAATAATCCATTAATGCATTACACACAAGGTGAAACATCTTTCTAAATATCTGGAGAGTATAGTAACCACTAACTGAATGAAACCGCCGCGGTTAAGAAAGCAATTACCTTACAAACCGCCATTCTCTCTTAGCCGGTCGTTACAGATTTTAATTAAAAAACCTTCGATATGTTTAATTAAAAATCATATTACGATATCTTAAACGGGCAACTGCATTGTTATTCAAAGGTAGGTACGGTCAGTTCTTATGCTTAAGTACTTCACGACAATTGCAAGCTCTTACACAAGGATACGCCATTCGCCTGTTGGTGACGAAAAATCCAGACAGATATCCAACAGAGCAGTGGCGGCCTGCCGGCTAGATAGGCGGGGCAGTATAGTAATTAATACATATATATCTAATGGTATCTTATAATTTATAATTTATAAGTATACATAGTAAATATAGAGAAATCTAAAAAAACGTCATCAAAGTTGGCCAAGAGAAAAAGACGTATTTCTATTCTTAGTCGAATTTATAACCTTATTTACTTGTCAAAACTGTCACATCATATGACAGCTATTGTTTATTTTACAAATTGTGACAGTCACTTGTCAAAAGTTTGATATAACCGAAAAGCTTAGACATGACCGCTATTTCTATCTCTCTTGTTCATAGCCAGAGTTGATGATGTTTTTTTTTTTGGATGTCTATATAATAATCTATGAGACAATTTACTAACTGCTCGTATATCCAATACATACCTAATTGATCTTCAAGATATACAAACTGCGTCCGTTGATGTAACAGATAGTAAAATAGTGAGTAGGTGTGGTGATGGTCAACGATACTCTTATTGGATAATGACTCCTGTGACGTAATGTTGACCACGCCCAGTTTTTTTATGTTGGCCACACCCACGATACTAGATAATGACTGCTGCGATGTAATGGTAGCCACGCCCAGTTTTTCGTCATAGAGGCCACTATCCAATATTATGGCTTACCATAACCACACCTACTCCTCTACTATCCGGTAAAATCAACGGACTCAGTCTATATGCATATCGAGAATGTATCAACATCTAACAAGCGAGTAAGAAAGTGACATTTCGAAGTACCTAACTGCATTTATGGTACGATAACTTGTATCAGTGTAAACTAAAAGTAAAGACGTAAAGTTCCATATAACGCACCAAGAGTCAGCTGGATATATGTCTTTAACCAATCGGAGACAAGAATTTAAATTGGTGCCTTGACTCGATTGCTCGAAACGACAACAATTTATCGTAAGATCAAAAAATAACGTCATCAGAGTATGCTGTGGCATCAGTCATGAATATCTTGATTTATTACTCTTAGAACTGAAGTTTTTTATTATTAAGAAAATTAAATATGGTAATCATGGCAGAACAAAAAGCTTTTATGATCAAAAGTCGCCTTAGAAATGGTAGAATGGCTGATGGGCTGATGGCCAGTGAGTTTATTCAACACGGGACGCCTTTTGGGGGTAGAACTCAAACAAAATAATTAATTTTGTTCGTAACATTACCTACAATCTCTTTTTTTGGATATTCCATCTACTTTTGAAAAAACAATTGAAAACACCCTTCAAAACTTTCCCGTATGTATTTGGAGAAATGAAAGTGAATTAATTGTAGATGAATTGAGTCTAGGCATTCATCCTTACTAAGTGCAGTTATTACACAAAATAATTAGAACATTTAACCACATGTACCTGCAGGTAAATAAAAGGATTAATAATTTAAGTAACATAGACCGCTATGCTATAAAACACTAATGGAAGCCCTGAAGAAGTTTGAGTATATTAGATGAAATGTCGGAAAAAAATAGTGCTTGTGTTTTGTCCAATATTCTCAAAAATTTACTTTGTCAATATATATCGAGCCATCCAAAAAAAAAACGTCATCAAAGTTGGCCGAGTAAAAAAAAGAGTTATTTGTATTAACTTAACTATAATCTTAAATCTATAACCTTTTTAATTGTCAAAGCTATCACATTATATGACAGCCATTATTTGTTTTACAATTGTGACAGTCACTTGTCAAATGTTTGACATAAATGAAAAGCTTCGACATGGCCGCTATTTCTATCTCTCTCTTTCATAGCCAAATTTGATGACGTTTTTTTTGGATGTCTCCTTATTTTATGGACGCAATTGATAATTACAATAAAAACTTCAGAAAACTTTACAGTTCCAAGAATAATAATTCACATGCTATCATGACCAACCAGTAAAGATATCTCCATGGGCTCAAAGGGTTAACAGGAATTGTTTTTCTGATACGGCCCTAAAATATATTTTCACCGAAACAAAATACTGTTTTGATAATCCGGCAATAGGAGCAAGGAGATTTATAGTACGTGCAACAAGCAAACCATTTCAACCAGAATGCACCAGACTTCTATTTTATACAGTGAGGTCCATAAGTAACGGATAAATTCATTATCTACGTAATTTACAATTTATGAGTAAAATCCTGAAACACGTCAATTTTGAATTCTAGAATGACATTTTTTGAGCATAATTTTTTACCTCCCCCTCCAACTACCTTGGAGTAACAGCTACCCCTTTAAAATTTTTAAATGAAACAAGGATGCATGCGATAGCTCATTTGAAAGGGTTTTTAATTCTCCATCCAGCAACATATTTTTTTTTTAATTCCTATAATTTTTTTTACTGAAAAATATTACAATAATGGCGGCGTTGCTGAAACTCTTCTAAAACATTTTGTATTGTTTCGGGGGTGATTTGATTAATTTCTTGCCTTATTCTGTCTTTTAAATCTTCTACGTTATTTGGTCTGTTGAAGTAGATATTCGATTTTAAGTAACCCCATAAAAAATAGTCAAGCGGGGTCAAATCGGAAGAACGAGCAGGCCACTCAATTTCACTGCGTCTACCGATCCATCTATTGGGAAAAACTTGATTCAGATAGACTTTTACTTCCAATGAAAAATGTGGTGTAGCTCCGTCCTGCTGAAACCAAATATTTCTATGAATATCATTGGAGTTGTCATCATCTGGGAAACGCATTCTTAACCTTGGAACTAAGAAATTTTGTAAGAAATCCAAGTAACATGCGCCAGTTAATGTGCCATCAAAGAAATATAGTCCGATAATTTGAGAATTTATAATTCCAGCCCAAACGTTCATCTTCTCAGGATATTGAGTATTGGCCTCCATCATTCAATGTGAATTTTATGTACTTCAGTATTTACAGTTCTGTTTGTTGACTGTTCCATTTAAGACGAATGTTGCTTTATCAGAAAAAAAGAATGTTTTTTTATAAATAAAGGATTATCTTGGCATCTATTTGCCATGATTTCGAAAAATTCCAATCGACGATGAGGGTCATCGTCGTTAAGTTCTTGAACCAAATGAATTTTATATGGGCGGTATTTTTCGTTTTTTTTAAGACGCAATATGGACGTTTTACGAACATCATTATCGGCGGCAACTTGTCTTGTAGGTTTATGTGGATTATCTTGAATATCTAACAATATATCTAATTTCTGTTCATCGTCTAAAATGCGTTTCCTACTAGATTTAGGAATATCTGTGACCCCAATGAAATTGATAGAAATTTTTGGTTTCCAGCAGGACGGAGCTACACCACATTTTTCATTGGAAGTAAGAGCCTATCTGAATCAAGTTTTTCCCAATAGATGGATCGGTAGACGCGGTGAAATTGAGTGGCCTGCTCGTTCTCCCGATTTGACCCCGCTTGACTATTTTTTATGAGGTTACTTAAAATCGAAAGTCTACTTCAACAGACCAAATAACGTAGAAGATTTAAAAGACAGAATAAGGCAAAAAATTAATCAAATCACCCCGGAAACAATACAAAATGTTTTAGAAGAATTTCAGCAACGCCTCCATTATTGCCAAGAACCAACGAAGGCCCAGTTTGAACATAAATTGTAAATTACGTAGATAATGAATGTATCCGTTACTTATGGACCTCACTGTATATTCTTAATATCACCGAGAGACTTAGTAAATTTAGAAATACTTACGCCCTTCCCCCCATATGACATCAATGGAGAAGGGCTTTACTCATCTCATAACTTTGTAAATTTTTTCTTGCGCATTTATGTAATTAGCATTTAATGAGCTTTTATTAATCGCGGTTGAAAATCACGAAAATTTTATTTTGCATTAATGTTCTGCTATCTTTTTGCAAGTTAGCAGAACATGTGAAAAAAGATATATATAAGCGCTAAAAAAATTTTCTTGCGCATTTAATTAGCATTTAATAAGCTTTTAATTCTCCGTATGAGATACTTGTGTTCTGCTAGATTTGTTCTGCTAACTTGAGAGACATTATTTTATTGACAAAGTGAAGAAATTTTCGGTGACATTATTATTTCTCGAGTCTTGTTTCGAGCCACCACTGTAGTAGAGTGCTACCAGGGCACACGTAACCAGCTGTGTCGATACCAGAAGGTGTAGAATTTCGAGGCATACCTCAGCAGTCCGTTTGGAAAAAGGACGTGGTGAAAGTAAATCGAATACGAACGGCGAAACTAATGCACGCTTTTATAATAAATGGCGAATTATTAAACGCTTGTTTATTCATGAAATACCGCAGAATAGTATACGGTGCGCTTTTGCAATGTCAAACGCTTTTGTGCTTGGGTCCGATAAAAAAACAGAACATGTTCTTAACTATACCTAACTAGTGTAACACTGCCAAAATAGTTACAGATCAGCGATTACGTTTTTTTTAAGCCATTTAACAAAACGTTAGTGGTACTCGAAGACAATGTAAATTCTTCAGCTCAAAGAAAACACGTTTCGTTTACGTTTATCTGTTGTATCACAGCAGCGCTAAATCTGTTTAATTGTATTGCAGGAATGAATGGTTGGTGGTCGTTGTTAGGTCCGGATTAGATTTTTAATACGAACACAAAGAAAAATAGGTGAATATAAGGAAAAAAACGTATCAGAAAAAAATGGGAATTCCGGCCATGCAGGTAATACTTGCCGGTCGATTTCTCTACTATAAATCAAGTTAGAGGATTTTTCAACAAAGATAACAATTAATGAGTTGATGGTTGTGTTTGTTTTTTTATTATTTCCTTTAGTCATTTTATGACACGTTTGTATGGAAAATTGAGTTTGTGTTGTTTGAAGTTTGCTGATTTTTTTATATTTTGCTGTCCATGACCAACCAGTCAAAAATCTCCATGGGCTCGAAGGGTTAACAGGAATTGTTTTTCTGATACGGCCCTAAAATATATTTTCACCGAAACAAATTACTGTTTTGGTAATCCGGCAATAGGAACAAGGAGATTTATAGTACGCGCAACAAACATTCCATTTCAGCCAAAATGCACCAGACTTCTATTTTAAATATAATTCAATCATCAAAAATGTTGTTACGGCAATAAGACGTGGACTAAAAGTGATAACAAAAGTTGAAATGAAACGTTTATGACAAATGATAATGACGTTGTTCCCAACGTAATAATAGGTCGATTATTACGTTTGGAACAATGATTTACCTGATTTGTCAAACTGACATATATCTAGCTGATTTTATAGCGAATTTATTATTATTGATTTTATTAGCGAATAGAAACGTATTTCTATTCTTAAATTTATAACCGTATTTAATGGCTGTTACATTATTTGATAGCCACTATTTTTTGACAACTATCACATGCACTTGTCAAAAGTTTGACAAGAACTTGGCTTTGGATTTCGACAACTGCTACTTCCATTTCTCTCGTTCATAGTCAAATTTGATGACGTTTTTTTTGGATGGTTCTTTATTATAATTATTGTTATTTTTAACATTTATTGATGTTATATTATTAACAAGGTGTGTGTTCAATAATAACTGAATTATTAAATGTTTTTATCCACCCAAAATGTACCCAAAACTTCAACGATGATGAATTATAAAATACCGGAAATGAGAAAATTTTAAGGCCGAACCAAAAAAGTATTCAGTTTAACACTTTGAGCTCATAGAGTTTTTGAGCCCCCACTTTTTCTCGGTTGGTCATGAGCAAAATATCTAGTTTCACCGAGACGCACTTCCCATAAGAATTGTGCGGGATCCTTTGCTTAATTAAACTAATACAGTAAATATATAAAGGGTGCCCAAGAAATCTCATGCCAAATGAAAACTCCGATCACCATATCTGATTTTTCTAAATTCGCCTTCAAGTACAGTTTTCTAAATCATCTCAAAAAAAAAACGTTAAGAAAACAACTGGGCATAGATGAATAAACTTCTAATTATTCTATGAGTTTCTGTTGGAACAACATAAGTTAACGACTTCGCCTCAAATACAAAAGTCACATGGATTTAGATATGGAACAGCTGGTCCAATCTGTCATAGTCAAAAAGTTAAAGTGTTAAAATTTAAGATATTTCAACCCATGAGTTTAAGCTGTTGGTAATCGTCATCAACTTTGGGTGAGAATTCAAGGCGCTTGTATTAAAATTATAAATAATCACGAAATTTTTGCAGAAATGAGGCGAGCTTTACAAAAAATAATAAATTTATGTTCTGAAACAGATGGTTATCGTGTTGCAAAATTATATTCGTTATTCTTGTTGTTAAGTGTCGCGTATGTTGGTTTTTCTGTTCACTGTAAACCGTTGTTTTGTATTTTTTTTTTTTCGGAATATATGTGTTTGAAACGAGTACCATCTGACAGAAATGTCCGATTTTGTTGCTATCTTTGAACTATTAAATTTTAACTTTAATTTGAACTATTTAAATTTAATTTAGCATTCAAACGGGATTTTATGCAAGAAACACAAAAAGTTCAAATTAATTTTTCTCCAAAACGGAGCATCATAACGATTTTAAACAAGCATACATTATTATTACAATTTGCCTTAAATTTTTCAAATTTACGGCGTATTAGGTAAATTATAATTCTTTAGATATATAAGATATACATATAAGACAACTTAACTTGAATAATTTAGTAGGTAATTATAATGAGGCGTCTACTTAGTTTATAAAACGTGAGATTTTAGCAATAGATTTTTCTGCTGTTTGTTTATAATGCCATCTGTTGATCCTTATATACCCAAATTGTCTGCATATGGACCAAAGTAAAGCGTTACTCATAACTAGGGTTCGGAATGTCTGCCTTCTCGCTTGTTAAACTGCGTTAGAATACTGGGAATACGCGGGTCCTGGCGCCTTGGCAGGATCGGTCAGTGGCGTATGTAGACAGGGACAAGAAATACACGTGTATATAATTTACAAGGCGCTTAAAAAACACGGTTTATACTTTCATTATCATAGAGTTTTATAGTGCCTACCAGGCGTTATGGCACACATTTCCGAACCCTACTCATAACTCATAAATACATATCTGTTTTTTTAATGTCGATTGGATTGGAATACCAATTGGAATTTCCCGATTAATCCAACGGGTATTATAAGACCATGCCGGTACGGCCAGGCAGTCAGTCTTTGACATAAATTTACTGTGCCGTAAGTTTCGTAAAACATTCGAATATAACTTGTACATAAATAAATTAGTGTTTGTTAATTTAGTGCTTAATTCGTATTTCTATTTATTTAAATAAATTGTATTAGTTAAAAGTGCGTGTCTGATTTTTCACACCGAACGAACCCTAAGTAAACAAGAGTTACAATACTTAACCAGAAAAAAAACTGTTCTCAAATCTCAAAAGGAAGCTACTGTGCAATAACTCGTTTTTGATTTAATGTAATAATAGGATAACGCAAAGTGATATGAATTTAACTACTTAATTTGACAAAAGCGTATACGATTTATATGCCTGAAGCGATGGTCATGCATATTTATTCATTTTCCATATTTAGGTAGCATAGAGTCGTTAACCTTACGTCATATTTATAGTTTTATAAAGTATTTGACCTTAATTACATCCTAATGTGCAAAAGTGAAATTACTGTATATAGGTATTGATATATAATAACAAAATAGTCTTCATATCGTTTCCTACACTTTGTTGTAATGAGTTGCATTTCTAATTAGAAACAATCCTTCTGTTTTTGAGTTGAATTTTCTCATGTAAAACGTATATGTAACACATTTAATGATTCATTCAGTTTAAAAATATGATTGATATTATTAATAACATACTGCTATTAAATATTAGTTAGTATAATGTTTTAGGAAATGCAAGAGTTGATTGGAGTAATAGAAAATTTTCTATAATTTGAATTATTTAAGTAATTAATTAAATTATTTTAAATTAAATTAATTATGTAGTTAAGCTGCAATATTTTATTCAGACGTGAACTCTTCATTTTTCAGCGACATTTAGAAACTACTTATTAGTCACTGAACAACATAAAAAAATTAAGATTTGATTTTTAACAAATTATTAATATTGTTGGACAAACGCTTAGGAAGTTTGTAAAGACCAATAAAATAACCCAACGTTAATTACTTGATTTTTTTTAATCCTTACTTGATATATCTGATTCTACAAAATAGTTATAGAATAGACTTTAGTATCAGATACATAATGTATGATAATTGCAAAAGATCCAAGACTTTTCAAAACAAAATAAATGCTCAACAGATTAAACAATTGAGAAGTTAACAGTAACTTACAAGATCTATTATACTATTTTACTGTGCACTGTTTCAGAATGTTCTATCCAGCTTTATCCGTTTTATATATCCGAGTCCACATTGTGATGTTAGAAGATCTAATATTATTCTTACAGTCTTTTTATTTTGGTAAAGTAGGCATTCTAAAAATTTGGATGAACATTCTTTTATAAACCATGGTGCTTGCCTATGTTTGGAAAAGCTTAATAAGCTATTTTGTATTACGAGGGGGTACCCAAAAATAACCGAAACAACATTGCCGTAGGCGGAGCTTGTGTAGTGCGCATTTCTGCCGCTAGGCGTGTATAGCGCAACTCATTGCCAGTTCAGTGCCGTCTGTGTTGTCGACCTGGCTTGTTCTGTTCATCTGCAGTGATTGTTTTTGCCAGCGCTGTTTTGTTTTTGTTTCGTTTTTTATGATTTCAAGTTTAAGTGAACAATGTGCAGCTGTGAAATTTTGTTTTCTATTCGGTAAAAATGCTGCTGAAACTGTTTTAATGTTGAAAACAGCTTATAAAGATGACGCTATGGGAAAAACTCAAGTGTACGGGTGGTTTGCTCGGTTTAAAAATGGCGACATGTCGATTGATGACAAACCTCGCTCTGGACGTCCATCAACTGCCCGAAACGACGAAAATGTTGAAAAAATTCGAGAGCTTGTGGTCAGACAATTGTCAACTGTCAGAGATTGATCAACTGTCAGAGATTAGTGGGATATATTGGAGCTCGGTTCAGCGAATTTTAACCGAAGATTTGGGAATGAAAAGGGTTGCTGACAATGCACCTGAACACACAGCCATCTCTGTTCGCCAGTTTTTCACTAAAAATGGCATGGTTCCGCTGCCCCACGCACCTTACTCGCCTGACCTGGCTCCGTGCGACTTTTTCTTATTTCCACGCATGAAAAGGGTCATGAAAGGACACCGATTTGACAACATTGAAAAGGTCAAGAAAAAAAAAACAAGGAGGAGCTGTCAGCCATTTCTAAAGATGACTATAAAAAATGTTTCGAAAAGTGGAAGCACCGGTGGGACAAATTTATTAGTTGTAATGGAGTATTTTGAATGGGATGCGGTTGTTTTGTAAAAAATTTGAAAATATATAGCTTTTAAAAATAATTCCGGTTATTTGTGGGTACCCCCTCGTATATATCCATTTGTGTACAGGATTAGTTTCCATAATTTGGCAAGTTATTGAGAGTTTATTATTGCAATTAGAAAACAGTTCGTCAGACAAAAGTTGTAGATTTTTTCATACATTTTTATAAAACGCTAAGAGATAAAACAATTGAACATCAGAAACCATGAAACTTAACCAAGATATTACTAGTTTTTTTTAACGGAACTATGTTAAAAAATGTTGAGCATCGCAGCAGTAAGAAATTAATTAAATAATATGTTTGTTGTGTGGATTAGTAAAAGCGGAACTGTCCAGTGGCCTCCAAACAGCGCAAACCTTACCCCTTTGGACATAGTTTTCTATGGTGCTATTCAGAGAAGGACGCTAATGCAAATTTAGATTCATTAAGATATAAAACTGAACAATTCACATCAAATTTAAATGAACATAATCCTTAATTTATAGTAAATGTAATTTCTAAAATTACTGAGAACTAACTATACGTGGTATGCCGAAAGTACAGCATTTGTGATTTTTATTTATGCTCTTTGAGAAGTTAGATATTGGATTTTAATTTGTCTTAAAATTTGATTAAACTTCACACATGATTGTTATTATTTACCTTTTTTTAAGTATTTAATTACCTTTTCAATAATAATTTCATATGAAATATATCCCGACTTGCTAAATCAAACATAAACATGTTATATATTTTTGAAAAGGTAAAAATTCGAAGAATCAGAATATGCAATAATGTACAGGGTGTTCCATTTAAACAAAAGCACAATATTGGTTCAGAGTTCTGGTCACTGATGTTCAGTTGTTTTTTCTCATAACATATTATAAAAATGTATGCACAAATTTATAACTTTTGTCTGAGAAACTAACTTTCTCTAATTTTTATAACAAACTCGCAATAACTTGTAAGATTATAGAAACTGACCCTGTACATTAGAGTGTTTCAAAAAAACTAATTTTTTTTTTCAAAGAACATTAAAAAATCTTCAGAGTATCCCTAGAAAATCATCCTGTTAAAATATGAGCCCTTAATATTAATATGTAGAGGTGGAGATTCTCAATTTTCTATTTCCCATTTAAATAACGGGAATTTTTTTTCTGAATTTTGGAATTTTATTACTCAAGAAAGAATCGCCGGACAGTAATACTCAAGATAGTTTTTTGTAGGAAATTGAACGCTTTATAAAAAAGGTCTGATTGAAGATTTGCGTGAGACAAGCCGTTTCGGAGTTATTAAGCCTCAAAAAAATGAACAGTTTAAAATTAAAATCTTATTTACTTATAAATACAACAAAATCGATTCATATCACTTAAATATCCACTGTTATCAACTTTACAATAAAAATCTGTAAATTTTTAACATAATGTAGATAAAAAATTCTATTAATCAGGGGTGAATGATTAATTTGATTGATCAATAATAAAAAATACGAGTAGTTTACAAATGAATATTAAAATTTCATTATAAATTTTGTATATTATTAACAAATAATTTATTTCGAATCTTTATAATTTTTTTCCATCTTTTAAGAATGACTTAATAATCATGAATAAAAATATTTAATTTTATTTTGTCATTTATGAATTATTTTTTCTTTTTTCCATTTAAATTGCTAGAGCAATTTAAATTAAACAAAACTAAATATTTTTATTCATAATTATAAATCATTCAAAATTTATAAAGATTCAAAATAAATTATTTGTTAATAATTAATATACAAAATTTATAATGAAATTTTAATATTCATTTGTAATATACCCGTATTTTTTATTATTGTTCAATCAAATTAATCATTCACCCTTGATTAATAGAATTTTTTTATTTACATTCTGTTAAAAATTTACAGATTTTTATTTTAAAGTTGATAATAGTGGATATAATAGTGGATATTTAAACAGTTCATTTTTTGAGGCTTAATAACTCCGAAACGGTTTGCCTCACACAAATCTTCAATCAGACCTTTTTTTATAGAGCGTTCAATTTCCTACAAAAAACTATCTTGAGTATCACTGTCCGGCGATACTTCCTTGAGTAATAAAATTCCAAAGTTCAGAAAAAAAATCCCATGTTATTTAAATAGGAAATAGAAGATTGAAAATCGCCACCTCTATGTAAATATTAATTAAGGGCTCATATTTTAACAGGGTCATTTTCTAGGGATACTCTGAAGATTTTTCAATGTTCTCTGAGAAAAAAAATAGTCGGTTTTTTTGAAACACTACTGTACATACATATATGTTTGTATGCATAATTTTGTACACGGATTTGTCATGCTATTGAAAGATTCTCCTCCTATTAGAGCATTCGAAATGCCTGTTCTCTTTCCTTTCTCCAATGAATAATAAAAGTATTGGAATTAAAAACTGTCTATTCGCGTAGAAAGTATAAAAAAATTAACGATCCGTGCCTCTAAACCTGTTCCATTCTCTACTACAGCCATCATTTCTAATCGAAAAACAATATAAAGTACAACGTTCTCCATATATATTTTTTTATTTATTTTCAGACGTAATTAACGATGTTTTTGCAAAAGTAATTTTATAATCCATTGGGTATTGCATAATTCGGATATATTCCATTTAAGCAGCTAATGTAATTACCAATCTCTAAATAAATAACAGTAGGTATGAAAACATTTGTTGGTTAATACTTCCTGAAAAGTGAGAAAGAAAATGCACTTTCATTGCCTTCTTTCTTGAAATCGACATTATTTCAAACTTACAAAAATCATGTATTCAACGTATTTAATAGCGGAAATTTTAATATCTACGTCTCATTTTGAGTGAAATAATATGTACTTAGTAAAAAGTAACAAAGTTCTCGCTATTAAAGTATCATTAGCGTAAAATACGAAGACGCTAATGTGTCATAGAAGAAAAGAAGATACCTAATATTTCCAACATCTAACTGTATATTATAAACACTGATTAGCGGTCAAAATATTATCAGCTATATATCTAATAATGGTTCATCTAATTTACGGATCAATATTATTTGAAAAACGCCTTACAAAAAAAACAATCTTTAAAAGCTCAGGCGTGTTGTAGATTTTAATAAACCATCTTTAGTATAGCAACATGTAATTGCTGATACTAAACAAGGATTATACGATTTTATTCTGACAGTAACTGGTGAATGCTTCGATATAAATTGTTTTGTAGTTGTAGAGATGATTAATCGATACTGATCTTTTTCAGTAAAGGACTGCCTGATCCTTACGTAATTAGTAGTTGAAGGGTACAGGAATAAAACAGGGATAGTCCATTTGAGACGATTTTGCGATAAGTGGTGCTATTTGTGGGTTTATTTCTAATATTTCTACCTGTCAAATATCCAGGTTTAAAAGTGGCAAGGTCCCATACTTTTTTACAATAATAGATACGGCCCACAGCCATAAAAGTAGGAATGTCCATGCGTAACAGGCATAAAATAAGGAGGGTCCAAAATATTACTGGTATGTCGACGTATTTCTAGTAAACAATTATTGCATTAGTCTGGATTGATTATATTAGCCCGAAACAGTACTTTACAAGTTTAGCTATTGTGGATGTGAAGTAGTATTAATATGGCAAGTGTAAATAGTAAAATTGAGCAAAGTACAAAGAAAAGGAAGAAGACTGGTAGAACACAAGAGGGAATGAAAAAAGCTTAGATTGGCATGTCATGAAGAAGGTACGCCCTGCTTGTGTAAGCGATTAAAATGTTTTGAGACAATAAGCATACATTCTAATAATTTTTTTTATTTTTATACACGTCCGATTTACTAAAATAAAAGAATAAAATAGAAAAAATAACTTTTCTCCGAAGTAGGTATTTCTGACATTCCCTGTTTTATTCCTGTACCCTTCCGTTGTTAAGATTATTTATTATTGTAAATTCTTATCTTATATGGAAAAGACGTTGTCATGGACATAGTTGTATACAGTGTGGAACAGCCAAATGGAATAAATTCAGTAGCTCCATTATAATGCATTTTTTTAGAAAATCCTGAGACACGTCAATTCCAAATTCTAAAATGACATCTTACGACGTAAAAATGTCATCCCTAAATTCAACCCCCCTTCACGTGACAGCTACAACCCCTAAGTTTTCAAATTGGAACTAGGTGCTTGTGATACTTCATTTGAAAGATCTTTTCATTCTCTATTCAAAATTACTATGGTTTTAAATTTT
This sequence comes from Aromia moschata, assembly GCA_029963805.1. Classification (NCBI taxonomy): domain Eukaryota; kingdom Metazoa; phylum Arthropoda; class Insecta; order Coleoptera; family Cerambycidae; genus Aromia; species Aromia moschata. The sequence continues at coordinate 552,537 of JAPWTK010000214.1, forward strand.
TTTTGCAGAAATTAACAAGAAAACAAGATGTTTCTCCAGCGGAAATTCGTTACATTAAAATAAAAAACAAATCATTATATGCAGCAGATGTTCAAAATGCATCCTGACAGCATCCTAGACGTAAACTTTTTACATACTTTTTACGTATTCCCATAGGAAGAAGTCTAACGGCGTGAGATCAGGTGATACCAATTTGAAAACTTAGGGGTTGTAGCTGTCACCTGAAGAGGGTTGGATTTAGGGATGACATTTTACGTCGCAAGATGTCATTTTAGAATTAGAAATTGACGTATCTCAGAATTTTCTAACAAAATCCATAATAATGGAGCTACTGAATTTATTCCATTGCTGTTCCACGCTGTATAATGAGAATAATAGCAGTGACTCCAGAACCTATGATTTGGAAACTGATTAATCCAGATATACTTTGATGGAGACATTAACCAATTATCATTGTATTACACAGTTAATCAATTTAAAATAATAATTAATGTGCACAAAAAACACACTGCACTATTTGTAATCGAATGGTGTTTGTGAGGAAATACATATTTCTATGTATTTTTTTAAAAAATTTCCAAACTCTTGTGTGACTTTTCCTACCAATTTCCTCCAATTAAAAAACACCTTTACCACACTTAAATTTTTCCTACGATTTTTTGTATTTGCATAGATAATTTATGCACCAAGCAATGTCTTTTACAAATATATGTATATAATTTTAAAATTATATATATATTTAATGTTAAAAAAAATAAGTAATTTAAATATAAACAAACACAAAAAACTCATATATATGCTCATTAAAATTATTTCTGAATATTGAATATTTTATAGCAATCTGACATTAGTGTGTTTCAGTTTTCTTAAACATGTGTTTGATGACTTGCGTCGGTTTGCAGGTTTTGAATGAAAAAACTACAAACTGTAATAACTATAAGTGGACTATGCTCTGTTATTTTTTGCAGCTTTTTACAACTTTAATGTATTACTTGTTATTCATTCCAACATTTTTTTTACCTTGTACCTAGTTATTTATTAAGGAAAATTACTACATCATTATACGGTTCCTGCAAATTAAGCACATAATCACCTATTTAGTAATCATTTTAACAAAAAGTGTGGTATTCTAAAAGACCATATTTCGAGAGCGAATTAAAAAAAAACACAGTAGGTATTTTAAAAATCAATTTTAAGATACCTACTGAAGGTTGCGAGCCATTAATAAGGATTAACGTAGTAGAATGCACGACTTGATTGCTAAATTTTAACCCATCATTCTTTGCAAATCAAGGTTGATTTTAAGCACAAATTCATGGTAAAGTTTTGTAATAAGTAAAAGTAGTAGAATTTAAGTTCGATTTGTAATATGTAATTAGCTAGAACTACCACTAATTCAAATTGGTGTTTAAGTATATCCCCGTTTGATAATACAGCACCAAAAAAAATGAAGTACCTCTGACCAAACTTGGTGGATTAGTTGTTTTTGGGGTGCCTGAATCCAAATCCGAAGCCCGTTTTGCTCCAGCACGTCACAATTTTTTTATCCTCAATAAGCTGCGCAAAAATGGCAAAAAATGACAAAGAACCCAATCAAACCCCATAACCCAATACTCCAATAACATCATACCTCTAATCCCATAGCCCTCAAAATCAATAAGCCCCAAAGACCCTAATTTACCATATAACCTTAAACCAAAGTTGTCCAAAACGGGTATTTCAGCCATAAATGGCCAAACAATTTTTGAAAAACCGCTTCATAAATGGTCGAAAATGGAGGAATTCCACCAGGGCAAACTTCAGGCCAAACCCCTAATAACCCAACAACCCAATAACCAAATGGCCCCATTTTATAACTTATTCATTACCTTCGAAACGCCGCACGGGAGACACCCCGAATGTCAGACTCATCCATGCCTGGAATTAGGTAGCTGACAATGAGTCAGCTACCTAATACCCAAGCAAACCCCATTAACCCACAATAACACTATGACATTATAGTGCTTGATTCTTGTAAATCCCTTTGCCTCTTAAGTTTCGGAGTTTTAGCCTCTCACGACTTCTGAATTAGCTAGAAGATTTAGTAAATACTAGCCATATTACACGCACTATGTACATATATATGTACACACGTATGTATGTACGTATATACGTACATAAGTGTGTATGTACGTATGTACGTACATAAGTATGTACGTCCGTGTGTACGCAGACTTTAACGCATTATAACTCGCGTTGTAATGATCGGATTGACATGAAATTTTACATAAATATTGGTGCTCGTAAGTATTCCTTAAAGTTAAATTTTAGGACTGACCCGATGGATTACGGGGTAGTTAGGATTTAAAACTTAAATTTCGTTTGGCCCACTTAAATTTCGTTTGAAGTATTGGATTATGAGGTTTGATTGGGTTCTAGAGTATTTTTTTTGTCATTTTTTGCCATTTTTCTGCAGCTTATTGAGGATACAAAAATTGTGACGTGATGGGGCAAAACGGGCTTCGGATTTGGATTCAGCGACCCCAAAAATATATGGATAATCCACCAAATCTGGTCAGAGGTACAGAGATTTTTTGTGGTGCTGTGTAATCGGTACTATACTTTTGATAAATAATTATACGGTAATGAAATATACAAAACTAATTGGTAATTTGATGAGATAGAAGGAAGGAAACCTAAACTTACCTGATATTATTAAGGAAACTTACTATATTTACTTAAGCAAATAGATGCAACAAAAATGAGTTAAAAAATAAGTACAGTGTCAAACATAATACTTCAACAAGAATTGAAAAATTTAATAATGAATAATCAAATATGTATCAAAGATCAGACATAACCGCATCAATAAAATCGATAGCCATATATTATTCGGGAACAATATATAACTATAACTTTATTGGTACAAAAATATTATTTCCCTAATAGTGGTAGCTTACCCCTCATAGTGGTAGCTAATACAAGTGGTAGCTTACTTCCCTGTTAAAAAAAGTAACTTCGTGTAAAATACCCATTCTTTAAAATGCGTTCTTTTTTTTGGTCCATAGGCTCCATTTTCTTCCAAACCCTTCGACTAAAAGTACCAAATATTTGGCATAGAGTTACCAGAAAAGAGCGTGGTAATAGAATGTTAACCAAAAAAAAATTAACGCAAGTGGACACGACAGAAACAATAAATTGATAGGAGTATTAGTCTAAGCCAGAGTGAGTTTCGTTACCGTCCAAGGCAGATTCAGGCTTGGAGGGCAATGCAGCTGCTGACTTCTTAGCCAGAAGGAGATCGCAAACAAAATTTATAGGACCAAACAGTACGTGGCTTGTCAACCAGGGCAACCAAACCAACAATTCAAGACAGAGCAGATAACAAATATCTTGAAAACTGAAGTAATTACTGAAATTTAACCCATACAAAGACGTTTATCGCTCAGTCAATGAAAACAATAAATAAAAACGACTAGAGCAAAGTGGATTGAACCTAAGGACTCTAACTGTGTCTGGGAATTACTGACTCAAATATCACATGCATAGGCTGCGGATGGTAAAAAATATTAAATGTCGTCTGACAAAGAGCCAAGTGCAGTGCCAAACCCCCGATCTTTCCCCCCCCCCCCCCCCCCCAGGGGGGGGACTTGGGGGCAAAAAAAAAAAAAGAGGGAAACCACCAACCCAAAAAAAAAAAAACAAAAAAAACCCCCCCCCCCCCCCCCCCCCCCCCCCAAACCAAGTAATTACCCCCTGAAATATTATATACTTAAGTCTCATGTTCCGAAAATAAAGATAATTAGATAATATAATTAGTTTATACACGCAGACCATATTCCCTCATAGATCTTTCCATTTGACTCCTTCTGATTTCTTCTCTGGCCTTATCTAAAAAATCTATTTTTGAAATTCTCGTTGGCGATATGGGAGACATTCAGCAACGCATTGTCAATAAAAGGGAAGAAATTAATGGAACACCGTGAATACTAAAGCACGTTACTGACTCAGTTAATATAAGAGTTCAAGTGTCTACAATCAGGGACTAAAGTTTGGAATGAAATTAAAAAAATATTGAAAATATACAGGGCGTTCGAGTTTCATGTACCGCTGTCAATTTTTTTTTTTTTTTTAATGAAACACATCGTCTTATATTTTTGAGCAGGTCTTTTTAGAGAAAATTTCAAAAATATAACATTTGTCACCTGGCTAAGTCCGATCGTCAATTGTCTGACAAGAAAGTCTCTTTGACATTACACTCTAATTAGCTTAAAACTGTCAGTTAAAAGCTAGTAATAAGTGTCACTAGAACATGGATTAATCACTTCGGACCCATAGAATGCCCGGCTCGTCCTCCAGCAAAGTCTATATTACACAACCACCTAACATTGAAAAGTTAAAAACGATCGTTAGAAATGAAATTCGGGGAATCACACCTCAAGTTATTAGAAATGCATTAAGCGAATTTGAATATCATGTGGCTATACGTCAGGAAGTGTTTGGAGAGCATATCGAACATTTAATTTAGCTCTATTTTTATTTGTTATCCATTTTGAAAACTATTAATGTATCACTTACTGCTTTCTCCATGTTACGTTATTTCTGTTTCTGATACTAGTTAGATACATTTTCCAATTCAACAGCTGTTATGTCGATAGTCACGAAGGTAACAGGTAACAAATGTTATATTTTTGAAATTGTCTTTCAAAGGTCTGCTCAAAAATATAAAACGATACAGGGTCTTCCATTAAAAAAAACTAACATTGACAGCGGTACATGAAACTCGAACGTCCTGTGTACTTTCACTATTTATTAAAAGACTAAGTGTCGAAGCATTTCGTTAAAATATCAGTAAAACCCGAGTTTTTAATTGTATTCCAAACTTTAGACACTCACTGTATACATATTGGTAGTCCTCATTTTTTTATGTCTTAAGTTTTCGTAAATATAGTTTCTTTTTATTAAAGTTTTTTATTTAGCCGACGCCTATGGCAATGAATTAAACTATGTTACTCTGTTTGTCATAATCCAATAAAGTCATTTTTAAAACTAATTTTTAATTAATCAACTAAATCCTGAAAAGTCACAAAAGTGATATATTCCCTTATACTGCACTGAGTTGAAATAATTGACCACGTATTACCATGTTACTTAACGAAACGCCATAATTAATTGCGCCGACTTGATTTTATAGAAAGGATATTAACATTGCCGGTGTTCCACATATTTGCAGTAATTGTACGACCTTGCCGCTCCGTTGTTTTCCTACAACTTTTTATCTCTATAGGATCCTAGTCGGTCCGATGCGAAGGATTCTCATTAGCGTAATCGCCAATGGACACTAAAATAATACGGCTTTAACGTTTGATTGCACATTAACATATATTTGTTTCGAACCCATTGTGTAATCGAACAGGGAGAAATGTAAGGAACTGCAAGAGTTGGTTTACCTTGGATGTTACTCCAGTTAAATGTCAACCGGTTTTATATTTTGTTTATGGTCGGTGTATATCGGTACATGCTCGTTAAAAAAACATGTTTAAAATTGACTAAATTATTGAGTATGTAAACAACATTTTTTTTATTTATTTATTTAATTAGTCTAAACGGGGCGTTTATAGGGTGCAGCCCAAAAAAAGTTTTCGTTCTTCACGTAAAGAACCAGAATCTGACAAACATTTCAAGATCATATTGGCGATGTAAAAAAATGAAGAAACCAGCCGAAGGATTGGGTGTTTCGATTTTTTTTAACTTACTGAGTAAGTAGTAGAAACAAGCATATAAATGACAGACGTACAAATTTGTAACCACCCACAAATGATGAAAAAACAACATGAGCTAATCTAATATACCAATTTCAACATAATCATGCTGATCTTTATTAAATCAGATACTGACACTAACATTCATATCTACAAAGAAAAAATATATATTAACAGACATATCCTATTTTTGTTTCTTTATCGAATTTGTAACTGAAACTTATTTATTATCTTGCTTTAGAAAGCTGTTTGGCAACGGTACCCTCAAATTTATTGTAGCGTTCGATATAACGATGTTCTAAACGTTTTTAGTTCATACATCTTTTTAGTAAACGGTACTTAAAATATACCATTAATAAAAAAAAATGTTTCCAAATTAACTAAAATATGTTAGTCAGTACTTTTCTGAGACAAGCGAATCTGTTTACCTTTCCGCAATGAACAAAAAAAACGTTCCTACCTGGTTTAAAAAATATAAGTTATAAATGACCATTCAATTTTCCATACTTGCTTAAAATTTCACTTTGTGGTCGTTAGTGTAGTAAGAAACCATATACTTGGCTTATCAGTTGGTGATCTTCATCATTTAGTTTATACGTGGAACAATTAACTGGCGTAAATAAAAAAAATAATAATAAGAAACAATGAGCATAATACTATTCAATAATAAAATATCTATTGAAGTGTGTCACAAACAGTTGGCGAATAAAAATTTCAAAACTTTAATTATCGTAAAACTATATTTTTGCAGATACGCCTATTAGACCAAGCTTGGATAGGTATGGTTATTAAAAGTGAACAAAAAATGTTCTGCAAATTGTACACATTCAAATTGCTCACTGTAAGAGTTCATTTCTGGTGACACATTTATATTTCAACTTAGATATGCTGGAAGTGTAAATAGAAAGCATTCAGAACTAGTAAATATTCTTAAAGAATTCGCAATCTTATCACAATTATATGTACATAAAATGTTATCTTACAGATAGTGTTGAAGTATAAGTAGATTTTAAAAAAAACACAGAAAGATTGGAAAAACAAGTCTATGAACACAACATAAATTTATGTCTATATACTTATCCGGTACTCTATCTTGAATAAATCCCACCACATTAGGTGGGAACCAATCACGAGCGCAGGCTTGCGGCAGGCGTCCGGTATGTCCGAGCAGTCTAGCACGACTACTGTATAGCCAGACGGGTAGAAAATATCATTTCGTATTTTATTCTGGTCTAGTTACTGATTATTACGAGTTAGTGCATTATTACGAGGGTACTGTAGAAGCACTACATACGTTCTTAAAAATAAAAATGGATATTTATCAGATTGCCGAAAAAGTCCAAATAATGAAATGGTACGTTGGTGGTCGGTCTGTAATGGATATTAAAGCCATTTTTAAGGAACAATTTCCCAATAGGCCCTCTCCGACGATATAAACGATTAATCACAATGTTAAAAATTTCAAAAAACATGGCTGCGTTTCAATTAGATCCTATTGAAAAAAATGCGGTCCCGGTAAATATTGTCATTTGTCAATGCTTTTACGTACGCATAAAAGCATAGGCTAAAACACACACGCCAGTACATCCTCATGAAAAAGCTATCCGCATATTACTAAATTAACCAAACGACGACAAGCGTGCGGCGCAGTGATTTTGGATCCTCATTTTCGACATGCGCAGATGCTACTAACGTGGACGTGGTGACTTCCGGCGAGTTGCGACAGAGTCGGACTCAGGTCGGAAACAGTAGGTGAAACAGTCGGGCCCAAAATACGAAAAAACTTTATTCACAAGTTACAATGACTTAAAGCTTTAATTACTAGTTATAAATCTGGACCATACAGTATCCATATTGTTGCCATAGATAACAAGTCAGTATACTAAAAAAAATAGCTGGTAATGTTCTTATAGTTGTACAAGCAGATATGGGTTCGCTAGTACGTAAGATAAACTCATTACGGGGTAAATTGTCGATTTAAAGGTAAGCTTATCAACTAACATCATGTACGTTCTTTAAAAGTCTGCGATTTTGTAAAAACAGGAGACAAAAGAGATGCCAACTTGGTTGGCGAAACGCGCGTCGAGAAAAAGTGTAATAGTTCGGTGTTTCGTGGAAAACGTCCAGTTTTTTGTTTCTACGCCGAAGGTTCCAGTACCCACTCCAGGATCTAAAGATACACAAAATATTACTTTCTAATATAAAAATACATTAATAATACTATTTATATAAAAAGTAATATTAATGTAGCATAATGACCCGTATTTCTGCAACTTCTTCGTCTCTTGTTAGACAACTGCAGTTTTCTTATTATTGATTTGGTATTACTTAATGAATTTTACCTTTAAACCGACGAAATATTCGAGTCTTACTTACCAAATTTTTATACCTGCCAAACAGGTATTTTGAAAACAGGTATGCCCTTGGAATAAGAACACATCACACCTGTATACATAGTATACCTAGCGTCGGTATCTACAATTTTACGATAAGGTATGATGTCTTCCTGTTTTAAGGGTATACCTGTTCCAAATATATGTTCCCATAATACCTATTTTGAGACAAGTAAGACTCTAATATTTCGTCAGATTAAAGTTAAAATTCATTAAGTAACACAAAATCAGCTGTAACGAAACTGCCACTGTTTAACAAAAGACGAAAAAAGTTTTAAAAGTATGCTCTGAAATGATCATACGCTAGTTAAATAGTAATATTACTATTTGTATTAAACATTTTATGAGTTTTTGTGGGTAAGTCATTTTAAGTTTCATTTTTCGTGACCACTGACATTACCACACCTAAATACCACTCCGTCGTGTAATAGTTAGCTCCCTAGTACGTTTATTCGAATATTCACTATTGTATTATGATGTATTTTCTGTGAACTATCGCTTTGCAATTATAGTGACCTGAGTCCGACTCTGTTTCGACTCGCTGGAACTTTGACGGTACGCACTATCAGCAAACCGTTCTTGTTTGTTTCCGCGCACTGTACATGTGCGAAGAGTGATTCTAGATTTCTCACCTATTATCGGTCGGTCTGCGGAGTCTTCCGACAACCGACTATCTGTCGTCTGCAGTGGGTCTTAGTGTATTCGTTCCATTTGTCACCGACAATAGAATCGATTGCAAAAATGGAACAGTCTGACCGATAGTCGATCGTCTGCGTTAGGTCTTATAGCCTAAATGAAATTCATATTATAAAACAAATTGAATCTCACTTGAAGTTTCACTCATTTTCACGTTGCAAATTCCAGTTCTGCCCTGAGATTTAAATTAACTCACATAAGTGCACGCTTTATATAACATGTACCCCCACCTCTCTCCAGTCATGTCTAATAAAACTTCAAGCCCTTCGAGGAAATGCTTGGCACATGCTTGCTACGCGTTTTTACTAATGTATATTCACAGATTGAGTAGGACAATAAAATGAGTTTTTTTTCTTTGATAACCGTTGCATATTTGAAAAATAGGTAAAAAAGACCTAGACCTAGGCACATAAAATTGAATTAAAGCCAAAATAATATTCCAGTTAATTTTATAATGTATCTTATACAAAATAAATCAACAACTCGCTTCTTTCGCAAACTATTATAATATAACTATGTGATAAATAGGTGATAAATATATGCCACTTCCGCGAAATATCCAACTTGTAACAATTGTATAGTTAAACTGCTAAAAATAACACAAAAATGACTTTAACAAAAAAATCTATTTCACTGAGCTCAAGTATCTTTTATTCATTTTAATATCTTCGACATTCTAATTTATTAATGTCATGTTAGAACAAAAGAGTCGAGTGCTACAATATAGTGTGATAACCTTGAGAATCATTTAATAATTACAATGTTAATAGTATGGCGGTGAAGTAGTTGTTGCCCCACTTAATAAAAAATCAGTTTTTAGAGTGCTTATAATAGCGGTTAAAATTAAGCTTAAGCGCTTGCGATATAAATAACGTCAATTTAAATGCATATGTGCACATTTTTTTAACATATACCTATATATATATATTTTTTTGTATATTTTTCAGTAGGATTTGGAACAAATTATATTCCTTACATAACAATCAGCGATAAAACAAATAGTGATCCATTAACGTCAAACTTCTGATGGCTTTTAGTTCGATTTAAGTACGTACCTGTATATATTGAAAACATTTTCAATGAAATTGTTATTTGTAAAATTTTAAATATACAAAAAAAAAAATATATAATCACTATTTTGATGTTAACATACATTCACCCTTTATATGGAACTAATACCTTTTTATAAAACCGTAAAATCATTTATATACCGGATGTCCAATTATTCCCCGTTCCCGTTCAAAACAATAATGTTTAGTGTCTTATAAAAGTCCCATGGTTTTCGACATTTTTGGAATTATTTTTTGTTTAAATATTAAGAAAGTATTCCCAAGGTCAGCAACTCAACCTTTTCTAGGAACTAGGATATTCTTTTGACAAAAATACAGGGTCTGGTACATGCTGTATTCAATCAAATCAGGCATTGAACTGATTTTGAATAAAATTAGATTTCGGTATAAATAGCTCAATTTCAGTTTTAATAGCAATATATTTAATTCTAAGGAAATAAATAGCATTTTAGAATCCGTATCAGAATCAATATTAAACAATTTTCGAGAAAGATGGCCAAAGTTGAAAAGTTGGTCCAATTTTTTTTTAACTAAAAATCCAAAAAATCTCAAGAGCCTTTTTTAGACACGAAAATCCATTGAAAAAAATTATCAAAGTTTAGTTGCGTGACCCAGAGACAAAAGTGCAATAGTAATAGCTGTTTTTTCTTTCGGGAAAAATATTACTAAACTTTTATGTATTAATTCACGCTAAGAGTGAAATATGTGATTTAAATTTTGATAATTTTTTGTTTCGAAAACTATTGAGTTTGGTAAACATTTTTAAGAAATAAAAATATCTTAGAAAGTATATTTTTCAGAATTAAAAAAAAAAATGGAAATTTCAATTTTTCGCCATTTTGAAAAACCAAAAATCATCTCTAAAAATTCTGAAAAATTTGAGGATATTCTTTGACTAATTGTAAGACATTTTTGTTCTTAGATAATTTTTGCTAGACTCAATAGATTCCGAAAAAAAATGAGCTAAGATTTCCATAGAATTTCTACGTTCTGGCCGCCATATTGTAAAAAAGGAGTGATTCAATGATTATATAAAAATTCTCTGTTAAACTTCAACTATCGCGATCACCCCTGATCATGATTAGAGCATGAATTTCTTCCGGTAACATAACAAAAAAAAAATCAGAAAAAAAAATTTTTTCGAAAATTTTTACGTTTTTCATGTTTAAATCGGCCATATTTTTTTTTCTTGACGTCTAATCGGGATTTTAAGCTCGGATTCTGAAAGAGCATCAAATTTTGCGTCGGAATAGTGGTAATGCAATTTTTTTTAGTCCAATAACATACAAAATAAACCCGTTGAAAACTTAACGTCGTAAACTAAAAGCTGACGTCATTTGGGCGTTAATGGGTTAATGCAAGTGTGACAATTTTGATTGACATCATTTTCAAAAATACTTAATTTTCTTTCTTTTAGCGGCAACTTCTTTTCCACTATAGTTTTTGAAAATAAACTAGAGAAGATTTTATCTAAAAATGCAATTGATGAGGAGTAAGAACAATATTAAAATTGCAAACGAAAAAAGTTTAACATTTTATTTGCAATTTTTTTACGCCATTTTCTATTCTTCACCAGAGACCGTGGAGCATGACCATGTATGTAGGTGATGATGATTTTTACACTTTATTATGTACAACTGGAATTAGCATCGATGATGTGGAAGGGAGTATTTTACAGACAGGTGTACAATGTAATTAAACATGAAAGTTAGAACTGATAGGATACACAATGCACCTTATTTACTAATACAACTAATGGATATCACTGAAATAAGTTTACGGTACATCATCCTTCATCATTTTTCCATTATCATATTAATGTATGTTTTTAATTCGAATGGGATTTCAAACGTCAACTTTCGTACAACGCACCCAAATGTCGAGAAGAAAGTGCTGTTACCGTAATATGGCTCTCTGGAGAAATTTGCTTTTAAAAGACAAACGCTAATTCGTATATCTAATACCCAGGTGTAATTCTACCATGTTAAAATTTTTTGGAGAGCTTAAAATTTACATACAGGATGTATGCAAACATTAAACATTAAAATCATTTTTTGTGGAGCAGAAATATAAAAATGGATTGTCTACATCCAGTTATTTCTAAACAGAATGCGTCAAACTAATTTATTATGTGTAGTCTAGTCTATTTTTTAACAATCGACTTTAAAGCTAGCGTGTAATATTGTCAATGCCAGGAAAAAGTATGTTGTATATACATATATGGTGCTACAAATGTTCATTGAGGCATTGGCAATTTGTTACGCTATATTGTTTAGCGACTATAATATGTATTATATATTGTTTTACAAAATGAGGAGTTTCAAGTCTACGGATATGATACATTAAAATAATGAAAATAAGTAATTTTTAAGTAAACTACTTTCCCCGAGAAATAAATTGGGTGAACGAACTGAAAGACGACATTTATACTGGTAGATTTATAATAAGTAGAGCCCGTAGGTTAATAATATATTCCAGGACCGGTCTTAACGCGACTGGAACATTGTTATAACGAGCCATCCAAAAAAAAAAAAGTTATCAAATCGGGCTATGAACGAGTGAGATGGAAATAGCGGTTATGTCGAACCTCGAAGCGAAACTTGTCAAACTTTTGACAAGTGGCTGTCATAATTGTAAAATAAATAATGGCTGTCACATAATGTAACAGCCTTGACAATTAAATAAAGTTATAAATTTAAAATCAATAATAGAAATACTTTCTATAGTATAGATAAATAGTCTCCTTTTGATGAACTGTTTAACATTTCGGAACGCACTGATAGTGGTATCCTGGAGCCGCCTCTGGTAAAGTATGCATCTAATATTAACCTCCGGGCTCATCATTGCTATTAAGTTGCTTTACAGTGTTTATGTTCAGGTCATAGGTCACAACTGTGTGATTTAGTTATAGAAAAACCGTGGCACCCTTCCAATTCTAAGGGAATTATCTGGTGATGTTACAGTTTCACAAAGCAAAAGAAGGTTTTATCTATACTACATACAGTGGTATCATATATCTGATATTACTGAAATAGTTCAGTATTCTCAAAAAACTATTTAAATACTAATAAAACGTTTTCATTTTTTAAAAATTTGGTACAAAGGGTTTACAAAGTGCTCCAGATATTTAGGCACCCCTTCAGTATGCAACTTTGTTAAGTGAAGTTTTTTAGAAGAATAAAAAAAATATAGACACTTCACTTAAGAGAAATTTTAGATTTTTCAATTCATCCAAAACCCTGTACTTTTTATAATAAATTAAACTACTGCTCATGGCATCTCAAGAAGATCAAAACTTTTTGTTATGAATTACTTTTCTTTTTAAAAATGAAGAATAAAGAAGATTACAAGAGTGTGGTATCCTGAGACACACGGTATACGAGGTGTGGCTATTATTGTGATATGCGGCTAACCGAACTGATGCTGCGAGCGTGTCGCGACAAGTTTGAACAGAACTGTATCTGGTTTCTACTAACAGAACTGTGTCTGGTTTCTAACTGTGCCTGGTGGTCTACTTTCCCCACCCTGAGCTCGCTAGACAAGCCAGTGGGTCTCTTAGTTTAACTATAGTAGTCGTTTGAATTAGTCTACGCACCAGTGACGCGTCAAAAAAATGTTAAGTATTCAGATGGAGCAACGGGTTAATGTCAAGTTTCTTATTAAACCTGAGGGTCAGACGGTCAATCAACATCATCGAGGTTCTGACGGCCCTTCGTGAGCGTGTGAGAAGACCATGACCCGATTTGTAGAAAACCATATCATGGAAGATTCACCAAGATAATCCACCGGCCCATTCTGATTTGTCTGTGAAGGCGTTTTTTCAAAATATGGCATTACTCTGTTGGACATTTACCCTCTGTGACATTTTTTATTTCCTAAGGTCAAATCGGCGCTGAAGGGGACAAGATTCCAAAGTGTGGAAGGGGTTAAAGCTAAAGCAACGGAAGTTCTGAACCAGGGGAGTACATTGAAGGCGAAAAAGTTGCTACTGTAATTGGTAACGAATAAAATGTGTTACGACAGCAGTTCGGTTATTTAATAGCTACATCTCATATTTAAAATCTTTTTTTTCTTAAAAAAAAATACAATAACATAGTTTACAATAGTATGGAAGAAACCGCCTTAGCTGTAACACATTGTATAGTGTTTTCAATGTACACATCAAATAATTACTTTATTTCTTGTTACAATTATATCTCCATCTAGATATCAAAGAGATTTTATTACATTTTTTATTTGTGGAGAAACTATAGAAAGGTGAATAACTATAGTAACGTTGTTAATGTCGTCTTAATTGGAAATGTCAGCAAACATAATACGCTAGGGATTACTAAACTACTTTACAAGTATCAATTAAGTCAATTAGTACCGGCAAATTAGATTCTCACAATCAGATAATATATCTTAGTAATTTTTTTTATACATCCGAGGTGAGAGTTACCCAAAAAAGGCACCGACAGTGTCCAATGTATGTAGCACTATAAGTATTGCTTGCATATGTTGCTATATCGATTATAATACCATACAGGTAAAAAAAGATCGCAAATTTTTAGACCAATATATTTTACATTTTCAGGTATATGTACCAATGCAGTCCTTTGATCTTAACACATTGTAAAAGTGAGTAAACTAATTGTCATGGGGATACCCTAATGTGGGCGTGGTCAAACGTACGCGTCACTAGGGCGTAAGCTTCAAGATACTACCTCACAGAAACTATTCAACAAAATTATCCATACCTACAAGTAGGAATATATTCACTTTTTCTATTACAAATGCTACCTACAGTTACGAAGTGACAATATTAGAGGTGATTTTTAGGTCTTAGGAAAATAATGATGTCATATAGTCTCAAATCGGATGAGATGGCTCCTAAGTTGCTGACCACACTTTTCGTGAGAAACTCAGTAACTGCATCACCTCTGTGAAAGTTCTTAAACAAAACAGAGATGGTAAGACTTCGGTTTAGAAAGATGAATAAATTTAAGGGCAATATATATATTTCGATAGAGGAGGATTCCCTGAGCATGGAGGCACAAAAATTTTTTTCAGGAAACGAATCCTAAAAAAGTAGTGATTTTTTTTATATCCCATGTTAAGTCTATGAGAACTTTTACTTAGCAAGATATATCATAGATGGCGCCAAGAAACTACAATATTAACAACATCACAACCGACTATAACCTAACCTAACCTATCCTGTATAAACTTAATAACTGCGATACAACTGAAATATATCAAATATTATTCAAAATGTAAATCAGAATGCACTATAAAACTTAATAATTGTCAGCTGTTAGTAACAACACTTCAATATGTCAAAATAGGGTTATAAAAAAATTAATAACTTTTTTTAGGAGTCTTTTCCTGAAATAAAAAATTATGCTTCTATACTCAGGGGGCCCTCCTCTATCAAAATACATATACTACCCCTAAATTTATTCATCTTTCTAAACCGAAGTTGAGCCGAGATTTCTGATCTGTTTTCGAGGCCTACATAGGCATGTGATACTGAAATAGGAATGTACGAGTATATAATGTAATATTAATCAATATTAACATTAATAATGAAATATTTGTGTCTTCTAATCAGGTTTGCAAAATGAATGCAAAATCTTGGTGAAATGACTGTATCTCTAAGGAACAGCCTTATCCACTGAACTTGATGTGAATGATGTTTGATATTATATGCTTTCTACATTGGAAAGATTCACTTTAATTACCTCTGTAATAAAATTTATTGATCAGTTTATTGTACTTTTCAAGTTGCAATAAAGTTAGTTTCGTAGAAATTACTCGTAAGTTTATTAAATGCACACGTTCCATTGCAAGATACCTTGACATAATAATTTTTTCCCTCTCCGGAGATTTAACATTTCAGTTCGATTATCTTAATTGTAACCTATAACCTACACCGTTACTTTAGCATATTTCTTGGATCATACAAATGTGTTTAAAAATTCTTTACAAAGTTATTATTAAAGCTAATGTTTTCTTTTATGAAAAGGAATTATAAAAAATAAATTTAAAATCTCATAGTGCTATTGAAATCTAATATAATTTAGTACTCAAGTCTTTCTTCTGTTCTCAAAGTGGTTTCTCCTTTCTGATAGGTTTTGTTGATTTCTTGGCATTATTAAAATTGTTAGAAAGATTTTACCAAGTTTAGTTAACATCCACCTCATACACTGTTACAAATTAAAATAAATCTTGAGTTTCATTCTAATCTGATATAATATTAGTTCTATTAGTATAATTAAATAGCAAAATTTAGTGAAAATATGTCACAACATGTCTATAATCCAGTAATCTGATTAACAAGCACCATTAGCAATTACTCATATATTCACATATTTCATACAGAGTACCAGCATATGTAAAAATGTATTTTAACATCTCCGTCACGTGATCAGTGGTCTAACGAGAAATAAAAAAAGAAAACGGCTAAATGTAAATGAATCTAGGGGATATTTTTTAGAATAAATAGATACATCAAATGACGTCAAAAGACATTCATGATTTTCTTTTTGTAATATCTCTGTGTCACCTTGCAATATCAACCATTTGTCGCTGACTCCGGTTCTTGTTTTGTTTACCATGAGATTTACTATGAAATAGGTGGGTTGGGCGTTTGGATAATTGCACAAAAACATTAAATTTCAACTTTTTGTTAACATTTGATGGAACAAGTTATCGAGATAAAATCAAGTTGTGAACAAAAATAGTTGAACCAGAAACACCATTTAAATACTGGTATTTTGATCATGGTTAACCCATTTTTCAGGTTGTCTTGTGATATTATTTTCATTAACCAATATATCGCAATACTAAATATTTAATAAATATTAATAGGGTATCAAGGATGTTAAAGAACTGAGTTTGAATCCGGTTAGGCCAAACCAATTTTTTTTATGTAGATCAAGATAAAGTCAGGTTAATGCAACAACGATATCACGTTGCTACATGACGGTTAATGTATACACAACATTAATGATTCAAGGTACGTATTGAACGTAAAAATAGGATAATTAAAGTTTTATTTCACGTTATGTAATCATAAAGAAGGTAAGTTAACTAAACTTCGGATTTGTAACGATGGTGTGTTGACCTGATTTTAGGTATACACACCTACAAACAAAAAAAACGGTTGACCAAGATGATTTCAATATAAAACGTTCATCGAATGCTTGCTAACTATTACTTATTTTAATGCACACTCACAAATCTTATTCGGCGTTTAAACCGCGGCGATAGCTCAGTGGGTAAAGCGCCGGGTGAGAAGATGGCAATTACTCCGCGAGCTATTATCCGCGCGGGTTCGAACCCCGCCTGTGGCAATTGGCACCTGTCTCAGGGTTTGGTTGTGTGTCCCACGTCTTTTCCATGTGTATTCTCCCTCTGCACAATCGTAATGATTCTTAGAGGGAGAATGTCAATTTCTGTGGTGTGATTTATTATTATTATTAAGTAAATGGGAACCGGCAATACAATACGAAATGTAACCTGTAGCTGCACGCTTATCATCTAAGCTCAGTCCAAGAATTGTTACCAAAGGACCAACCACAGTGAATGTAATTTTGAGAGAATAATGAAAATGTCTTTGAAAAAAAAACCTTTTTTAATGAAGAGGCATGGTTTTACTTCTCTGTTATGTTCATTCTCACCAAATGAGAACGTGGACCTCTGAAAATCTTCATTTCTAGTTTCAATTCTTTCCTAAACGCATTGGATGATTAAGGGTTGCTACAACGCTACTTAAATAACCAAAATAAAGTACAGTCCACTTTTGATGGTGACAAACTGTTACATTATTCCTAGATGAAAAATAAGTTTAAACGCATATTATTGAAAGCATTAGCAACATCCAGCAGGTGTTAAACTTTAAGTGATACAACTCTGTAGCACTATAAAGGTCTATAATAATTCAAACTGTCAAATATAACCACAGTTCACATCTTAATATTAATGGTGTGGTAATGTTGAAAATCTGTAATACCAATGATTCAAAATAAGGTGGCACCACTTTAGGCATCCTATGAGACTTTGGAATAGAAGGCAATATTAACAATGAAATTATTAGCGTTATCTAGATCTGAAACTAACCTTCGAATAGCAATTAAGTTTATAGAATAAGTTGGTAAAAGTCTTGTTCTAATTCTCTTTCTCTAATTCTCTAAAAGTCATCAAGTGAATACGGTCCTTTTATTCGTCTTTTTCGAAATCTCAAGATCTGTTAAAGTTACGGTTATCTGTTACAGTTATTTATATTTTTATTTCATTCCAGCAGTTAGAGATTTTCTAACTATACGAAAAATAAAATTTTGGAAAACTATGAGAATAAATACATTTTTATATTTAAATGGTAATTATGAAGAAAACAAATTCACAAATATTTTGCAGCCCGTTTAAAACTTTTTCAAGGGGTGTGCCAGATTTTTTAAAACAATGTTCGCAAACAAATAAACAATAAACTGATGTGGGTACCATGCTTCTTTAAGAAAATGCGAGAACTTTAAATTCTACCAGCCGCGACGTTGAAATTACACAACTTCATTTATTTTATATAAATCAATATAACCATAATATATTATCTTTTAATTCTGTTTTCAAATTTAACTTATACAAGTATGTTTCTTCGAATCTAACGAATATCTCTTTCTAAATAAATATATTATTTATTGTAAAGACACGTATCTATTTGAAATAAAGCATAACCCAAAATTAAATAACAACATTATTAACAACATTACAAATTATTAAAAAGAAAAACTGTTTTCTCAGTATAGGTTATACATATCTCAAAAAATAAATTAGGGTAGGTTAAAATTCAAGTGTATACCTATCACAGAAAATTGCCAAAGTAATTACATGTATGTACTGTAAATAAGAGGATTAAAAAAAAACTGATTTATTAGAAAATCAGTTTTAAAAATAAAAACAATGCCCGCTTGCTTAAAAATAAAATATAACCAGAACGTAACTAAACATACTTTAAATGTGTTCACGTACGAATAATCACTGCATTTAAGTCAAATGCTTAATAAGACGTTGCCTCTTCAAATACCTCATTAAATTCGATTGCGTAAATATTACAGTCACGTCTGAAATAATGAAAAGATCACGTCTAAATGATTTTACAAATTTCCTACGATGTATTTTAGGCTATTAATTCTAGACACACTGATAGGCAGTCCCGACTGTAAAGAACTAAAAAATCACTTTCACTGTTTGTTCCCATATCAGTCTGCACACATTTCATCTTCATGTTCCGGCACTTAGCGATGTCTAAAATAGGAAAATTTACTTTAGGATAAACTCGACGACTAATTTCAGTAATTGCCATTTTACGAAACTCGTAAGGCATTAAATTGATAGCAAGTATTTTAACATTCTGAAATGGAATTTATCGAAACAAGAAAACGAGCTAAAATTTGGGTCAACCTTTAACTCAGACTCAAACGGATACGAACTTCGGAATAGCATTCAGAATGTTATTAAATCAGCTTTTTTCGATGCATTACTTGTTAAATACAGGGTCCGGCAAGGAGATATGGAATTTTTGAAGAGCGTGTCATGTGACGTGAAACAAATGCTTTGCGAATAGATAGTATATACTCGTTGGCAGATGTCATCTCAGTTACCATAAAACCGTGGACTACTGCTTATTGCGTGTTTGTTTACAACACCTTCATTGAACCGGGCCGTTCTGTGATTCAAACACAGCGACGGTTTCGAATTCATTTTAATGTTGGTAGTCATAGTCGTATTCTATACCTACCATAATCATTAGGGTGTCCCAAAAAAAACATCTTTTGTTTCGAATCATGACAGATGTAGCAGAATCTTATTATTTTCGTTGAAAAACATGTCATGGATTTTTTCAGATTTTTTTGTTAGGATTTAGAGGTCGCCAGATTGAATAGAAAACATTTTAAGCCAATTTAATATTAAATAACAATATAAAGTGAGTTTACATTGCATAGGGGCTTAAAACTTTAGTTCGGATTAGTTATTTTTCATGTAATTTTCTCAGCTGAATACGATGAAATTATTATTTTTTGTTACTATAACAGCTTGAAAGTTAAGAAAAACCGAAGGAAAAAAAGTAAAAATCCGAGTTTTTTTGTTTTTCTTTCTTATTATAGGTTGACCTCCCAAGTACCTCGTAATTTTTGTAATCAACCATTAAAAAGAGCCTGAAAAAATCTTTAATTTGAGACCAATTGCAATCAAAAATATTTCTTTTTTCAGAAGTTACAAACGATCAAACTTAGAACTCGAAAAATGCAAATAAAGTTATTTCTTGTTTTAGAGTTTATTTCACATCTGGTATTGATCATAAAAGTAAAAAATATAAAATGTATTACTACACATTCATAAAAAAAAATAAAAATGATTTTTGAAATATGATTAACCCCTGAAATTTTTTATAGCGAATTAATTTTTCTTAAAATGATAGATTTTAATAAATAAAATAATATAATATAATATAGTACCATAGTTGAGCATAAGATATTGATGGTTCATTGTTTAAAAAAGGTTGGTGCTGAAAATCCACCCGTTAAAATAAAACTGTTATGTGAAAATATTTCAAAAATAGAAGATTACGTTACGTCATAAATTTTATTAATATTTGAAAAAATGAACATTTCGATAAACTTTTTTGATGAAGATCCAAGCAAATGGGAAAAAAATCTGAATTTATTGCAGCAAAACAAAAAATAAAAATGATTAGGGTTGTAAATGATGCTGCAGTTGCTACTGCAACAACGTTTAATAAACGTTAAAAAAAATCAATTAGATTTCCAAAATTATTTGCAAGTTGTCGACAAACACTGAAAAACAACCAAAAAAAAACTATGATGACGCGATCAAGTAAAATTAATAAATAGAACATTATGAAGCTTTTGTGAGAAATAACAGAATGTTAAATTTTTTATTTATTTATTATTTTTGTTGTAAATACATATTATATATGTAGTATTGTTGTTAAAATGAGTTTTCTTTCTTTTTATGAAATAAAAATCATAAATGTATGATATAATATAAATTATATGTAATAAAAATTTCATATTCCATGAAAAATAAACTGTATACTTAATAAATATTTTTATAATCAATACTAGATGTGAAATAAACTCTAAAACAAGAAATAAATTTATTGTCATTTTCGAGTTCTAACTTTAATCGTTTGTAACTTCTGAAAAAA
Source organism: Aromia moschata (assembly GCA_029963805.1). Lineage (NCBI taxonomy): Eukaryota > Metazoa > Arthropoda > Insecta > Coleoptera > Cerambycidae > Aromia > Aromia moschata. The sequence continues at coordinate 573,646 of JAPWTK010000214.1, forward strand.
TAAATATTTTTGAATGCAATTGGTCTCAAATGAAAGATTTTTTCAAGCTCTTTTTAATGGTTGATTACAAAAATTACGAGGTACATGGGAGGTTTTTTTCTTTTCTTTTCTTTTTTCCTTTGGTTTTTTCTTAATTTTCAAGCTGTTACAGTGACAATAGCTAAAAAATAATAATTTTATCGTGTTCAGCTGAGAAAATTACATGAATAATAACTAATCCTAACTAAAGTTTTAAGCCCCTATGCAATGTAAAATCACTTTATATCGTTATTAAAAATTAAATTGGCTTAAAATGTTTTCTATTCAATCTGGCGACCTCTAAATCCTAACAAAAAATCTGAAAAAATTCGTGGCATGTTTTTTCAACGAAAATAACAAGAGTCTGCTATATCTGTCACGATTCGAAACAAAAAAGTTTTTTTGGGACACCCTAATAATCATATAATCAGTTCGATACCATAACCGTAAACACAGATCGCTACCTAGCGATGTTACATTTTTGTCTGACACAATTGAGGAGACGACGCATTAAACTCAATAATGTATGGTTTCAACAAGATGAAGCAACTTGCCATACATCCAGAACAACAATGGTTTTTTTAAGGGAACATTTCCCAGGACATTTGATTTCGATGCGTGAAAATGTGGAGTGGCCTCCTCGGTCCCCAGATAGATAATACATTTTTCCTTGCTTGGAGGTAAATCGCAAACAATGCATGATATGATACGCTTTGATATACATGTACAACATAACAGAGTGTGTAAGTATTGTTAGAGTGTAGGATTGAGAATTTTTTTATATAAATTTTAGTATGTATACAGTTCAGTAAAAAAATCTACTACTTTTTTCCTGATCTCCCTCTACATAAAAAAACCGGTTATAAAAAAATAGTCTTATTGTTAAATTATTTGGATAATGGCCAAGCCAATTTATTTCATTTGCTCACTAAGGTAAATGGAGTCGTTGTGGTCACTGGAGTCAACTAAATCATTTTGGGTCAATAGAATCATTGCAATCGTAGGATCGTTGGGATCTATGGAATCATTCATTGGTGTTAATGGGATCATTGGAGGCCTAGGATCTTTGAAGTTAATGCAATCGTTAGGGTTATGGAATCATTGGGGTCAATAAGATGATTGAGGTCAGTGGATTTTCAGTAATATTAATGAATTCAATAATTCAGTTTGTTGATGTAAATTAATCGTGGGGGTCATGGGAGTCATGGAACTATTGGGGCTAGGGGATCATTAAGGTGATGGAAACATTGGCGTCATGGGATCATTAAGGTCGTGAAATCATTATGGTTAATGAGATCACTGACATCTTGGAATCATTGGGATCGTAAAAGCATTGAGATCATGGGGTCGTTAAGATCATGAGATCATGATAGTCAATGGGATCGTTGGGGTCATGGTATCATTGGGCTCAACGGAATATTGGGATTATTAAGGTCAAAGAGGTAATTCATATCATTGAGGTTAACGGAGTCAGAGTCAAGTCAGATTGCCACTTTTGTGGAGTGTTTGCAGCTACCAATGGAACAAATTTAATTTTAGATGGTGATCCAGCACAAAAAACCACCATCCACGTTTACCTAATCTAGAAGTTAGTATATAATATATTTTTTTTTACAAATCAATGTAGAACATAAATTATTGTTATTTCCATCTGTGTACTGCAGTATACATATCTATATTACGTATACATCATTATACTATACAGTATAAATATCATTATTGATAATATGGTAGGAGTATACATTATTCTTTAAAGTGAACTGGTGAACTCTGAATTATTGAAAACGGAAGACAATAAATGTACATAAATATATAAATTTATATAAAGAAATATTGGTGTCAATGTAGTATTGATGCAATAGTTTCTATTAAATCATTATCAGCAACTATGTTGCATTAATAATGTTGAGCTAATTAAAAAATTGTGTTCTAATTAAATTTTCAAATTAAAAACGTTAACTCCTGACCTTGACAAATTTATTGCAAATTCTAAAGTTGTATTAATTTAGTGCCAATTATAACTTATACCAATTATAGCGAAAACAGTCTAATAACTATATACTGTACTATAATAACTCTATCCTTAATGTAATTTCTCCCACTTTCGTTTTCGTTGATTCGTCTCACTGTATGCTTCATAATAATTATCTAACATTGTCTTAAAGAACATAAAAACCGAGGACCCGATTTAAAATCATATATTAATTCCGTTTTCAGCAACCATTTACGAAGTAACCTTTTCAAAATACCAAACTAGATTAGAGTATTTTTTTTATTACCTATATCTATTCAAGATTAATGTTCAAGTTCTATATTTTATAATGCAAATGATGATATATATTTCCAGAAACCTAATTTGAAGAGGTTGAAATATACATAATTCAGTATTATTTCTTCCGGGTTTTGTTAGTGATAGTCGTGCCATTTTGATAAAGTCAGTGTGACATTTCAAATAGGGTTTGTATTTTAATAGGTGCTGCTTTAGAAGTTGACACCTGCAATATCTATTTTTTTTTCTTAAACACCTACCGGAATATCTATCTGTAAGTATTCGAATGTTTTATAATCTTAATTGTAGAAAATAAAAATAATTGAGCAAAAAATGTACCCACAATTGGTGTCCATAATCAATGTGTAATCGATCATTGCAAGAGTCTGCAATGTTGCAGTTATTTGCAGTAACCTGTAAACGAATTTTATACAGCGGGTCAAGGTTGTTTGGAGAAAACGGTTTTGTCGAAGTTCATGTACCATTACCAATAATTATTGTAAGTTTATCCTTTAAAATTGTTCGTTATCGTCTTTGGATAAGAGTTTCCTACACTGATAAAAGAAAAGGGTTAAATATCAATTAACTCACACTCAACTACACTGTTTCGTTTCAATGTCAGACAAAATTTAGACTTTGTCCAACGTGTGGTTCCAAAAGATGTCCAACGTATCCAAAATTTGGTTAAAAATCTAGAAAAATGTCCTTTCATATTGAGAAATTAAACCTGAGTAGATTATATAGGTGAATTTTTTAACTTTGCCGTGTATTAACTTTTGTTTATATTCGAATATTCTCAATGTTGACGTATTATTTGAAAGTTTGGACAGTCATAAGAAACTTTTAATTAGGGCGAATTGTTGCGCGTTATAAAAAAAAATAATTGACAAAACGAAAAAAAAGTAGTCTAGGTTGGGCCATTGCAGTCTAGGTTGGGCCACTAGTGAATATCGACGAATTATGTACTAAATTAATTTTTAATGAACAAATATGTTCCTTTTTATTGTTTTTCATTCAACCATACATAATTTTGATGAGAAATCTTCATGAGAACATTAATCGAAATCAATATTAAATTTTGAAATAAAATTTCTGATTTTTATTGTTATTTTGTTATTAATTTGTGTTGTTATTATTATTATTTTTATTCTATTATTGTTATTTTGATGTTATGATTTTTATTCTGTTGGATTTATTTTGTTTTTAATTTATTCTTAAAATCTCGTATTATTTATCATTATATTAACAATTATTTATTTTTTAATTAATAAAACATTACTTTTATTGCGGCAATGAATTATTTTAATGTTCTGCGGTGCGAAAAACTGGCTCAAAACTGTTATATTACTTGTCGGAAAAAAATATGATGTTGCCCAACCCTGACTACACGAATGGCCCAACTTAGACGACAAGCATTTTTTTTCAATCGCTAAACACTACAGGCAAACAGGTTAAGGAATAAAATGTTTCCTTTAGGAACTTGTCAATGGTTAACCCCATAATGGAAATATATACTTACTTTGGCGGTGATATCGTTTTTGTCCAAGTTTTGAGTCATTTATCACGGTTATTACAAAACTTTTCAGACTACCGAAAACACGACGAAGGATCAAAACTTTTTACAGACAAATCTCCGTGACAAGCAATGCTCTGAAAAGTTTTCTGTCATCGAGAATAATAATTCCACTTTATAAACACAGAGGCACCACGTGTCATATATGATAAATAGCCGTGGCCCGACCTAGACGACATTCCCCTATATATACCATTTGTATTATGAAATTAGTAGCCAGTCAAGAAAAAGAAAAGGGAGCAAGAACTGAACTGAATATAGTATAAGTGAAGGATAGAATAAGGCAGATGTAATTTCCACATCCCACCGGATGTAGTGGAGCAAATCGCGTTGACGATTTTATATCCTCCCTATTTCAATGAGAATCGCCCCCCCCGCACCGCGGTAGCCTTGGATTGGGGTGGGGGCTGATCTGTGTAACCTCACAGTAACATCTGCTTCTGTCTCACTTAATGAACCTCTCTCTTCACATTTGAAGAATTGAATTTTGTTTACATACAGAATATATGTTCTCGAGATCTCTAAATCTTCGCTGTTCGTTTGCCTCCGTCACTTCAAAATTCTTCCATAATCTCAAAAATAGGTAAGAGTGAGCTCTCATACCAAATTTGAAAAGTTTATCTCTACACATGACGGAAATATTTTATAATAATAAATTAAAAATGGAATCTTTGAAGGACTGTAACTCTACAGGGACGCATATTTGTATATAGGTAAATTGTGTTAAATCGGCATGATTTTGATCTAGAAACGCGCTTTCAAATGTATGACATACATTTTAGGAAAACCGGCATAGGTTAGGGACCCGATGAGATTAAATGACCGACGATTCGGAATCAACGTCCTCAAAACTTTTTTTTGACATGTCTATGTTAATTAATATATAATGTAGCAAATTAAAAGATCTGCTTTAGATCCATCGAAAAAAAAAGCATCTTGCAGAATGGAAATGCGGTTAAGTCGAAACTCAAATAGAAAATTTGTTGTTCTCAAACGTTTGACAAGTGCCTGTCAGAGTTGTTAAATAAATAATGGCTGTCACATAATATATCAGCCTTGACAATTAAATAAGGTTATAAATTTAAGAGAATAGAATATAAATATATATTTTTTGCTCTGCCAACTTTGATGACCTTTTTTTTGAATGGCCATTTACATTCCTAATAGTTTGCTTAAGTATCAATAAAACTACATAAGAAATATTTATTTAACAATTTATTAACCACCTTTCTTTGTAATAACTTATTTTCACGTGTTTTACTCGTCTCATTCTTCAAACACTTCTTATATTATTGTTTATAGATTATTGATTTAAAATTTCATCATGTTGAAGACTCGTCTATTGGCACTGTTTAAATGAATAGTTCAACATTCCTAAAGAAATAAGTAGCTATAAATGATGACGAATTGTATCATTATCAGATAGGTAACCAAAAACCGACAGCATAACTAACTGAAGGAAAACCACCACCTGAAATATGCCTTCAAGCAGTAACTGTTCTTTATTGACCGCTGCAATATTAAGTTTTTAAGATATGATGTATTATTCATGGGTAACCGGATCGGCAAGTGATCTTTTCATAGTATTTTCCACGGTACCCTGAATTTAAATACAATCAATCAGTACACGTTAAACGAGACGTGTTTTACTGCTCCCTTATTACAAATAAAATACCACAACGTTGTCTTGATAAAATGATTTGTGTGATCTCATTTTTTTCGGGTTAATTATAATCAATTATGTATGTATCGCCCTCTCACGATTTATCTGAAGGTCATCACGTGTCATTTGAAAAAATTATGTGGCTCTGAAATAGCTGCACATAATTTAAAAAAATTACTACTGTTTTTTTATGTATATCTAGGTAGTTCTAGATTTACGGACAGTTATATAAGAGACAGTTACGTAAATTATATGACATGGGATTTCGTGTTCACCTTTTAAAAAATCTATGTATTATGGTTGTGGTTTATGCTGATTTTTTGATTTATTTTATTACATTTTCGTATTATGCAAATGAAGATAGACTTTCAAATATCAGGTGCGGTTTTTAAAGTCTGATTTATTAAGTGTACCGGGTTCTAAAGGACGCTCTAGACTAGGGATTGCGATCCGGCACCAATTTCAATCCGGTCGGATTCGGCCGTATTGGTCCATCATCCGGACCATTTTGCTTTTTTCCAAAATCAACTGTATAGAAGATGTAAGTGAATGTATTACAAAGTATATAAAAAAAAACGTTTATTTCTTATGACCGCAATTTTATTTGCACTGTTATAATTAATCAATATTTACGTATGAATCAGCAATAAAAATTTAGTAGATATGGGTAGTGTAACTAGTAAAATTGTAATTAAATTGTAATGATATCTTATAATGTAACTTACATTATATTATAAATCCATAAAAAAATGTCGTCAAATCTCTATGAACGAGAGAGATGGAAATAGTGGTTATGTTGAAGCTCAAAATGAAAATTTGTTGTCAAACTTTTGACAAGTAGCTGTCAGAATTGTAAAATAAATAATGACTGTCACATAATGTAACAGCCTTGACAATTCAATAAGGTTATAAGATTAAAAATAGAAATACGTCTTTTTTTTTGGTCGTCCAACTTTGATGACTTTTTTTGGATGGCTCGTTATAAGTAACTTATATTAAATCTAACTAAAATCAAGCTTATCAACTGAGATCACAATAATTAGGTAATTTAGGCATACCAGGCAGTTTCATTCTTATAATTATGATAAAAAGTCACCAAAAAATCCTGTTTAATCAATAACACAATTGTCACAATAATGAGTTCAAAACTTCTTTTTTAATATACTTACTTTAAATCATTTTTGGATAAGTAAAACAATAATAAAAAAAAACTTGATTTTGGAAAAAGATTATCTTAGAAAACAAATGGTGTTAATTTTATCATCTTCCAATCGATTTTTTACAAAGGCTCTACAAATGAACAGTTGTCGTGATAATCGTTATTGTCAACCAATTCATGTTTCATGTATTTTTTTTAATTTACCGGTGACCGGGTTCCGGCAAATTGGTGCCGAATCCGACAGATGTCTTATGATGCCGGATCCGCCGGATTACCGGATCCGGTTTTTCCGGATTGCAATCGCTATTCTAGACGATCAATCGTTTTGATCAAAACTTGAGTCAATCGATTGTATCAAATGTGATTGGCCGTTTAGAAACCCGTTTGACGCTGAGGCCAAGCATTGACGGTGATTGATAGGAAGTTTGAATGACTCAAGCGGTTGAAGAGGGCGCTTGATTGTCTAGGACAATTTCCGTCAAGCATTGCGTGAGTCACTCGGTGGAAACCGTGGTCCTCTAGTTCCGAATCACGCAGAAAATTGAGCAAATGTTCATGAGTGAACGGTTTCTCATTTTGTACCACTCCTTGGACCACCGTCGTTTTTTCTTTTGGTTTTTCCGCTCGAGGGTAACCAGTGTTAAGGCAAGGAAGCCCAAATCTGTATTCGAAACCATTGTTCACCGCCAAATTCAACAACAGGTTAGAACAAACAGCAGGTGTGCACTACTCCACTTCACGACTTCCACTGCTGAGGGGGTTTTCATCAAATGATTGCGAAGGACTGATTGAGGTTGATTGAAACGCGCGTCAATCGATTGACTCAATCGTTTGATCAAGCAGATCGATCGTCTAGTGCCTCCTTAACAGCTTCATAGAAAAAGTTATAAATCACTTTTAAATAATTCAGTTACCACTAACTTTAGATTTCAAAATACATCCTGTATATGTTTATAATTATTTATTCGACCAAAAATTTGTCTACTTAAAGTATACAGGGTGATTGATCGAAACCATTATTTAAAAGTATTAGGGCTTATACAAATTAATAGGCCTACTATGGCAGACTTGATGGAAATATTTTCAAGATGACTACACTTCCGGTTATACCGGAAGTCGACATCAACTTACTTATTTCAAATGGAATGATCCTTTTTTATTACATTTTTATATTCTAAAGTATCATAATTCTATAACTATATTTTACTGTTTTTAACTTATTTCCGGTTTTTTCGAATTTTCCGTTAATTTTGTTCATTCACGCCGTAACATTTTAATCTATCTGTAGTGGTCATTTTAGAAATTTAGTCCAACTTCAAACAATCCAAACACATTTTTTTTAATACTATTTATATTTTATTTTACATTTTAATGTAGGAATATGGTGACTCCATCTATGTATATTAGCACATGGTAGTATCCATAACTTCTTATAAAACAAAAAATACTCTTACAAAATCTGCCGCAAAAAATCACATTGCTACATGAATCTAAATAGAAAAAAAAAGTAATTCACTTGTTCCAAATCACTTCAAAATTAATTTTTGTTTTGCATTACTGTAGTGTGTAAAATACAGGGTGTAACAATTTTCTCCTATTTGTTTGAATCATAGCTTTGCGCCACTTTTTAACTTTTTTCTCTTTTATTGTGTAGCTAACAGTCCAAGGATTTGTTTGGTGTTATACACAACTGAAAACTTTCATTTTCAACTACAAAAATGTATAATAATTTGTTTTTATTCATAATACATTTTGAAGCATTTTTTATTCTTCCAAATGGTAAAAATTATTGTCATCGTGGATTGCTGGAACAAAGTTTTAGGTATTCCCATTGTCAACAAAATTCGCTTTTCTTAATTTTTTTCAAAATACTTTTGATTTAGAACAATTAAAAAAATGATATTAGATACAGAAGCTGATATTAGAAAAATTATTCGTAAAACATTTTCTTAGATCTTGAAAAAGCAGTATATTTTCTATTATACACTTTTTACTTTTTGTAAATAATAATTTCCTTTTAAACTAAAGTATATTTCAGTGTACAAGAATTTATGTAACGTTATACACAGAAATGACTTGCAGTATTTTTTTTGTGAATTATTAAATATAATTTGTTGATTGACAGATATTAACTTACATGATATATAAAGTTCAGTGATTCAACGATATTGAGAGAAAGTTGTAATTAATGGCCGATTTAAAATTAAAACAAAAACATAAGTATTTTGAAATGAGTATGTATTTAATTGAACTTTTTCAGTAACAAAATATTACAAATAGTATGGCCAGTGTGGTTTAATAGATTAATGTAATATTTTATTATGTAAACAATATGTAAAGGTCCTCAGAAATATAGATGTCTATAGATATTGACTATTTGACTTTAATAGACTTACATCAGTAAAAAAAATATTTTAAGATTAAAGTCAAGCTTAACCTTAAAGAAAATAGCTCAAATATTAAAAAGGACAGCAGTTTCAAAATTATGTTTCTAAATGATTAAATAGAAATATTCGAATATTACACGAGTAACACTTTTTTTCAGTATGAATGCTTCTATAACTACATCCACATGGTATAAAGTTGGGATAATGAAATTAATTTTACCAAATATCCCGTTAAGAATTTTGAAACGTGAAGCTGGATTTGATATAAAATAATAATTATGGAGAACAGTTTTTTTTTGTATCCAAAAAATTCGTCAAATAAACATGTTTGTAATAAATCTATCGTGTTATGATCACATATGATTGGTGTAACTAATTATGTAACTATAACACCAAGTGGGACAAGTGGGAAGCTCGCATTCTGTAACACAACCTTTTTTAAAATTCATGATATTACGACCTTGCCTGACAAATATTATTCCATTTTAACTCCTGTTAAAATTTCTAATACGGATTTATGTAAATTATACTACTTTCTATTTTTAGGTATCATCGAAAAATCACTAAGACTGAAGCGGCAAGTGCAATCAACCGAATCAAAAATTTCCACAACACAAACAGAACATTTTACATATACCTACCTATTTAAATATCCCAATACGTTGTCATGTTTAATACCTATATCATAATTTACAGTTGACTTGTTAAGTATCTATTTTTAGACATGGCATTTAACAAAGTTAAATTGAAAATTTAGAAACCAGAATTGACGTGTCTACAAAAATTATCTACATTCGTAACAATAAATATCCAAGTTTTGATTTGTTGACCTTTCTACGAAAGATAGTATGCTATGTATCCTAAACATGGCAGAAATATGACGAGACATGCTTAGTCTAATTTCGACAGAATGTTATAAAGGCATATCCTTCAAACTTCTGTAAAGTTCACAGACATTAATTGAAATCTGATGCACTTCGTTTGTCTGATCATCTGGTTCATCTGATGTAGTGGCTTAAGGGGTTTGTCGTCCACACCCCCAAACACCTACATCATGTCGAAATTTGAATTCACAGGATTCTGATGGCAATTTAGAGAACTACAATATGAGCTGAGAAGGTACCCCGGCACTCAAATTATAGGACCTCCCCAGCAAGTCCTGAGTGCTTGATCCCTGTCCTATCCCTTTAACTTTCAACCCATATGTGACCATCTGGAGTTACGTTGGGTTTTGCCTGCTCTGACCTCTACTGGGGGATTCCATTGACCCTAATGCTGCCAAATCAATTGGTAGGATATTCCACAACTAGCTTTCATCCTTTAATAACTCGAGTACTCCTCCACACCACCCCTAGACCTATTTCCTCCAATTTTGCAAGTGAAAGGTTGTCTGAGCTCTGAGTCATGTAGGTTTAGTGGTGGAATTTCACTTTTTAGCGCTCAACCGACAGTCCGCAGAGAATCCAGTTAACTTCGAGAGCCCTCAAGTGTTGCCAAGACATGATTATTTGAGTCCAAACGAAATTCTACGCAGCCTCCAACAGAGATAAAACCAGTGGGGAGTTGGTATAATGGTAGCCTGGAGAGATGTTTGAGTTCAAAGGATGAAAGCGAGTTTTGGTCCCTCAAACCAATTTATGTAGCATCATAAGGGGTCACTTAGGGGTTAGAGAACACAAAACCCATCGTAACTGCAGAAGGGATAAGACAGCGACCAACGTTCAGAACTTGTTCAGGAGGTCCTAATATGTGCTAGGATAGAATTTTTACTACCAGCGTCCTACTCAGTCTATTTTGTAAGTCTCTAAATTATCGCCAGAATCCTGTGAACCCAAATTTCGACATGAGGTTGGTTTTTGGGAGGTGAACGGCGAATCCCTTAGGCCACAGCGTAGTGACTTCGGGATATTAAAATCAACTTTATAGGCTACCAACATTTTTAAACTACAAGTCTCTAACCCGAGTAGAACGAAATTGGTGCTCAGCTAAAATATGTTAACTGCTAATTTTGACAAGCGACGTAATACAAATTGAACATTTTGTGAATGTCATTTAATCCAATGACTGTGGAAGTAAAACTAGGAACAAAAAGAAGACAGATGGGGTGCGTCTACCTTTTGACCAATTACAGTCCGCAAATATAGTATACAGCTAATAATTTGAAAATTGTGTCCATTCTAAACTATGTTGCCACTCCAAAACATAATGCCACCCCAAACAATGTTGCCAGTTACACAATAGCAAATACGCGCTCTCATAAACGTTTCAGTGACTGCGATTTTTCAGCCGCTGCGATGTAGAGCAGCAAGTGCACGCCTAGCTTTACACATACACCAGAAACTATGCATTTTCGGCATATTTTGCTTTTTTATTTTCGCAAAGGGAAGAACGCAAGGCAGACCTGTGGAAATGGCGTAACAATTTCCTACAAGACTGTCAGTGCCAGAAATGGTAACTTTGATGTCACCGATGTTCCTCGCTCTGGAAGGCCCATGGAGGCTGATGACGACCATATAAAGGTACTGATCGAAGAAGCAAATTCATGTCACCAATCGCATCAATATGGCCGATACTCACCTCAAGCTTGACAAAATCGTTCCGTTTTTGAAACGCTTGATAACAGGCGATGAAAAATGGATTGTTTACAACAATATTCGACGTAAGCGATCGTGGTGCAGTGGAACTGAGCGAGCCCAGAACAATCCAAAGCTGATCTTCACCAAAGGAAAGTTATGCTCTCAATATGGTGGGATTATAAGGGCGTGGTGTTTTTCGTTCTCCTACCGCGGAACCAGACTATCGATTCCGATGTGTACTGTCGCCAACTGGATCATTTGAATACATCTCTTACGGAGAACCAGAGCTCATCAATCGCAAAGACCCGAAGCGTAGTGTCCCACCATGACAACGCGAGACCCCATACAAGTTTGCTGACTCGCCAAAAATTGCTGCAGCTTGAATGAGAAGTCTTGCCTCATCTTCCTTACTCACCGGACCTTGCACAATCAGATTACCATTTGTTTCGTTACTTGCAGAACGACTTGAATAGTAGATCGTTCGATTCTGATGAGACCTTCAAAGAGCATCTCATCCAGTTCTTGGCTGTAAAAGAGCGGTCCTTCTACGAGTGCGGAATCATGCAGCTCCCTTTTGGGAGCTGCATGATCTTTTTAGATGGCAAAAGACAAAAAGTATTATGTATGTATTTATTATTTATGTATATATTTATTCTATTATTAATAAATGAACCTTGAAATCACCAAAAAAATGCGTCATGACTTCCGACAAGCTAATAATGAGGTCACAAAAGGGCATACATACTTATGATTTTTTTGTATAAGATGGAGGTTTTTAACTTCTACACTACTGAAAAAAAGTAAGGCTACTAAATTAGTGTAGATAATATGAACCGTAGAGATATTTTTAAGACATCAAGTACATTATGGAGTACAGCTGTTATTGTCACACTTGAGAGGTTGGCTGAAGGAATAAAACATTTCCATATTTAATACTAGCACAACAAACAAACGTTACCACTACAAACCGATCATAAACGCGCTAAAATTAAAAGATACAAAAAACATATTCATGCGTTTGGTTGGCGGCCTTTTTTAAAAAAATTATCTAGCTAACCACATGCTAACTCAGCGATTCAATTTAATCAACGAGCCGGTCTATGCAGAACGGGTAAAAAAAGTGTGCCCACTTTGCATAAGAACGCTCGAATATTTTGCTTTGCGGTAACCACGTTTCTGTTGGTTATACAACTAAAATATACTATTTCCACATCGTTGGAACTATTGCGAAATAAAACCTCAGTGTAAATAAAAAGATATTGAATTTTCGAAAAAAGATATCGCGTTAATTGTAAGAGTTAAAGACAAGAGGCCACGATCTTCAAGGTACAAATTTTAATAATACAATTAGTATAAGACAAAGTACGCCTAGAAGTAAGTTTGTAATGTTGGTATTGTTATGGTCAACTGCATATTCTTAGTTTTTCCATATTAGGGAAAGATTGTTGCTATTAAGAGGATAATTTATTCTGAATATTGACTAGTTTTTTAAATTTTCATCAAACAGACTTAACCGATTTTAATAGCACAATTATAATATAAGTTATATAAGTTGTTAACGCATGTACAGGGAATGTACAGGGAACAATTCCCATAGAATTTGCCACCCTTTTGAAAAGTTTATTTCTTGAGATAGAAAAAAAAGAGAGATAATACAAAAGTTAGAGGATTTCTCTTTTTTAATTCCAATATGTTTATCACAAAAAACAAAAGACAATCGCAAAAAAAATATATCCTGGGTTTACTGCAAAAATCTATTAAGTCCCAAAGAGTAAGTGTCGAGATATCGACATTAATATTTTTAGTCAAAGGAAAAATGAGCATTTTTGTGAAACTTTTTAGTTTAGAAAAAAACTAAAGATCACATTTAATTAAAGGGCAGTACAAATTGCATTGTAATTATTACTATAATTTTACTTAGCTTTTAACTTAATAGTTCAAATATCTCTAGTTTGCTCAAACACGGACTTAAATAGTTTTTGTAGTAAGCACCGTAGGCAAGTTAGCCATGCCTAGTGAATTGGAATAACAATGTGACGTTTTATCGCACTGGCCATGGATCACTATGGCAAAAGTCACTTTTTATTTAATATATTAATCCTAAACCATCTATAACTTTTGTCCATTATTATAAATGAGTCAAAATTCCTGAAGTGTGCCACTTAAAATCGATGTGTTGAATTTTATATTTCTTTTTTAGGGATATTGAAGGTTTATATTTCAAAATTAATATCCTAAAAAGTTTTTGCATATTTTTTTATTTTGCAAAAGTTAATAACAAATTACTTTTTAGGTAAGGTTTTTTTGAAAATGCGATTATTCAGCGAATATTTTATAAAACTAAGAAATATTAATGGCAGATATAAGAAAAATAGGAGAATACGATAGTATATTCACTTTATAAAAAAATATTTATTTATAAAAAAATAATTTTTTAATTAACAATATTCTAATTATTAATAACATTAGTTATTAATACTTAAAAATTAATAGTTAAAAATAATTAATAATTAACAATATACTAATTATTAATCTAAGGTAAATTAAACAATATTCTCGGCTAGGTAGGATATTTTTTTAGGTTTTATTCCTTTTTCCTTAAGCTAACGATCCTAGCAAAAAAAATTTTGTAATCCTCAGAAAAACAAAAGTTGATGAACGTTTGAAACGATGATATTGTCGGGTTGCTTTTATGGTTTTAGCATTTGAAAAACGTGATTCTAAGTGTGTTTTGTGTTTTTCGTATGCATCCGATGAACAATATTCACTCAATTTTTTTGAAAAATTCACGAGCACTTTCATACAGTTTTCGCGAATGTTACTATAGTTTCACTTTGCAAACTTGCGCGGTAAGCGCTACTTTTTATACACCCACCAATGCCGTCACAAGCTTTTTAAATTTATAAAAATCGATTCAATTTGCTGAATTTGTTATACCACGAAGAAGACTTTGGTATTAAAGCTGAGTGAAACTTTTTTGCTACTGCTTATGGCAAAGGAGCTTTCGACGGCATTGGTGGGTGTGTAAAAAGAAGAGCTTACCGCGCAAGTTTTCAAAATAAAACTATAGTAACATCGCGAAAAACTGTATGAATGTGGTCGTGAATTTTTCAAAAAATTGAGTTTGAATAGGTATTGTTTATCGGATGCATACGAAAAACACAAAAAACACATAGAATCACGTTTTTCAAATGCTAAAACCATAAAAGGAATCCGACAATATCATCGTTTCAAACCGTTCGATATAAAAAATTTAGAATATTAATTTTGAAATATAAACCTTAAATATCCCTAAAAAAAGAAATATAAAATTCAACACATCGATTTTTAGTGGCCCCCTTCAGGAATTTTGACTCTACAGTGATTGCAATATCTTAATATAAGTATCATTTATTTGTTTTGTTTTCCATAGTGATCCATTGCCAGGGCGACAGAACGTCACATATTTATTTCGAATCACCAGGCAAGGCCAACTAGACGGAATTATTTAAGGTGGAATAAATAACTCAAAAACGACTGGTCCAAGTATAGATATATTTTTTTCGAATTTGAAAATTAAGTTTATTTCAAAAATGTGTTAATATATAGGGTGTTCCATTCAAAAAAAAAATATAAGTTAACCTTTTTCTTTATTTCGCGAACATGTTTTATTTTTCTGTTTAGTATATTAAATATCTTGAGGAAACCTGCTGAAACTTTTGTGTTTATCATTTTGTTTATCTCAAAAAATAAGTTGGAGTGGCAAAAAAGAAAAACTCCGTTCATTAGAAAAATTATAATAGATTCCGCTCATTTAAAAGAAATTAAACAAATTTTTATATTTTTTATAATAATATTTTTTCTATAATGCTAGAATTCTCATATTCAAAACATAAATACACATTTTTCAGGAATTGATGAATTGTGAATTATTTAAGTACGATATTTAAAATATAAACAAACGATGAAAAGGCTTATGCAATTTTCTTTATCTCTTCCTATTACATTTGAAGAACTAGTTTTTATTTTATTATATTTTTCCAAATTGCGTTAATACCCTGCACAATAAAGAAATACGCGGAACATTAAGATAAATTGAACTGTTTAATTAAAAAAAAGTTAACTTCGGAATTTGTAACTCTGTTTACAAAAGTTAATAAATTTTTGATATTTGTCAAAAAAAGTCAATATTTGGTCTAAATTAAGCTGTATTTACAATCATTGTCCCTCTAATAATCCAACTAGTTTGGATTGTTAATATTCGGGTGTAAATTAATTGACAAAAATGTATTCCTCCAAATTCGTTAAATGACAGATTTAAAAAAACATTGGTCATGCACTTATATCATGCACTTTAGCTTAATATAGACATCCAAAAAAAACGTCATCAAAGTTGGCCGAGAAAAAAAAGACGTATTTCTGTTCTTAATCGAATTTATAACCTAATTTACTTGTCAAGACTGTCACATCATATAATATCCATTGTTCATATTACAAATTGTGGCAGTCACTTGTCAAAAGTTTGACATAACCAAAAAGCTTAGACATGACCGCTATTTCCATCTCTCTCGTTCATAGCCACAGTTGATGACGTTTTTTTTTTGGATGTCTATATAATAATAATAAAATTTATATAAATCAATAACTTTTTTTGAAAAAAATATCTCGTAAAAACTAATTCTATAACTATCTAACTCGATGTAGTTTTCGATCTATTTAATATGTATAATGTAATTTATTGATTACGTCTTGAACCACTTTTTTAAGATTTTTTTACCAATAATTTCATATTTAACTTTGTAGTGTAGGTTATTACTTACACCTATTACCTGATTATTTTTTTTACTTGATAAAATTGATTTCACGAGTAGAAATTCTCATTTCACTTGGCGCGTTCGCCAAATATTAAATTTTACTCTACAGAAAATGACAATCTCACTCCAAGAATTATACAATCTCATTGATTAAATTTACTTCCTAAGTAAATAAATGAACAGTATGTTTAATTAATTACTACTTTGCTAAATGATTTCATTATGTTTATCTTAGATAATTGAAGGATTTTAAAACTAATTTTAAGAATTTACTAAGGTAATTGTAAATTTGACGACCAACGGTTACGTTTGCGCAAAATAATCTCAAAATAATAGTTTAACAATATACTATATTTTTTAAATTATTTAAAATAAGTATAATACGTCCCATTTAAAATCACTTTTTTTGATTACATTTTCCTCCAAATAAAATAGGTATCATATTTAATATATATGTGTATGTGTTAAAAATATGTTTATCCACTTCCAATAAGGATCAGAAATACTGTATGTGAATATTATGCAAAAGAGGCCACTAATTCATCGGCATTAATCAAATTTCAAAAGACTTAGTAACCAACATACGTCGACATTTGGTTAAAACTCGCATAATATACAAGTCTCGAATAGCTTACTAACTAAACAATGAACGTAATGCTATTAAAATTACTCTGATAGCAATGCGAAGACAAAAAAATACCAAAAAAAAAAACATAAAATCACCATTTGAAGTGGTGTTTATTTTACAGGAATATTTTAGAAATGAACTGCTTCTTGGAGATGAAATATTATTCACACGAATTTTTTTAATAACGAACAATTTTATTTAATAAACACTTAACGGTGCATTCATTCGCAAATTTAATAAAGTTCTATTAAAATACACGTTCGGTAATTAAAGTCTACAACTTAAAACTTTTTATTTTCCCTAATTTTTAAAACGAGCAAAACGAAACAACTTCTATTAGGATTAGTTCTTCACACCACATAGGCTATACATAATTGTTAGATAATAACACGTGACCTAATGCCTTGTAACCAATCAGTGACAAATAGAACTTAGCAGTGAAAAATAACGCGGCTCATGCGGTACTGATGCTCTGAACGCATAAAAATATCGCCGTTTTTTACTAACCAGAGGCGCAACATTCTGATTTTAATTTGAACCAAACGGTTATCATATAAAGTAAAAATATTAAGATAATTTGTATCAAATAGATAACTCAACACTTCTTAATGTTGAATGCAATTTTCAACACCAATTTTCTAGTTATTACCATAATTGATACTTAAAAAAAATAGGGATTCGGAAATTCCAACTTTGTACACCCTGTATCTCTTAAACCAGCGGCATTTGTATAAAACATATTAATCTCAACCATAATATTTTGATGTCTACTATATCCATCTTAGAAATTGTCCACTCTTTATGAAACACCCTGTAAAATGCATGTTGTATACATTCAAATGAAGAAACCGTTGATAAGATCAAGTTATTTATCTACATTCTGGGTATTCTCTAACCTTTAACGCGTAAAAATATTTGTAATGAATAATATAAAGAATTATAACTTATCAGAAATAACTTGTGTTATTTCAACATAACGTGCACATTTCCAAATCAACTGCAGGTAATGAAAGTACGAGATTTTTACAACAGGCGGCCTTGAACAATTTACATTATTCTTTTATAACTAACGGAGACATAAATACGTGATACTATAAGTTTGCGAAGATCAAGATTACACATTTGCACGTTTTTCTGTTCACAGGGACACAGCAGAGAAAGTACTTAAAAAACAGAAAGTCGGCTTCTCCATAAAGGGAAGCGACAGACTTAAAGAAGTCACTACATTACACACTCGTCTCGATTGCCATTCACCAGGTCCTCGGTCAGTTGTAAAACAAATAAATTTGAATAATCGTAAGGTGCCAGAGGTACGAGTATATCCGACAAACAATAGTAAGAAATTTAATTCCATTCACCTTAATGTTGAAGATGTATACTAAAAGAGGCAATGTAAACATTGTTTAAAGGAATTTAGTCATTCCGAACGTGTGCTATACCTAACGCAGGGCCGGACTCGTAATCCGTCATGTTATTGACGGAAGATGACATATGAGAAATCAAAAAGGCAGGAGTAAAAATGTGTTAATGATGTATGTACATACCTATTGCTCGAGCGTACGTTGCCACGACCTTTAATCTTTGTGCATTTATTCATTAAATCATCAACTGCAGTTAAAGGTGCAAATTCAAAATAGTTCACATAGACAGAGGACGACACAACACGCACATTATTTTCACAAATTTCGCACAGTTGTTTGTATCACTAACAGTTTTTCGTTGTCACTAACATCAGTACCTACATTATTAGTTTTTACATCTGCAGTAGATAAATAATACACTTGTTACTACGATTTCTATGCTTTTAGCTACTGTTTGCAAAATCTGTTTATTAGCTATCAATATCGGAGGCATTAACGACCTTATTACCGCTAAATCTGTTGTTTCGTCCACTGTCAGCCACAGAAATTTATTACGTATGTCTTCTTTGATATTTCCCATGACACTTTGATATGTCTTCTGTACATTTTTATGTTTTACGCAATATATTAGCCATATATTGCGTAAAACATAAAAATGGCAATAGAAAATCGGATACACATTTCGCAGAAAAACATCTAAATTAAATATAGTCGACAACGTTCCACGCAAGGCTACTTTCGCAAAACGTTATGCACAAATCGAACCAAAATTCCTCTTTTCTAACCGTATATTTTTTTGATGGATATTCAAATCGAAATGTCTTTTACACTCTTGGCGATCACGAAGTATATATCGACGATTACAAGGAATACATAAAATATATGATCCGTCTATTGTAAAATCCTTGTTATTTTCAGTCATATTTTTAAGTCTATTCACAACTGGTAACGACTGTGCCATTATTGCAGAAATCCACACAAAATCAGGTAATATGTAAATACAGTACACGAATTCACAAGTGACTAACTCACGAAAAAAAAAATTGTTTTCATTGCGGCGGTTGATCCGTTTACACCACCGCGCCGGCAGGTCGCTATCGGAATAGCTCGCTCTCTTGCGGAGAAAGTGTATTCCAGAGTCCTGGGTTCCCGCGAAGCCTTCGTTCAGGATAACATTCTATGTACGGACAGTGACATGGGTGTAGAGGGACAAGAAATATGCGCTTAAAAAATAGGTACGGTTTATACTTTAATAGAGTTATATAGTGCCGGCTCTGTAGCATTATTAATCATACATAATGCATATATAATTTATACATGGTGTTTCCTAACTAGTCCAAAAACTATCTCCTTCATCTTTTCAGATTACTTAGGAAACACCCTGTATATTTATAAAATCTACATCACTTGCATGTTCTTTTGATATATTAAAAAGTTTCACTAAAAAAGGGCTAGTCAAAAATATAGAAGAAAAATTGAGGCTAACACCAAAATATTTCAAAAATTATTTTTTCGATAGTTTGCAATGATTTGAGATTACATTGTTTTTGTTTGGGCCACCACGGTTTTCCAACAACAATGAACAAAAATATTTTCAGCGCCCCAACAGTCGAATTTTCGGATATTTTTTGTTGGGATGTTTTTTTCAACTTCTTTCTTAACAGAGCTCTTTTACCAATATGCAGTATTTTTGATCACTTTGTCCTAGTAAATAAATTTTTATGTTTATATATTTGTGAATTTAAAAAATACACGTGTAAACCTATGTAAGTAAAGATATTTCTTGCACAATCGTGACGTCGCAAACAAAACCAATAGAAAAAGTAATTATCGAAAAAGTGAATTCAGATTTTCAGTATTTTGTACACACCATCACTTAAACTGATTCAGGTTTAATCTGATGTGAAAGAAAGAAAATGTGGGAAAATGGAAGTGGAATTAATGATTATTATATTATTTTATATTAGGCAGTGGCTTTTTATTTATTAAACACTCGCTGTAAAATACAACATCGACTAATTTTTGTTTTTGAGGAAGAAGCCGTAGACGTAAACGAAATTCAAAAAAAAAATGAGAGTAACAAATGTCATTGCCATATTACAAATAGAATGAAAGTTTCAATACCATCTACACTATTATTAAGGTCCGGAAAAGTATGCTGTCACTATATAACTCTATGATAATTAAAGTATAAAGCGTATACTTTAACCGCATATTTCTTACCCCTCTACACCCACGCCACTGTCCGTGCGTAGATTATTATCCAGAACAAAGGCTTAGCGAGAATCCAGAATTCTATAATACACTTTCTCCGTAAGACAGCGAACTATTCCGATAGCGACCTGCCGGCGCGGGGGTGTAAACGGTTCGACCGCCGCATTGAAAACAATTTTTTGTCTCGAGTTAGTCACTCGTGAATTCGTGTACTATATACCTTTATTTATTCGTGTAATGTATATTACCTGATTTTGTGTGAATTTCTGCAATAATGGCACAGTCGTTACCATTATACCGGTATAGAACAGAGTTCCAGCTGTTACAGGACCACTGCAATCAAACCAAATTGAAACAACCCCCACCACATGCTGCTCGAGTTGTCTATGTGTTGCGGCTCCGTATGCCAGCTTTACAAACGGTGTTATTTGGAAAAAAACTACAGAGGACAGTTTCTTAAGGGTTATAAGGCGCAACACGAATTTTGGTCTTTAATCAGATGAGTAGTGTTTTCTTCACATTCGTATCATTTCAAATAATGATGATATCAGCTGATGATAATACCGGTATGTAAGGCTTTATCAGAATTTAAAATAGTACACATAAAAAGCTAGTTTGTATCAAAATCTGTAAATAGGATACAGCGACACGGAATTAATATTACCGTTAAGAAGGTCGACCGCAAAATTGACTGATTTATTATGGAACTAGTAATTAATACGAGTACATATATTAGCCAAGCACTTGTAAAATACAATCATATCGACATAACAACTGTGTAACGAGTCAAGTTATTAAAATATTTCAAAATAGAACGGTAATAATACTATACTGCAACGTTCATAATGCACATTCCTAAAAATGCATATTGTCAGGAGAACAATATAAAGCATTATCTTCTGTTTTATCATGGTATGTTGTTGACTTATTGCTTTGAAAACGTTCGCAATCAATTCAAATCGTGAGACGCATTCTAAAACAATCATAAACAGTCAGCAATGTAACATGAATGAAGTTTTTATGTAGGTACGTCAAAATTACAATGAGTTAATTAAACGCTTTTGGCAACTTGTTTATTAGTTCTCATTATTAAAAGTTGTTATTAAAGTACCTACCTGATTGTAATTTATTTTCTTTGATCTCTTCAACTTTTATGCATTTGTCCTATGCAACGTTTTTCAGTTCTTACTGAGAAAATATAAGAAAGCAACAATACACAAAGTTACTGAGAATTCCATCTTAGGACTTGTGGTTGCATACAATAGGATGCCCTCTGGACATCAATTTCTAGAAACGTCTTCAATAACAGTTAGAGAAAAGCACGAGAGATATTCGAAAATTATCGTGAATTCAACCAAACAATAAAGGAAGCAAACGGCAAATTTTATTGTTTTTATTGCACCAGTGGTGCCATTTTACGCAAAACAATCAAATGATTATTTGTCATTTATAGCACTGGCATGTGGAGCATTTTAAAATAACACAAAAAAAATTAATTAAAACTATTTAAGGGTATTTCAGCAAATCACGAAAATGAAAATAACGCACCAATGTACTCTACGATCACCGTTTGAAGAAGAAATAGTTAAAACTCTTTATTTTTCAAAAAAATTTTTGACTTAATGATATTAAAACCATGTTTCAAAAGGGTTTTGGGTATTGTTCTGGAGTTATCCCCAGAGTTATGGAGTTATTGGGTTTAAAGGAATGGAACTCATTGGATAGTTTTCTGTTTTTGTTTTTGTGTGGAAATAGAATATTACAGTTTCGAAAAAAAATTGCATTTTATTTGGGAACCGCTGAATATATTTTAAAATATGTGCTGAAGAACGATTTGAAATTCCTTTCAAACATGTCATAAGACTCCTATTCGAAAAGAATGCGATAATGACGCATTTGTGTGGTGGATCAAATGAACGATAGTTACGAAAGTTGGGCATTTAACTGAAAAAAGGGGGAGGGTCAATTTGAGCAGTATTTTCCCAAATTATTTTTGGATGAAAAAATCAGAAAACTTTTTTTTAATGTCTACTACCAATAATAAGTCAATTTTACCCTAAACGGACCATCTGAAGTTGTACGATAACTAAACTATCTCAAAAACCTACATATAAAGATATTCAAATTCATTACACGACATTTTCTTCAGCTTCACTCTAGCATAATATTAATTTGACCTTGAAATGACCTCTAATCGAGCGATTCAACAAAGGCTGAATCGTATTCAGAGACGCCAAAAACGTATTTATCTATTTTTCAGGATTTCTTTGTCAGCTTTTTTTTCAACCTTCAAATGACCTTGAACTTGAATAAATATTAAAACCACTCTCTTCACCCACGTAGAGTTAAAAAGAGGGGTTAAAAAGGGAAAAAAATGATAAATGAGAGCGGGCGCAGTTAAAAGGGATTTAGTATAGTAGTGCAGTATTTTATCAAGCAAATATAAGTTTGAGAGCGATATATCTCCCCAAGAACGTTGTTAGCAAGTTATGGCATATTCAGGATTGAGGAGGGGGGTTAGGGGGTGTAGGATGGTCCGATTATGATAAAATCGTCTTATTGTTGTTAGTAGACATTAAAAATTAGTTATTTATTATACAAGGGAGAAAAGTACTAGATTTTACCTCGAGGTTGTGTTGCCGAGAGCTAAAATCTAATATTTTTCCCGTGTATAATGCACTATTTTTTTCTGTAACGGGAAAAACGACTATTTAATATTGAAAAAACATATTATTACAATATATTAAAGTCAGAAAATTATCGATATGAAATTTGAAGTTTTAAACTGGTAGGCTGTTGTACTTTTGGCGACTTAGACCTGCGATCTTAGACAGATCGCAGGTCTAAGTCGCCAAAAGTACAACAGTTCTCTGTCAATTTCTCTGTCAGTTTCATTCTGTGATTCGATTTAAAAATTGCGACCTTAGTGGTTGGTTAGTAGTTATTTTGAATTACATAAAGTTAAAAAATGTCTATTTCCGAGTTTTCTCACTCCACCGGAGTTAGTAGAAGCAGCGAAAATAGCGTCACAAAAAATATTACCTTTATTACCTTTACTTATGTGTACTCACTTTTTTTCCATTGTGATATTTTATTACTAGTGGCGTCTGTGAGTCGTGAATAAACCATGAAAAAATGATCTGGATTTACCCGGATCAAGAGTAACACCCCCCCTCCCCGTTTTCGAAGATGCTGAACACGATGCCGGTGTCAGAATGTCTCTTTGGGGTTGCACAAACCCCCGGGGGTGAGTTTTGGCTGATGGAGGGGTTGGTGGGGAGTCGCAGGGATATTGAACACCACCACCGTTTTCAGCATCATCGAAAATGGGGGGGACAGACGTTTTGTCGCTAATATAAAAAAAAAATCACCCCTCTGGGGGGTGAGTTTTGACCGGTGGAGGGTCGGAAGTCATCATCAACACCACCACCGTGCTTAGCATCCTCGAAAACGGGGGGAAAAGATGTTTTTAACAAGGAAATGATGTAGGGGGTGGTTTTTGGCCATTTTGGGGGGGTTGCGCAATGCCAAAGAGACATTCTGGCACCGGCATCGTGTTCGGCATCCTCGAAAACTGGAGGGGGAAGGTACTCTCGATCCGGGTAGATCCAGATCGATGTTCGTCCGACTCACAGACGCCACTATACCTGTCAACAGGGATAAAATGTCAAAAGTTTTTCCCGTCACAGAAAAAATGTGTTTTTTTAAACTTTTTGATTTTTTTCATCCAAAAATAATTTAGGACAAAAACCGCCCAAATCGACTCTCCTCCTTTGTCAGAAATGAATACCTCCTTTATATTTACACTTTAATATCAACTATGCGAAATCACTCT
This sequence comes from Aromia moschata, assembly GCA_029963805.1. NCBI lineage: Eukaryota > Metazoa > Arthropoda > Insecta > Coleoptera > Cerambycidae > Aromia > Aromia moschata. The sequence goes on from JAPWTK010000214.1 coordinate 598,122, forward strand.
TATTTGTTAATACAATAGAAATCATACATTTTCATATCTCCTTTTAAATAAGACATTTGGTTACAATCATCACACAGACAGCAACAACACTACATTGACTTAAAACGAATGTATGTACATACACATATACCATATTAGACATGACATTAGAGAAAGCCAAAGATAAACTTTAATTTTTAGTTGCACGAAAAATGTGTTTATCAGTTGTAACATGATGTTTTCGAATAATAAAAGTCGTGATCTGTCAGCGTTAACAAATTTGTAGGCATTAACGAGGGGTGTAAATTATGTAATGAAACTGGGAACATAGCGTCCGATCTAGCAACACTGAGGAGATGGGACTTGGAAAGGCGGTTGCACCTTTGAACTTGTTAGAGTCATTTGCACTTTGTTCATTTGTTCTTTGTGACTGTTTACGTAAACCTTTTTTTTTTAGTGCGTTTTAAAAACGACTGGCATTAATTTTTAGCAACAGTGTGCTATCAGGTTTTGCTTCAGACTTGGACACAGCGCAACGGATACTTGCAAAACTTCAACACTCCTACGGAGATAGTGTTTTTTCAAGAGCCCAGGTCTTTCGGTGGTTTAAGGCAAGGCATTCTCAGAAGGAAGAGAGTCGATTGAAGATGAACCACGCAGCGGAATTCCTTCATCTTCAAGAACCAATGAAAATGTCGATAGAATACGGGATCTTGTGTTTTCAGATCGTCGGTTGACGGAGATGGACGTAGATAATGATCGGGGAAGAGTTAAATTTGAATCACACCACTGTTCATCAGATTTTGACTAACGAATTGGGGATGAGAAAAATCTACGCCATTTCGGTAAACGATCTTAGCCAGTAAAAACATTAATGTTGCTCCTCAGCCTCCTTATTTACCTGACTTGAGTCCTTGTGACTTTTTTCTCTTCCCTAGATTGAAAAATCACCTCAAGGGACGTCATTTAGGGACCATAGAAACCTTCAAACGGGCAATAACCACCCCTCTGAAGGCTTTTTCCAGGAAATGCGCTCCCCCGCGGCGGGGAGGGGAATGAGTGAGTATGAATGGTAGAACCGTCTCCACAGCTGTGTGGCTTCCCAAGGAAGTTATTTTGAAGGAGACAATAGTGAACTGTAATTCAATTAAAAAAAATAAAAAAAATAAGTCTCATTACTTAATTTACACACCTTGTAGGTATGTGCTTTCTGGTTTCTAGATACAGATCCTTGAGTCACTGGGTTATTGAGTTTGAGGGTATGGGGTATGGGGTATGGGGTATGGGGTATGGGGTATAGGGTTGTGGGATTCACTCTGGGTGATAACTTATGATTAAAAAGTCGTAATCGCTTTCTTTATTCTATACCATAATTCTAGATTTCACCTTATGAATGGCAAAATTGACGAGTTTAGACCATTATTTCAATATGTATTCGTTTTCAGTACGGTTATGAATACGATATAAAAAGCCAAACCGTATATACACACCGTCAAAGGTTTGGGACCCCCCCCCCCCCCCCAAATTACAGATTTGTCTATTTTTATTTTGTTTTCGTTACTACGCAACAAAGTTGACTTATTTAGCTGTCAAACAAGATCAAATAAATTGCAAGATAAAATGTTGCTGATTGGTTATATATTTTTTTTTAATATTGGTCAGTTTTATTTTTGCTAAATATGCAATTTAGCAAAGCGACTTTGATACTTTTCTTTCATTATAATGCCAGGACGTGAGATATCTCTTTTAATAGGGCATAAATTTTTGCCTTGCATGATGCTGGACATTCCAAACATCAGATATCCGAGATGTTAGACATTCCTAGATCTTCTGTTCTTCAAATAGTGCATAGGTATCAAGAATTGGGGACAGTGGACAAAAGAGCAAGTAGTGGGCGGCC